>JAYKAV010002845.1:490476-551091 GCA_035582835.1 Phoebastria nigripes | reverse complement strand
AGAGAAACCCAGAAACATACTTTTCTATGAGGATTTCTTTAGCTGTATTACCACTCATACTGCACTTTGGGCTGAATCGGTTTGATTCTTCTACAGAAGGCTGCAAGAAGACCCATAGGATGCAAATAAGGTTTCAGTTCACAAGTGGACTTTTGTCTTTGGCAGTTTGACTCTTGGAACTATATCACCGCAGATGCTCCTGACTAAAGTTATCCTCTCAATGATCCTATTTTAAGGGTGCTGTCTACTACTGTACCTCTATGAGGCCAGCAAATATCCAGCTAGTTCATTCTTTCCTATAGGCAGCCGAGTTCCTTACCCAGTTGTGCACATCTGTGTGGAGTACCATCCTCAAGACCTCGTGAGTTAATGTTACAAACGTGCAGTGTTTCTTTCATAAAGGAGAAGGTGAATGTCATGGACAGGATACTTGTAATCAAGCATTCTTCTTGCAAATATGGGAAGGGAGTTCATTCAGTTCCAAAGTGAAGGAAAAATGTGTTTTCTTTAAGTGCATAAGAAAAAAAATATTAAAACTTTTATTTACTGAATGTGTAGATTTGTTAGCAGTTCCAATATTTGAGATGCTGAATTCACACATGGTTCATAACCATTAATTTCTCCAGTTTGTATTGATGAGGAGTCACAAGTTCATCTTTGATGGTAAGACATCCGTAAAAGGTTTAGTCTTTATCCAACTTGGGAAATCTTCAAGAAACAGCTTTCCAGATAACTTTAGAGACATCCAGCAAAGGCCAATACCTTCTTTTAAGCCACTCATCTAGATTTCCACTCTGTTGGCAAGCAAAATAAGGCCATAGTCTTTACTTCATTGTATAAAACCCAGATCAATCTTTGTAAACTCCTCCTCTGAAGAATGAGTATGTTCATCATGAGGAGTTTGATTTAAAAAAAAAAAAAATCTAAATATTTTAGCTTGAAAAAATATTTTTGGTATGAAATAAAATTTTATTTATATTTTTCATTTCTTTTTGCACTTTTGTTTCTGTGAATGAGTAAGGAATATAATACTGCTTTTGGAAAACTGAGTTTTAAAATGTTTTAGAAAGAGTTTTTTTGTTGTTGTTGACTGAATGGGAGAAATCCCATGGTAGTAATATTCCGGTGTCCAAATAATTAGCTTTGGCTGTGGAAAACAGTAGCAGTGATCTGTGGCACTGGTGTTAAGGACAATCTCTAATGGTAGGGACTTTATGCCTCCTTGCAACTTCCAGTTTCTCTCTGTCAGGCTTGGCAGCCCTATTTCTATGCTGCCAGAAATTCTCCTTTTCTTTTTTGCCCCTGAGGGGACTTTTGATAACAGTCTTATGCATAGGGGCTTCCAGGTTTCAGGCACTATCTAGCTATAGTACAAGCCATCAGCCTCTTTTTGACCATCTGACATGGTACATGCACCATTCATACTAAGTTTTGAAGTTCAAAGCCTTCAAGCAGAAAAGACAAGCTTACCAGTTACAGGTAATCTTGTTCCCTGATTTTAAATCAAGGGTTGCAATTAAAAAGAGATATGCAGAAAATGGGAAAAAAAAAACAAAACAAAACACCAAATCACTGTAGGTGTGATTTATACCCTTCTGCCTTGTCTATGCTATGATGAATCATGTGGATGAATAATGTGGTTGCCCCCTCCCTGGAAGTGTTCAAGGCCAGGTTGGATAGGACTTTGAGCAACCTGACCTAGTGGAAGGTAACCCTGCCCATGGCAGGGTGGTTGGAACTAGATGATCTTTAAGGTCCCTTCCAACCCAAACCTTTCTATGATTCTGTGATTATTAAATTTGTCCTTCTTTTATAAACGTACACATTCAGATTGCATATGGTTGGCACTTATCTTTGGCAACCAGATCATCAGGAGACAACAAAAACCAAATATCTTGTTTTTCTCTCTTTTTTCTGAACATCCCAATTTAAAACAATATTAAACAGAAAACCATCATTTTTGGTCCTGTTGGGTTAAACAGAGGTCTGGCAGAATAGATTTTGAACTGTGGTAAGTGCAGCTTCAACTTTTTGTGAATTTCTACCTATTTAGTCTTAGGAGAATGTGATGTGGAAATTTCTGTCTATTTTTACCTATAGAATTTACCTGTTGAAAGCTTCACAATGACATTGGCCTTGAAGGAAAAGCTGAAAGGACATCGAAGAAACAGAAGGTCCTGTAAGGTACTCCTAAAAACCAGCATCAAAAAGCATTTATACTACTGGAAAAATGAGAAACACGTCAGCAGGTCATGAGCAACATACAAAGGAACTTCCCCAATATCTTGCGACACAACAGTAACATGGCTTTTTATTTTTTTTTTTTTTGACATTGAGCCCTACAGTTTTTACTCTTGTTAAACTGAGATCACTTTAAAATTATTCTGGAAGCATAAAGGAGTAGGGTAAGAGTAAAGTAAAATAAAGGACAGTAAAACATATTTAGAATAAGAGAATATTGTGTCTGCTACAAGTTTCCTTTACATAAACATAATAATAGCAAAAAAGTGACTAAAACCTAAACAAAGAAATGTAGCATCATAACATAATTTCCAATGACCAGAATAAAGTTTTTAAACATGTAAACTGCCTTCACTTCTGGAATTAATATAGTGTGACTGGCTAAGATTTATTTACTTGAATCCAACTCTGCTCCAGGAGCTATTCAATTTGTATGGTATACAACTAGTACATCAGTGAAAAGAATTGCCAGTAAATGTCCTTCAGTAAAAAGCAACAAGGCACATTCTTATTTATAGAGAAAGAGGCAGTATCTTTTATGAGAAAATTTCAGTCAGGAAGAAAACTGAATTTTTGACATATAACTTATCCTTATAATACCCTTAATTGTTAACACTAACTGGAAAGAATTTTAAAGAAGTTAAAATTTTCAAATTATCAATTAAACTTTCAAAATTCAACTACCAATTTTTTTGATTTTTTTCTTCTATCCCAACTACTTTAAATCTCAAGTTATAAACCTTATTCAAAACAACTATTAGAATATATATAGATGACTATAAAATATTTCATAAGAGAAAATGCTGATTTATACATAAATGTATAAAACCTCAGAAAAATTAAAGACAAGCTGAACATTTAAAGCACATTACATATTAGAATATATTTGTCATTTCAAATGTACGCATGTATGTATTGATTATGAATGCATATTAATTCTCCTGTGTATAAATAGATTTTTACTTGAAGATCAGATTTCTGATCTTTGTAACTATGTAACTATGGAAGCTATGTAACAATAGGGTCAAAGGGGCTAACATATGCATTTCAACTGCTCTTCTCATTTAGAATTTTGAACTGAAAATGTTGCTTCACCCAAGTTACTCTATTTCCCCTGTGATGGCCACATAATTCTGATTTCCATGTTTTGCCTTTACCTGCCTGCCTCATGACTTCCTGAATGGCTTTCTCATGCTGGCATTCAAACAGTTGGTAATTTTTGCAGGGAAGAGATAATGTAAGCACCTCTTTTGCTTGAAATGCTGGCAATACAATAAACCAGAAGCAATGTAATACGTTCTGTGCATCTTGCAAGATGCAAGGGAATAATTCTTTCTCATTACAAGAGAATATTAAAAGACATTCCTACAAAGGTTCAGCTTCTATAAAACAGTCATTTTCAGGAGCTTGAAATGGTTGGCTGGAGCACACATGAATTTATTTGCTATTTCTAGAATATATTTTATCAACACCTTTTCTCTACAATTTACATTTTTCAAAATGTCACTGTTTCTGTGTGAGATACTAAGTATGGACCAATTAACTGTTGATGCTTTCTGCCAAGAATAAATGTTGCAATATAGCATATATACAGGACAGAGTAAACATTCTATGATGGAAATGCAGGAATTGCCAGGCTACCGGTGAGTAATACATTTTGAATGTTACCTGAAGACATGAGTCAGATGCTAATTATTAATGTAGAATCTGTTATAGAAATAGCTGAAACTGGGGAGAAAAAAAAATGCAAGATAAAGAAGTCTAACTTTTTAGTTGTTATCTTTTCTAGGGAAAAATACAGCTTACCTAGCCTGTTTTGAAAATATATTCAGCTAGGGAAATTTTAAAATATGATTTCTACAGTCAGAACGGATTCAGCACAATCAGACTAAAACCCTCTTAGAAACTCACTGCATAGAATGAAGTAGGTGTCTGAAGGAATTAGATCTTTGAAGCAACACTGAGGCTGCTCCATCCAGGTGAAGCTGTGATAGAGAATAGAAGAGGGCTTTTGACAAGTACCTTATCCTCAAAAGGATTTCTTGTTCTTTTTAAGTGATCTAGAGAGGATGAACAATTTGAAGTCTTGTGGACTTTTTCAGTTTTTTTCTGGTGACTCTTAAGGTAGGGATTGAGGAATGTCAGAGCAGCTGGGGCTGAAGGCAGTTCACAGGTACTTGCTGGTGGTTCCTGTGTCCCCTGTTCTTTGATAACTGGTTATGAGTCCAGAAATGGCAGGTTTTGGCAGTAAGTCAAAATACTAGTAGCTACACATTGGTAAAGAATGGTTGGGCAGAAAGTGATTCTTCCTAAAAATTTCCATTAGTTAACTTCCGGTTATTGTCATTGCAGTGTATAGACAGGGTTTTTTTGTTTTGTTTTGGTTTGGTTTTTTTTTAAGTTTAAACAATATGGAATTTACCTTCCTCTCATACAAACCAGAATGTGAACCAACCTGTTTTTATTTACCACTGTGTGATACCACTGGATGATGAGACAGTCCACAGTAATTTGGAAAAGAGTAAATTGTTATGGCAGCTGTCTCTGCACCTTATTTTCTTTCATAATGAGATGATCTCTCTCTATATATATACACACCCATTTAAAAATGTTGAAGTTTTACATAACATTAAGGTAGCAGCTGGGTCTCAAGGACCTCTGTATGAAACAGAAAAAGAAGGTGGTAGATTGCAGTTACATACTTTTTTTTGCAGAGCTGCAGTTTGAGGTCTTCGTCTCCTGACAATCACAAAGATGAAATGTAAACCGTAAGTGCAATCTTGCATTGCCAGAATTCATGACATGAGTCGGCTGCTTCAAAGGAAGAGATTCTTTTAAAGCAAGGGACTATTAAGCAATTCAGGTGATGACACGGTACATGTAATCTTTTACAAAGATGCTTAGTGAAAAACTGTCCCTTATATAGGCACAACCTCTTCTGGAGATCCTTGTCTTCAGGCCACTTCAGTACAATTCAGTACTTCTGCCTGTGCTCAGTTGCATATTTGGCCCTGCAGACCTATTTGTGGGAGTAAACCAGCAAGGGTATGCTCACTCACATGAGTAAGCATGACTTCGAAAGAAGAAGAAGCCTTGTCTAATGTGGGTATGGCAGCTGCACATACTTGAATTCTCTGAAAAGAGAGCTCTACTCTCCCATCACATTTGGACACACTTATATAGGCTTTACCCCTATGCAAGAAGTTTTAAATAATGTTCCATTAGGTAAAACATCTGGGGATAAATGAGCAGTAGCATGTCAGGAATTACCTATTTACCTCTTGATTGGGGTCACCACTTCAACCATTTGCTTGGGTGAGCCCTAAGATCCGTTCTATACTTCACGTTGCAGACTTCTCAAATTTCTAACATTCATGATATTTGGGTAAAGCAGAACTGCAATATTAATTGAAATTTTCACTTTGGATAACTGTTTAAACTATTCTTCAAGATACTACGTGTTTTGAAAGTTAAATTGACAGAATTTTGAAAATAGCTGTACTGCAATCAGAACTCCTTTCTCCAGTACAAGGACCTCCTAATACTATCGGGTAATGATGTATATAGCACAATATATTAATGTTGCTTTAATGTGTTCAATAGTACAGAAGAATGTAGTAATTAGGCACTAAGGGATTCTTTTTGCTATGGTTTGATGAGGTGGTCAATTACCTGTGCTGTATGACAGCAAGCGGTACAATTGGTTTAACTTAATAAGTACATTGATGAAAAAGGCCACTGTGATGTACATTAGTTGCACTGAAAAGGTTCTTTTGAGTTATTACCAAAGTAAAACCTCAAATATCAATTAATTTAATTTGTTTAGAACAGTTTACACTTTACACATCATCAAATCCTTTGCTATCACAGATTGTACTGTACATTAGGTAAATTATAAATGTCTAACCAAAAAGTCAACATTTGGCTGCAATGGCTACTTAAACAAGATTAAAGGTAACAATTTAACTAGAATTTGCCTTTAACTGAAGCTCTTAAACTAAGATTGATAGAAAACAGTTTTTGAGAAGAAATAGTGCATACTGATTTCTATAAAATGCTGTTCACTCTATTTTCCTTTTTGTATTAGATTTAATGAATAGATATGCCTTTTTTATTTTGTGGTACCCTACCATTAAATGATACCATCATTTTTTTTTTCTGCCTAAATAAATTCTAATTCTTGTCACCTACTATCTGTACAGGAAGATTTGAGATATTATTCCTAATTGAGATTTTTACTGAATATCTTTTAAAGATAAATTTGTTTTATTCTTTCACCCGCTATTTAAAAGGATTTTTCACATTTTTATCTTCTAAAGGAATTGTCAATGAGAAACTAAAACTGCGTAGACTATACATTAAAATCACTTTAGTTTTTAAGCTGTCATGAACTGTTTCAAAAAATGCTAAGTTGCTATTGTTTAATGTCTGTCATTTTATAATGCTTTAGAAGTTATCTATCCTGTAAAATTATTAACTGATGCTAAAATTGCCTTGTAAGTATTAGGACAATAGCAATTTTGTAACAGCTGGGACACTGCCAATGTAAGATAAGTACATTTTGCTCTGTAGATTCATAAAGTGCTTTGAAATGGTTTGTAACTGATGGATGGATGCTTTTTCTAAGTGTAGAAAGCAATATTTTGTAGAGGGAAATGGCTTGAAAGCTGACACACATGCATGCAAATGCCATTCTCTTCAGTAAGTAATTTGCTTTTTCTTTCAAAAGCATAAATGGCATAGTTAGACACATTATTTTGTATATTGCACATAACAATACAAGATGCACAAAAACAGCAAGTACAAAACATTTCATATTGATAGAGGAACCCATGGCTGTAGTATATGATTAGCATAAATGTATACACACTGAAGAAATGCCTTCAGGATTAAAAAGTAAGGCTGAAAACAGGAAAAGTTCTTCTAACTTCAAAAAATGAAAATATTTAAAATATACTTTTTATTTCTCAACCTTGTACCTTTTAAAATTAGATAAGCCATGTAGGGCCTGAATCAGATCTTACTTGCGCTCAGTAGTCCATCTGACTCCAATGGCCCCATATCAGGCTTTCACTTTGAAGACAAATCAGTTAAATAAATCCTTAAAGTGTTTGTATGTCAATGACAAAACCCAGGAGGATACATATAGGCACAGATAGTATAGATCAAATTTGTGTTCTTACAATTTAAGAACCATTAAATGCTAAAACTGATTTCTGATTTGTATCATTGTACCATATTTGTGGTTTATATCATTGTATCATTTAGATTGTCTGCATTGTAAAACCAACACTAGTGATGAAAACTTTTGGCCAGCTTCTATAATGACCTTTCATGTTAAGCTGGTGTTTTAGGTCTTTCCCCTTGGAAATTTCCATGCCTACTCAGCTATCCAACCTTGAGGAATCCCAGCCTCACTGAACAACTGAGAATAACACAGCTAAATCTATACTAAGTGGAGGAATCTCAGTCTTAGTCTGGAAAATGGTCCCCAATGACATCTTTGGAATATCAGGTTCAGCAGGTCTACTCAATATGATTAGTGTCAACATGTGGCCTTTTTGTTTAAAGAAATGAACATTTCCTTCATAGAATCTTGTTAAATTTCTCATTCAACAATTATTGTAATCATGACCTCTATTGTTCATCATTTCCACTAAAATTTCTGCTTCTACGTCAGCTTCTTTCTAAGATATATATTCCCATTAGATGCAAAACAGCCATTAATCTTAATGGAAGCTATGCTCAGAAATGGAGTGAGAAAGATACCCAAGAGGTTTTGTCATATCTTTAAATTCAGTAACAAAAAAATTGATTTGAGCTAAATTCTGATAATGAATGCACATTGTTGAAGAATTAAAATTTAAAATATATTTACATACTTCCTGAATTTATATTAAGAAGAATTGAAACAATGCTTCTACTGGATTGTGTGGCAGATTTCATGCTGTATCCTAAGAAATGGTGCTCATTTTGTGATGCTGTAGGAAACTGAGTAGAGTGAATAGCTCATAAAAACAGCTTATCTGACAATTTGGGTCTTAATTTTTTTTTGTTCCTTGCGTGTGAACAGATGATTTTTTTTTCTGAAGTATATATTTTTTTACAATATAAAACCTTTTTTTTTTTTTTGTTTGTCCCATAACTTTATATTTAAAATTTAAATTTGAACAGCAAAGTTTACTATTGACCACCTGGTTTTACCTCTGTTTCTGGACTTGATGCCTGTAAAATGCATGAAAAAAGAACTTGAAAATGAGCTTTTTCATGGGTATAAGCTGTTTAAAAAATTTCTGAAGTTTGTTTGTTTATATTTTTGAAGTAGTTGAACATCTCATTTCAGAATTAGTTGTCAGATTTTGTGACTGCAAAATTGTGGCAACATTACAATACAGCTACATGTGACTGATAAGAAAAATAAACCCACAATCAAAATAAAAAATTCAGTCATGGTAATTGTCCTTCAGAAGACACCATTATCCCTTTGTGTATAAAAAATGGAATGAACCTATTAATAATAGGAATATTTTGTTTTTAATTGAAAATCCTGATTGCAGTTCTTTAAAAGTTTATCTCATAATACCTTTTTATTTTGAAGGATCAGTTTGTAGAAGGGAATGTGAGAAAAACATTTAATCAGAAACTGGCAAACAGTCAGTAGAGTGGCAAGAATTCGATGGTAAACAAAGCTTCTTCATAAAATTGCCAGATTGAAAGGATCTGATGACTCCCACTTCTAGGAGCTACTTGGACAATTTGCAACTATTTTTAAATGCTTGTGGTTTTAGAACCAAGTTGTAATACAGAACCATAAAAAATCATTTTACGAAGAGTAGGTTAGGTGTTTATCTGTATTGTATCTGTCCTAAGGAGAAAATTCAGAGCACAGAGTATGTTTGTCACCAGAGATTATGGCTATAACACATCAAAACCTTCTGTGATTTTGATAACTGGTGTGACTGGAGCCCATGGGTAGAAACTGTGCCTTGGAAGACAAAATTTTTTTTATTGAAACATCACCAGAGATGAGCTGAAAATACAACCTATTCAATCAAAAATAACCTGAAGAAAAGATTTATGTTTGCACCGTATTACAACTTGAGTAACATTATAGTTTTCTTGAAAGCAGTATTCAAATAAAATTGATCTATGGTTTTACTTTACAAAAAATAGATAATTTTGATTATTTTTGGAAAAAAATCAAAATACTGTGTTCTTGGGGAAAAAATATGTGAGAGAATTAAAATACAAAGGGATTTAAAATATTACTTTAGTTTTAGAAGTTGCACTTTTCAGTTTTCTTTCCTTTAAGTGAGAGAAAGTATAATTAATTGGGAAGAAAATGAAAAAAAAAAGTTCATTAATATTTTCTCTTCCATTATATTTCCCCTATATTTTCCCTAATTGGTGTCATATTTTTTCCCTGCACGTTTACTTCATCCTTTGTAAGAAAACAAACGGACACAAAAAGCCTCCCTAAACTAGGTAAGAAATTAAAGTCTGATTTCCCCACTTCATCATTCTTCTAGAAACTCTTTATAGTTGTGTGTGTGCGCACATATGAAAATAAGATATTACACACAACCTTGTATCAGTCCTATTGCTATTGTTATTGCTAAGTAATGAATGTAACAAAGTTCTTTAGGCACAAACTGTTCTTAACGTTCTTGAAAAATGATGCTAAAGCATTTGTGAATAAAGTGGAATAAGATTATGTTTTATTTGAACAAATAAGTAATATGAGCAAATATTTTGAGTATTCTGCTTTCCCAGAGTGTGCATATTGACAGTGTGCAGTGACCATATGTAGTATGGTGGAGGAAAAGTCCATATTTGGTTTTAAGATGATGAAACTACTACTTCACTAAGTAATGCTAACTAGAGGCAGAAATTAGACATCACACTAGAAACACAAGCAATTCTGTTGTCCCAGCTTTCCATTCAAATCCAGTGAAAATTCTTTTGCTTAATCCCATAATCAGCTTGAAATATCTGTATACTGCAAAAATGTTCAGACTCCTAAATGTTGGGTTTTTTTACAGCAGCCATGATGGTTGGATTAAAACTTCCTTTGTATCTTTTGAAAAAGAAAAAAAGTGGCTTAATGGAAATAGTATAAATAACTGAGACTTGCTGCTCCTTAGAAAAAAAACAATTGTTTGTGAAGAAAATTCTTAGTGAGCATTTGGCCATGATTTAGAGACCACTTTGAATTCTTCAGTTTGGCCTATTGTGAAGCAGATAGGATCATTTTCTTCTATACAATTTCTGCAATTCCACCTCACTCTTATTTTAGCACATAATTAGGAGTCAAGCATTCTGAGGGAACAGGTTATACAGAAGCATATTTACTATAGTGATTTGAATAGGTTTTACATACTCTAGCTATCAAGACACAGTAACCTTTAATCATAACAAGGACTGAAGTGAGAAGAAAAACTTGGTGATACTCTGCAGAAAGCCCTTGCTTGCCACACTCATAAGTCCGTCATTGCCCATTTGCTACTTTCAGGCTGTGACTCAATAGCTAGTATTATGAGACTGAGAGGAAACAGTAGATAGTTGCAAATAAATCATTACACCCAAAGTGTTTTATTTTCAAAATGTAATGGTCCTGGCAACAAAAAGCTTTACTTCCAGTGAATCATTGGCAGGTTCTTTCACATTTTTAAATTATAAAACCTGTGAGGTTCTGGCAGGTTTCACTTACCTCCTCAAATTGTATTTTATAAAATTTTGCACATCTGTCATACTTTTTATCAATTTTTTTTTTAAGCAATTTGCATGTATTAAGGAATTGAGTCTGAACATTCTCCAAATAGGTCGATGCCTAATGTCATAGTGTTTTTGCAAGACAGAGAAGCAGACAGAGGTTCAGTGCTGATTACTTATGCACCATCTGTAAAATGGTGAACCCCTTTAAATTCTATTAAATTACACATGCATTGACATAAATTAAGATTGAGATGCTCTGCATAGTACAACTGGCATTTGGTCTTCAGAAGACTGGGTCTTATTCAGGCTGAAATAAGATATCAGTGATATAGTTTTGGTATAGTCTATGGTGGTATAGTCTAGATACTTGAGGCAGTAGGAACCATTTAACCTTCACAGTAAGGCAGAAAAAATTCAGAGGCTGCTTTGAGATTCCTCTAACGTAAAATTATGTGCAGCCTGTGCTCTTGCATTGCCATARCCATAGTCAGAGGCAGTAGGTCACCTGGGATTGCTCTTCAGGTGACTATTTAGTTTATTAGATATAAAGCCACAAAGTAGAACAAGTTATTGATTTCAAGGGTCTTCTGAACTCGCTAGGAAAATCTGGTACTTTAGGTACAAAAATCTCCCTCCCTCCCTCCTTCCCTTCCTTCTTTTCCTTCCTTCCTTCCTTCCTTCCTTCCTTCCTTCCTTCCACTAATATACCTGATGTCTCTGATTTTTCCCTTGCTCCTTTTAAATGTGACTATTTGACTGCTTCTTCAGTTATTTTTCTTCTGGCCTGCTGAAATAAGTGTGTTTTTGTTGTTGCCCAAAGAATACGTCATTTAGATGTATCCAATAGACGGTTTATCAATAAGTTCTTGTAGTTTTACTTTCAGGCTGCAGTATTTCCCTGCAACTAACAGGCAGCATAATTTAACAAATTGAAACAGAGAGGAGAGAAAAACATTTTTAGGGTAAGATAAATGATAAAATAATCTATATTTACATGAGATTAAGGGTAATATAAGTATCTGTACAGCATATTCTTCTACATTACTGAGCTGTATTTAAAAAAAAAATAGAGAATATTTATTCTTGTAAATAAAGAAATAATCTTAATTCTGATACTTTTGTAAAAGTGAAAGCCATCAGATATTTCACTGGACTGTATAGCTGATAGAGCTATACTGAACAGTAAAATGTTACAGAGCTACATTTGAGGATATGTCATGATCTCAGATGTTCTTATGATGAAAGGGACTGAATAAAAGAAAGAGATTCCATATACCTCATTTCACCACTGAAATGTCCAGTTTGTGTCAGCAAAGCACATGAGTCTTCCTGGCCTGAAGGTTGTCAGCTGAGACAGAAGAGTGATCTGGGGATATAATGGCGAGGAAGCGTAACTATTGTGTTAGGTGGCATCAACCACAAAATGAGAAAAAGGTGTCAAGTAGAGTTCTTCCTGATTGACTGCCGGGCAGATGAAGCTTAATTTCAATACAGTTAAGAGGGAAATAAAGAGTATGTATATTCTGGGCACTTAAGAAAATCACTCTTAGAAGGCAGAATTCAGGATGCATGGCTGTGTATTTTAATTATAGTTTTCAAAACTATAATTATCAAATGCCTTCCTTTCACTTCCTGCAAATTAGAGGTCTGAGTTGCTGAACCTGACATCATGAAAAAGCAAAAAATTTCGCTAGTAATATTTTTGTTTATCTGACAACTGAGTTAGTTCAGATTTTTTTTTTCTGGTTAGCTTTTAGTTTTTTTCCTGAGATTCAGTGATATTTTATGTACCTATAATCATAAATAGGCTTGCAGTTGGAATGCTACTGCTGAAGGTAACATGAAGGTTCCTGTGTGACTGCGAAATTCTCATCCTCTTTTCAGTAGCATTATGGCCATCTATAGATAGGGTAAGTGGAAAAAACCACACGTACAAGCCCAAAGTTTTCAGTTTTATGGTGGTTACAGTAACTAAATCATCCTCCTATCCATCTCATTAAGCCATTACCATGGTAAAAGCCACCAACACATTACAAATTTCTGCTTTTTCATGCATCTCAGACAGCATCTTACTTGAGAGTCTCATGGTCACAGATTCTACCAGTTATATAGCTTGAGCTAAATAGTTAATATTTGCTGAATCCTTTCCTAATTATGCTACTGGAACAAGTTGTTCCCCCACCACCCATGTAGCTCCCTCCCACACACTACTTCCATTCAATTCCCCTGACAGAGTCTATCAGATTGCGTGTACCCCTGTGCCTGATAATTTTTCTTAAGGTTTCTGCATCTGAACTGTATCCTGCTTTTCAAGGACATAAAGAAGATGAACTCTGAATCCCTAGAGTCACAGAAACTTCTGGACAGCAGTTCCTATAAGGAACAGAAAGTGGTGCTTAGAAACATATCGTGAGGGGGGAAGAGCTTCACTTCCCTCTACATGTAAATATAGAAATATATTTTATTACATATATAATATATGATATTATATAATAGTTACATATAAATATACATATATTATGTATAACATGTAAAATGTATCACACACACATATATAATGTTTTTAAGCTCACTTAAATGCTGAGAAACTTAAATCTTGAACTTTGTGGTTCTTTCAGAGTCAAGCTTAGGTTTCCCAAGTGTGCAGAGAAGCTAAGCTAAACTCATACTGGCTAGTTCAGAATCAAGGACAGTAGCATGTCCTTCAGAACTGCCCAGTTTGTGCAACATTTGTAAGCTAGATAGCCTTTCAGCTATTCAGTCCATGGTGCACAATGTCTTTTTGATATGTGTTAAGTTCATGTTTGTCTTGAGAACAAAATTCTTTTTTTGAATATCATTTTCAGTTTTGCTTCCACAAACGCATAATGAGCAAGATCCACTCAGTGGAATGATAATTGCCTGGCTAAAAGGATTTTGGTGCTATCAGAGCCATAGCTGGATCTTTATTTTGTGCAGAAAAACATTGATATAATCTGTTGATCTTGTGAAAAGTTGTGGTGAGGGAGAGCAAGCTGGGAGGAGATTGCTTTATTCATGTGTTCTCAAATTTTGAATAGGAAGCCACATGAGGATACCAAGCTGTAAGGCAATCCAGTATAGCATGTGAATTTTAGAGAAGTTAAAAAGTCAACCTTGTAAAAAGAACTAAGTTCTCAACATTACCTGTAATAGAGATAGTGTTCTGCTATCACAATGCAGGCCAGGCTAGGCCACCTAAGTTGGTATAAGAATCCAAAGAAGGAGTAAAGTACCAGACCTACTGCAGCAGCAGGTGAGAGACTCTTAAAAAGCAATTTTCATGATATTTATTATAGACCTCTAAACTAAAAAAATGAGCAAAAGATAGAAAGGAGCTTTACAACAGGTTCTATATTGTAGGTTATTGTGTTTTCAGCTGCAATGAACCTGATAATGAAGTCAGCTGAGCAAGAGCATAAAGGTCCCACACTGACAAGAAAAAGACATCCCCAAGGATAAGCTAACAGAGACGTTTTAACAATCACTACAAGTACAGTAATATAGACTAGATTGTTACTAGTGACACTGAAGAAAATAATCAAGTAACCAAAAATAATGTTTAAGCTCCAAATATAGGTTCCTGGTGTCTCTGAAAGGGAAAATAGAGAATTTAAGTTTGGGATTCTGAGAGAGTAATAGGGATTATCAGAAAGCACATGCTTTATCAAATTACAGCATGCTGACACAAACAACAACAGAGACAAAGACTTTTATCTGGTTCTAAACTGCATTAGTGATGAAAGGGAGGAGGGGGAACAGTCTGGTGGTTACCACAGGAGTAGACTGGAATAGTTTTGTTGTAGTTTGTGTTGTACCATCATAAAAGTATCATTTTCACACAGATGAAGTCAACATTTCAACATTTCATAAAGGTAAATTTATACAAGGCTGGGGCATGTGCCTGTGAATTGTTACTTAGGAGTAACCTTTTGAATCAGTGTCTTGAATGAGACTGGAGGACTAGGGCCCCGGTGTCCAGCTGGGAATCTGAACCGCCTGGAATTTAAGGCAGGACTTCAGCAGTGATTCTGAAAAATTTTTTACTAAGGGCTTATGAAGCCATGAAACTTAAACTTTTTTTTTTTTTTTTTAATTGGAAATACTTGTTTTCTGCCTCTAAAAGAACTATGCAGCTGTTTGAAAAAAAATACAGTAAACTTCAAACACTCCTAGGACTTGTGGTAACCCCAAAGTTATGTCTTATGTATATGACATGGCCATCCCATGCCTAGAAAGGATCTAATTTAGTTAAAAAATTTCATCTTTCTCCTGAACTCCACCAATTATGGATTCAGCACACTGTGTGTTGCAAATACACATATTATTGGATATAATGGTCCAGTCATTACCTGCTTCCTTGTTAGGTAGGTAATGCCTCTTTGTCAGGGACATAGTCCATTCTCACGGCCCACTGACACTTAGAAGGTTCTGCTGGGAGTTAATTTACCCTTGTAGCGGCCAAGAAATTATCTGCTGCTTTCAGTTACCAGCAGTCCTCAAGCTCTTCTTTGCTGCATATATCTAATGTAGCTGTAGGACTTCTCTGCTACCAGCAGAAGCACCTTCACCTGCCTTTTTCATGTGTATGTAGCTATTCTTAGAAGAGTGAGAAGCATGAGCCTCTCGTGGTAGGTACAATACACACTAGTGCCCAACTGCCACATGTAATAGGCATGCTCTGAACTCACCTCATATTAAAAGAAGTGTTTAGGCATCCTATAAAATGCCATTGTAGCTGTTCTAAGACACAGTGGCTGGCAGTGCTAAGGGTTTTATCTAATAGTTTAATGGTTAAAGCTCTCACTCAGAACCCATCTGATAGAAGCAACCTGTTCCACCTCCCAGCCCTGGTGGCAGGGACATTATCCCTTTACACTGTTCCTGATGAACCTAGGCCACTGTGTAGAGATAAGCTGTGCCTCTATAAGGAAATGCAAAATTCATGATGCTAGAAAAGACAAGCAGTGAGGAAAGAATGTGGTTGCATGGTCTCTGAGTGTGCATGTTGTGTTTGATTCCTGAAGCCAGGTTTCTTATTTTTTATTGAATGATATAATTAAAATGCAGAAGCTAGGTGATGGTTACCAGTCTTTAAGATTTCCCTTTCTAGGAAAATACCTACTGACTTGGTTACAAAATTATGTATTCTATAGCCTCATTCTTATACAGGTGCACATCTGGTACTAAGATTTTGACTCACACCAGAAAAAGAAGGGCAATTGAGCCAAATCTCCTATGTTTTACATGAGTACTAACCTAGTCATTAGGCATTTATATAAACACAGGTTGGGATCACCATTTTATCTGGCATATTTTAAATGGCAAAGAGTTGCATTGTACTCTTCTATCCAAGTCCTATCAGTGGGTCAAGATTATATGCATATGAGTGTAAAGCATCGGCCTGATGTATTGAATTAGGTAACTAAGCCTTGGAGAGGGTCAGAAGTTCAAAGACAATCTCACGTTGAAAGTTTCATATTTGCTAGTTCTTTGGAATTCTCTATGAAGTGTGCAGATTTTGGGCTCACCCTTCTTGAAACATCTATTTTGTAGTTAAAAGAGAACTTAGAGATTAGACATGTACAAATCAAATGCTGTGGTGTGCGGTTTTTTTTTACAAAATCTAGTCCTTGTCTGTCTCAAACAATATTTTTAACAGTTTGATTCCTTAGTTTGTGTCATGTTAAAAACAATTACTTTCCTCAGTTTTATTTTAATTATCCTAATAGGTCTTTGAAACAGGATATAGCAGGCTACGTCTGAATTCTACCCTGGAAATAAATGCAGAGCTTAGGCAGGATGGACACTTTTATTACAATGGAAAGACACTGAGGCAAGATAATACTTCAAGCCACACATGCAAAACAAAGAATCTATGTAATTTCAATTTTCAAGCCACTAAAATTTGTCTCCAAGAATCCTGAATAAATAAAAGTAAAAGCAAAGTATGCAATCAGGCAACTAGGTCCCCATCTAAACCTGATCATTAGAAACTTCTTTTGACATGATGCAAGTGCCTTAATCTGCTTACTTTTATCCCACTCCTGTGTTGGACATGGGTCACAATTTTTTACCTTTTCAAAAGCTCTTTCATACCCTCAAACAAACCCACATTCCTAAGGAAAATAGGTAATTAACAAATTCTACCTGTATTGGACTATTCTACCAAGAAATACAATCACTTCTCTAATTTTTGTTAACCTTTCATGTTTTAAATTCCCTCCACATCTAAGGGGAAAACATTTTTATTCTGTTAATATTAGAAGTTTCATAGATATTTTTGGTTTATAAAAAAATTCCTAAGGGATTTGACTTCAGTGCTGGGAAAATGCAGCAAACTACTTGATAATTGGATATCTTTGAGTAGGAGTTTGAAAGAGTTATTTACATTTTTTTGTTTTCATTTTTTTAAATTTTTGCTTCTCAGGCTAAACAAAAATCGTATCTATGAATCCCACACACTACTTTCACCAACCAAAAGGATGGATTCTGATTGTTTAACAGGCCATGGTGCCACATGCAAAAACATGGGAGCAACTTAAGCATATGTAAGCCTGAGAGCCCGCAGAGAAAAGATATATAATAATCTTGTAAGTGGACTTTTTTAACGAGACAGTCCACAGCTTAGTCTTTCTTAGTCATTCATTATTATTCATTAGAGAAGCATCTTGTCCTGAGGCAAAAGCCTGACTCAGTTGAAGTCAGTAGCAAAACTCCCACCTACTTCAATGAGATGGAGATAACATCTCTGGAGCTGTGTTCATTAAATTATTTTTTTCAGGAATAATCATTATTTTTTCTGTGAAATTCACCCCCAGAAGGCAGTTAATTGCTTTACTGAGTAGTGGAATTTTAAGTTTCAAGGCTGCGTATCATACAAAAACTTGAAACTTCGATGTGAAATAAGTGATTACATAGTTTGGCATAATTGCAATATGTCACAAAAAGACAAGCTGTTAAAAACTGCATTAGAGCTGGCAAAGTGAACACCTCTGAAGTACAACCAAAATGGTGTCATGCTTGCAACAGCAACACATATGTTCCAGAACATAGATTGCATCAGAAAAAATAAATGGAGTTTCTTTGTCAAAGAAAGAAATAATCTAATATTCTACCTGAACACAGCTATCTTTATTTATTTTTGGTTATGGTATTTGTATTGAGTACATTCAGGACAGGAGAGTTTGTGGTGACATGGAGCTCACAAGGAAAAGGAAGGAAACAATAGGAAACAGTAATATTTGACCTGGAACTGATTTTGGACAGCAACTGCTGTTACCACTGCTCAATGGTTAGTGCAGCTGGTAACTACTCCGTAACTCCCCCATATGAAAACAATTTTTCATTGGTACATTAGCCTGTAAGCAACATGGTCTTGAGCGCTATTGGGCAACTTCTGCTTCCGCTGGTGTCTCTGGAACTCCTTTTACACTATTAACTTTAATTATATAAAATTCCTGACCTTCACTAAACAAATTAACCTTAAGATTAATTAGCCTTTCCTGGAACTATGGCTTCACCAGCAACTCTCTCTACACGTGTATTCTCTCAAATTCTTTCATGATCCATTCTTAAGAAGGACTGCACTTGAGTCTGTGCCCTCTATACATTGATGCTTATCAGCTGACTCTCTCAGGGGTCATATTCAACCTCTGCTTTTTCAGGCAGCACATGTGTGGTAATTTCATGTGCTGTCTAGCTTACAGGCTTCCCAAAGTATCCCAGGCGACCTTGTAGCCTTTCACATTTGTCCGTGGATAATATCTAGATATGTCTACAGAAAGTCACATCTAGAAGGATGCAAAATAGACCTCTCATTTCCTTGTTAACATTTTCTATCTATACTCTCCTGAGTGTTCAGAAGCAACCTACAGTGTACACTGAAGAACTCTGGTTATTAGCCAGCACTTTCAGACATGCATGTGCCAATTCTGGTTACTGTAAATAACATATAATTACTATAGCATTTCAGATAGCACACCATATTGGCTGACTTCTAAAACTGACTGGGAAACAGCATGACAGGAAGCAGTTGAAACATGCCTCATACGCCACAGCTCGTCAGAAACGGACTTTGACAATTTGCAGGGCTGGGCACTTGAAGGAGCTTAAGGCTTTTCATTCATCTGACCAAATTGCAAGGCAGAGCACTGTCGTTTTAGGACTATTCCCCTAACAAGCAGTACCCTTGAGACTGAGCCTGCAAAATTTAGACATCCAATATAAAATCACACATTCTTAGCTTATTACCTTTCTTTTTGTGTCCACAGACACTTGAGGAGAAACACCCATAAAGGTGCTACGTAGGCCATGAAATTTTGGCTACAAGATCTGTCTCGTTTTCCTTTGTGGCTTTCTTCTTAGTCTGTTTTGTTCTGTTTGTGTGGGCATTTATCCTAGCCATATTCCGGTAGTTTTGCTTTTGCAAATTTGTGTTTCCTGGCCTTAGCAATATCCTTCTTTTTCTCCCCAGAGATATTTGATAGTAGATCTTAGAACAATTTGCTCTTGCATTACCCAGGCCGTTACTGCAGCTGCCACCATAAAGAACATCACAGGCTATCCTCTTGAACACATATACACACTAGCCCACAGATCCTAAAAGATGGGTGCAGGTTCCCATTATTATCAAGAATGTAGGCAGGTTAGTCTACATTCAATATAAATTACATTTATATAAATAAAACTCTGTAGAGTGGTGTTTCACAGTTTGTGGTCTTCGGGTGACCAGCTGTCAATGAAGTAAATGCTCTGAAACAATTCATATATTCAGAATATTCTCAGTCGCAAACCTGACAATATGGTTTGTACTGGGCCACAAGAAATATAAACATTGGACAGTTGCTCCAAAAGGTTCACTAATTTCTGCTATATAGAATGTCTACCACCCTTAAAGTACAAGAGACATTTGTAAATTTTTATACTGCATATTCAGCTTTTTCCATAATGAAGTCACATTCAAGTCTTAAACTGAATTAGTGTTAATTTAGTAATTAAGTGGGATGAATCAATTCAATTGAACAGTGTTTTATGTAAAAACTATTCACATCAGGAATCTTTTGAAGCTCAGACAGCAAACTTTTAGAAACAAGACACAGATCTTTACAAGAGTTTTACTTGGGATGAGAAAAGAAACTTTGAATAACAGTTATAGCTTCCAGATTCATTAAGTCATCTGTCATTTCCACTGTACATTTGAGAATTGCTTTTTCCCGGCTTTATGATGCTAAAGAAAGGCTGTATGAATAAAATTATGTGAAAGTTAAGTCAGGCTGCAACTGCCCCATATTTCTGACAATACACTTCTGAATTCAACAGCTAACTCCTCTCTATTTTCCTCAGAGCATATTATTTGCACATCAATAAATGGCTGTTCATTTAGAAACTCCTTCATAGAGCAGTTCTGTGACTTCATAGCAATGCTCCCTCTGTTTGCAGGATGAAGCCAATACATATTTTACTAGCAGTTTCCCAGTTGGCAAAGGGCTAGGAAGGTAATATTGAGCATGGTGACCAAATGAGCAGATAAAAATAAATGGAATACTGTCATGCACGGTATGCTGGCTGAAAAGTGCATTATTAGACTTTCATATCACAGTATATACCTCAAACAACGAGTTAAGAAAGGTAATCGGAAACCTCATAGTGTCATAGGCAAGAAGAAGGAAACAGGCTGGGAGACCACACAGAGGGCAGTGAAATTAAGGCTCTATGCACGCCAGTCCAACAAAGTGTTCAGGTGCTAAAATTCCTGTGATATCAATAAGTTAAAAAGGAGCCTGAAAAGAGTTTGGTTCTTACACATTTTATTGGATCTACACAATGAAAGAAGGGTAGTTCTTCGGTGGCAGTTAGAAGACCATTTTTGCCTTACAAATAATGTATAAAGAGAACAAATATTTTCTTGCCAAAAGAAAATGGTTTACAATACATATTTTACTCCATTTGGCTCCTTAGAAAAGGGAGGAGACATTTAAGGCTTGTACAGTAAGTTCCTTCTATTTGCTCTATGGGCATGCGCTTTCCTAACTTTGATTTATATTATTTTTTTCTTTCAGCAAAAGTTACTTACAGCACAGGCTTACAAAACTCAAAAAAACCTCTGTGTCATTCTGTATTTTTCAAATAGACTTTTTTTCCTATTCATAAATGGAAAACACTTTCCTTATGCTATATACTTTTGTCTGGTTGATTAAGATGACCAGAATGCCTTTCTACAGGGCTCCATATAAGGAAAGGCCCAATCCTTCAAACAGATCTTTGCAGTTTACCTACCGAATGATTCAAGTTTACCTGTGTTGTTACATGATAATGTCTTCTTTAACTTGTCACCAGATAATGAGTAAATGTTGGCAATTTATCAGTCTAAATATCAATTAAATGATCAGTTTTGTTTTCCATAAAATTACATTCTTTTAGCAGGTTTGTACAATGTTTTCATAGGAGTGAGTTTAGCCTGAGATAGGGTGCCTCAGGAATGATCTAATGTGAACACATTAGGCCTTCATTTTTCTAGACCGAGCTATTCTGTTTGAAAGCATCTTCTGACGTGGACTGTGAGTTCAAGCTGTGGACTCCTTAGTACCTGGTGTTTGCTAGCATGAAGTTTGCTGAAGAAATCATTCCTTCTTGTCATCACACTGGGAAGAGATAAGAAAGTCTACACGTATTCTGACATCTCGTTTCTATCCACACAGTTACGGTAATAAGGGAGCACAATAACCATAGAAGAGTGATGGCAGATTATTCGAGAAAACATTTCATGGAGTAATTTATAGAGTGTGTGAATTCATATAGTTTGAATGTGTGCTTATGTGTATATAAGCCATTCACAAAACAAAGACATCCTGTAAGTTCAGTGGTAGGTCTTCTCTGCTAGAACCTCACGCTTGAGTGTTACACCTCCTGTTAAGATCATACAAGACTCTTAGGAGCAGAAGTTGTTGGAAGTGTCAATGGTTCTCAGCAGTGTGCCTTGATGGTTCAAAAGATCTCGTTTATTAGTTTCTACATTGTTCAATGTAGAAACCATGGAAGTGCCATCTTCCTTTGTTACAGGAAAATAAATCTTTCCAGTGATGATCTATGATACTTTGGGGAATGTGTGTTTAATACTTTTACAACTTCCCCAATAAGATGTGTTGGTCTGACTTTTGTTCTAGAATTTAGATGATGTGTGCAATCAAAAGAGAAACTGAATGAAACCTACATAGGATAAAACAATTTATGGCTACATATAACACAGGCCTAACTGTGCAATTTTCAGGAAAGTATACCTCCTGCCAATTCACCTAGACATTTTGTCATCTTTTAAACTTCCAGTTTGATGTATATAATCATTTTGATGAAAAATGTTTACAATATAGAATCTATAAATAAAAATACTGTGTGTGCTCAGAGTAGGCATTTCCAACTTCAAAATATTAGTCAGACATACAGTTGCTAAATATTGATGTCCTATCACACTCAATATCCTAAAAAATTGCAAAGTATGTTACCCTACTCATTTCCATATAAATTAACAACATAAAACCTTGGCCCTATACTTTAGATAGTTGAAATTATAAATTGTTAATACAGGTAACAGAGTATAATTGGAACATTCCTTGGTGTGAAATGGTGATGTCTTCTTTTTTAGTCCCTTGTACCTGTAAATCATTCCAGATAACACATCTTAAAACTGAAGTGACAGGACTGACGAACGAATTCACACAGACTTAGTGTAACTCTTCACACTATATTCCATTGAGTGTTGCAATAGATGTCAATTAATATTGCTTCTTTACCTTACAATAGTTTGAACACATTTTGTTCCTTCCAAATTATTTTGAGAATTCTGTCATTTAATAGAAATAAAAATCTGAGAATATCAATTGTCTTTTACATTTTTAGCATCAGGTAACAACTTATCCAGGTGTCAATATTGAGATTTTCCAAAATGTTTTTTCTAAAATAAGTATGATTAAAAGGACAGGTTGGTTCATGTTAATTTTTCAAGATGACTATTGTAGCACTTAAAAGAACTTGTTTTTCTTTTCTCTTAGTATATATTTAAGTATTTTATATAATCCTTTTTTTTTTCTTTCAAACTGATATTCACTAACTGCTGTAAAAGCATTGGTAATTCATGCTTTGCTAATCTGAACACTCCATAATTGGCACATAAAAATTCTCAGCTAAGGCTTAATAGAAGAGACTTGCAATGAGGTCTCGTCTTACTCAGATTCCCTTTCCTTAAAAGATAAACCACAAGGATAGCTATTCTAAAAGTGGTATTCTAAAAGTGTAATACATATAATTAAATAATAATTACTCATCAAAATTAAATGACATTTTACAGTGCATTATAATTATTTATTTACTTGCTAATTTGCAAGATTCATAAATTTTCTCCTCAAAAGAAATGCAGCCTAAAAGAATGGGCCAGCAGAAGACAGGCAGATTATTTAAATTCTATGTAAGACCTTAAAATAGCACTGAAGTAGAACAGTGTCTTTATTCTCTGCAGGAGTTACCAGAACTAGTACAGTCTACTTCATTAGAAATACATATGAGTTAGTAACATTTCATGTTATAGAGTTCCCTGTTCCTAAGATCATCTCAGGTGTTGTTCTCTGTGAAAACTGGTTTTACAATCCCATAAATCTTTGCTAGGCAAGATCACATCATGCAATGCTTAATTATTGTAAATGATTTCTAAGGACAGATTGCTGAATGATGAAAAATTTGAGAAGTGGATTGAATCACAACAGCTACAGCAATATTTAACTGAGGATGTATAGATTTTTTCAGGCTACAGTAACAAAATATCAGGAGCAAAGATGCGCAATGAGCACCCTCTTCAAAAGAAACCAGCAGAGTTCTAACTCAAACTCTTGGCAGAATCTATAAACCATATCATGCAGTATCACTTCTTGGGGCATATAGTCTGCATGTTAAGTCCCACCATCTTCTCTGTCCATACTGTCACAGCGCACTTTGAGATGCCTAGGAACTGCATTTGGCTTATGGATAAACCATGATAATCTAATATATAGGATAACATACAGGAAATCAAGCACATTAATTATATAATACAATTTAATAAACGAATGTCATAACAGGGCACTAACAAGATTTCCACATCATTTGAAAATATTTTTAACAAGTAATGCATAAACAAAGTATCAGTTATTTCACTGTTTCTACATCTTTTAATATTTAAAACACTAAGTATTTTTAAATGAGGACAAACACTTTTAACTTTTTTTTTTTGGTAATGACTGATTGACTGACTTTATAAATCCTATCACAAAATGGCATTTCCTATTCTCCTACTTATAGACTTGGTTAACATTGCTTATATGTTTACATAAAAATAACATTTCTTTGCACAAAAATACTTCTATTAATTCTGTTGACTTACCATTTTTGCAGCTGTCACTGACACTGACTTGCACTACAGCTTTGATTTTTCAGGCTCTCACAGTTCTAATGATAACCAGAGGGACTAATTTGAGTAACACTTTTAAATCAGAGGAAACATACAATGCAAAGTAAGCAATTAATAGAGATACTTTCTTCCTAAAATACAAAGCATTAATATAGTGCTAGCTGTTCTAAAACTCCTCAACATGTATAAATAACAAATGTTATGGTATTTAGATAGTTTTAGCAAGTATTTTAAAAAGTATTTTTCTGGAATTGTGGCACAAATAGTAATGGTTTGAATAAATATTAAAATAGTAAAATAATTCATGTGATAATAATGAATATACATGTAATGTTAAATGTTAAGTTGCAGTATTTTCAAACATTAACACATGCTGCATAAACCAAAGTTTCATACTCATTTCATCTCAGTCCCTCATATATTACAACTTTAACATCACTGTATGTCTTTTTTTTAACACAAACTCTGAAAAGTAAGGAAATGAAAAGCTAAATACTTAGTATTGTTTTTTTACTTCACCAGGAAGTACATACGTTCTGTACACAACGTTACATCCTCCCTGCTCCTGAGCAGATGACTGCTGATATCTTATAGTAGGTATCTGTGCACAGAAGGATTGCTGAAGGGTCAGTGGAAAGCTGGAATCCCTTGAGCAACAGAATTAAGGGTGCAGAAATTTCTATACTACCTTTAATTTTGATGACAGATGACTCCTTATCCTATCAAGTCCATACAACACTGACAATATGGGCTAATATTTATTTCCGATATCCAATTAACCACAGAACTCTTGGTAAGACAGAACATTATATTTACAATGATAGCTCTTTAACTCCTCCTTAGAACAGCTCAATACTTGGTCTTGAGAGTGCTGCCAGTCAAATATAAAAAAGGCTGCCTCCAAGACAGCTGGGTACCATTTCTAAAGAGACTAAAAGAAAACTCTGTAAATATTGTTATCAAAATAGATGAGTATGTTTTACACTCTGTGAGAAAAAAATATGAAGGAATAATCTTTGCTGGAGCTCTTGGCTGAGACTGGAGGAAGAATGATTTGGTGTCGCTATGTTTGGGTCCATGAAATTTAGTGCTTAGCAGGAAGCAGAGATCAACTTTTCTCAAAATTACAGAGCTTTGACCATGGCTCCTCCAGTCTGTGAAGAAGGTCTGGCTGCTCCTCAGCAGCACCTCACAGAGACCACTCTCTGCGAATAGGCAGTGTTTTCATTCCTTTCTACAGTGAGTCCACTGTGTTTTCCCAGACTTCCCTGTTTGGGGTAGGAGGGCACAAAGGAAGTGAAGACTTCTTCTTAATCGCATTCAATGTACTAATCAACTTGAATGTATAGTGCAAAAATCCCCAGTTTCTCATCACAAACACAGAATACATCCTGGTATTAATCTGAATATAAGCAAACGTTTCTGAGCTGATTGTTATTAGAGATATATATGGTGTAAGGGAGATGATTGTGCATGTTTCCTGGTGTGCTGGAGCCAGACAAAAATTCTGTGTGAATGCTTAAGAACTCTCACATCTATCTTGTTTGTATAAAATGAAGAGATGTCTTGTTAATTGGCATTACCTTCTTTTTAAGTATTTGAAATGGAAGCATACCACTCCTTAATTATTACAAATGAAGTTTCTCTTCATTAAGCATAATATTAATATTTTCCTTTTCTTTTCACTTATTACTTCCTCCCAAATATTTTCCACCTTGAAATTTTGTTCAAGTTATACACTTTAAAATTACAAGCAATTTTTTGTGTACTTAATGTTCCATATTAAACAAGTGGAATTTAAATTCTCATTTCCTTGATGTTCTGTTTTATGTTAAACAAATTGAGGATTATGCATTGATGGTATAAATATACATATAATCACTTCTTTAATTATGCATATGATTGCTGCCTAACTTCGTAATACATTCCTACAGTTACTGCAGAACTAAAAGATTTTAATTTTCAGACTGTTTTTCATGATATTAATTCTCTTGCATTTCAGGGCTTTCTATTAAGCGTATTTAAGAAAAAAATCTGCAATGGGCTTGACATTTACTTATCTGCATATTTATTGATTTTTTTCTGTTTCCTTTAATGTTCTTTTGATGACAATTTTTAAGCTGTTTGAAGGATGGAAATGTAATCTAGAAATAGTATTTAATATGTCTTCTGTTCTGTAAATACTGGAAGAGGGGACTTGCAGTGTCATAATGATTGTTTCTCTGTACCACAATGAAAAGATTTAATACTTAATACAAAAAAATACTTGATACAAAAGCATAATCAGATTTTCAAACCTGATAAAGGTCACCACCGAAGGGCGCTTGTTTCCTGTCCCCCTCTTCTGTCAGTTCTGAACTGAACTAAGTGGTTTTCAATCTGGAAAACTCAAGTCATCCAATAAGCTGTGACAACGCGTTTCAAGTTTCTGCACATTATGTATAAAGACTGTGCCTTGGCAGAGCAGCACCATGGCCCCTCTCCTGAGGCATCAGGCACCTGCTGCTGGGTGCAGCTATGGGTGGAAGGGGAAAAGGGCTGTGGAGCAGGAGGTGTTAAAGGGAGGGAAGACCACCCCGGGAGGGGGTGGATGGGGGCAGTGCTGGTTCCTGTGGCCCTCAATGAGGGAGGGCTTCTGAGTTTACTGCTGCAAGGGGCTGAGGGCTACAGAGAGGAAGCAGGTCTTGAAGCAGAAGGCTTGGTGATGGAGCTGAGCTGTGATGTTTCAGCAGATACGGTGAATCTTAACCGACCATATCTCGGTTAAGGTGTGCTGGACAACAAATTTTAGCCTGCTATGACTATCAAGTGCTAAGCTGTGCTGCAGGATGCTGTTAGTCCCAAAAGGAAGAGCTGCCAGTTGGGTAGGTAGAACTGCATCCTTCTTGGCTTGTTTTCCCTCAGAAAGCCAGAACTAGCCAGCTGCCAGCTGAGTGGCTGGGAGTGCAGTGGGATGAGATGGCTGAGCTGACTTGCCTGCTGGCTGTTGTTGAAGGGGCAGCACTGTGTCCTCCCCTTCGCCTGGCTGTGCATTTCCCCTGCTTCTGCTTTGTTGGCTGGTGCTTCTCTGACCTCTTTCTGAGCCAATTCAGTTCATTAAACCACTGGCAAACTAACCCAACCAAAAAAGCAAATAGCTTTCCGCTGGATTAATGAGTCGGTTTACTGAGGGGTCAGATATGTGCTAGAGCTGCAATGCGAGGGAGAGGAGAATGGGACTGCTCCTTTTGGCGTCAGAAAGCTGTTAAGTCCGCTCAGTGGCTCCTGAAGCGCACCCTTCCGACCGCAGTGTGACAATGCGGATAAGGCCAATCAAAAGGCTAACCCCTGCTGAAAGGGATGTTCCTACTTCCTTCCTTCTCAGCCTGGCTTTGTGCTTCTCCCGGCACTAAAGCTTGTTTAATCCTACCACCAGCTAGTTTGGGCGAGACTACTGCATTCTTTTKTTTGTTGGGGTGGCTTTCTACCTACTTGCTGAGGGGTCAGATGGTGGTAGGGAAGTAGTGGGAATGTGTGGCTGGACTTCCTCTTAGTGTGTCAGTTAGCCTTTGAATTCCCTTAACTGCTTTGTTAGGCTGCACTCTGTGGTTCTGTTGGCTAATTATTGGGAGCAGCTGAACCCCAGAGAAAGATGAAAGCAAAGTGCGTGGACCCTGTACGCTCAAAGGAACCGTTAGCATGTAGGTGCTGACAGCTGATGAAGAACTTGGATGGTTCTCCAGCCAGGCTGAGGAGTTTCAAGTGAGAAAAACTCTCATTTGGGTGACTGAAAGCTAGTAAGAGGAGGTCATGCAGCAGAAATGACAACTGCTGTAATGGATAAGACCGGCTTCATCACCAGCCAGCAGTTGTGTGGTAGCAATAGCTCACTTAAGTGAAGTATGATTTGTGAAGCTGAGCTTACTACAAGTGTATGTGAGTAAACACATTCATATGGGCTTACAAGAAACCCAATGACCAGAGTCCCAAACCTCAGTGAGTTTCAGCATTTGAAAGCTGCAAATATGCATGATCAGTGAAACCATAATATGTCTCACCTTTGTTGAAGTGGATGTGGAAATACAGCACAATAGCTGGGAACTATCTTTCTAACTTAAATTTGATTCCAGACTGCTCTTCAGTCAAGGCATCTATGTTTAGATTATTTGACTATAAATGAAGAAAAGCCTCATGCTTTTTGAATCTCCTGCATTCAAGATCCAGGTGGGGCTGTGAACTGTGCTGAGCTTGTGTTCACTCAAGTTCTGGTTTGGGGTTATGCCAAAGGCACTGTGTGGGTTTGTTTGTTTTTTTTTTTTTAACTGGGGAAAACCACCTTGTTACAACTGGTTCACACCTTGTCTCACAAAGCCAGGGATAAATTCACAAAACTTTATGTACTAGTCTTTCCCAGATACACYTTCTGCTTCTAAGAGCACCTAACTTTTTTCCCGAAGGACTTTTTTCTCCTCTGTTCTTCTACTGCATAACCCTGGAAGTTTTGTGTCTTAGACTGGGCAGACCTACACTCAGCCACTCATCCTGATCATATAATAATGGGCAAACTTAAAGAATCAGATGTATCTAGCACATGGAGTAACTGTGGTCTTGAGTTTCTTTTTATCTCTGCCAATTATTTATAAAACACTTTTTATGAGTGATTCTAACAGTGGATAAGATTTCAGATAATTTGTAGTAAGGCTATCGATTACAATATGCAGATTCTTCGCTAGATAAGTTACTATGGGTCAGAGCAGTTCTCCATACTTAGTCTGTGAGGACTGGCTTTTAAAAAGAGAAGCTTAGCCTGGTGAGCAGCAGCTCTGCGAAGAAGCTCCTGACAGCACAGGGCCCGCTTCTGCTCTTGCAGGCTTGCAGTTCACTGTAGAATGGATGAGAGAGATTGAACTGTTGACCTGAAGCAACTGGCAAGGGTTTTTTTTAGACCTGTAAGCATGCCAAGCCTAGAAAATAGAAGTGTTGCATGTTAACTTTGGATTAATTATTTTCTTAGGATCCTGGAAAGGTAAAACTCTTAATAACTGTGCTGTAGGACAGGCTTACAACTCTGACTACAGAAGACAGACTTGATAACAAGCACTGAAGTAAGTAAGCAGGCCAAGCACACCACAAGAGGGTGTTAGAAGATTCTTGTGGCAATATTCATGTTAATTTTTGAGACAGATGTATGGGGGGTGGATGTTCTGGGGATAGGTTAATTTACATAGAATTCAGGTAAGACCCATAATGAGGATAGATATGCAGAAAATAAAAGCAGACCTAAAGTGGTTCACTTGGTTGCCACTCTGGCATGCACAATCTATACAGATTTAAATTATTAACGCATTCAATGTCCCTGTATCCAGTGCCTGTACAGAGCCTTACCCATTGATTATTTTTGCAGTGAATTGATCTGAATTCAACTGGTTCTCTTACAATATAGTTTGATTTAGGTTAGGTTGATGTTGTGGTTCTGAGCCATAAGTGCCTTTCAGGTAGTGCTACATGGTGAAAAATGAATGTATTTATAGCATACACAGCAATATATGGCAAGTGTTTTTCAGATTTACTGAGACTGATCATGATGATAAAATATAAATTTTAAAAAACAAAGATCTGTGCTTTGGCTAGCTATCAATATAACACAAATAATTATATACTTGGAAACTAGGAAAGCAGTTTTAACCTCTACAGAATTAGACTTGGTTTGGAAGCTACTTTTTGCATGCTTCTTGATCCATGTATGATTTATCATCTTTTATCTTGAAATTTAATTGATGTGATGTTGGAAATGTTTGACTATCAACACAGTACAATAATTACAAAAGGAGTGGCACTACTGCTATCAAAATTGAGTTTGAAAATGTGACTGACTAGTGAAAAGATTTCAAATCTCTCTCCAAAAAAGCACATTTGCAACTTTCAAAAGTACCTAAATGACTTGAAGCTTCAGTCCTGCTATTTTCTACTGGGCTTATGCCTCTGGAAATGTTACCAGTCTCCGTAACAGAAGCACGAGAAGTGCTCTTGCTCCAATGGCAGTAAAGGATGTGATTATTTTATGGTACAAATTGCAGTTTCTGAAACCTGCAAAGGCGATGTGTGCTTTTCAWCAGTGGGGAGAGGAGACAATGGGTGAACCCTTACCAATGCAGCTCACAATAGAACTGGAAGGATTCCAGAAATACAAGATGTAGAACCTTCAAGTCTTCCCCAAACTTCTGTGACATGCAGACTGTGAAATAATTTGCTGGAGAGCATAGTGCTTTCCTGTGTTTCAGCAAAGACTTGGCAATTAATATGTATCAAATGGCTTAAATTGTGCACCTAGGACGTGTCTGATGACTGTCAGAACTGTCTTTTTTTCAGACCTAAAATATATTAATATTTCTTGGATAGGTATGATGTTTGGTCATTTATATCAGCATCCTTTGGTTTACCTTTTATACTGTTCCCATGAGAGCAATATACTTGCCACATAATATTAAAGCTCATTTCTTTAAAAAAAAGTGGCATTGCTATTTTCATGGTAGTAGAGTGTTTGCATATATTATCTGTGAATCACCAGGGAAATCCTAGGTGAAATAATTCACATGCTGGAGTTTAGAAAGCAATAAAGCTACTGTGGAGAGGAAAGCAACAAATGGTCCATAAGAATGTGGCAAATAAAAATATTGGAGGAAAAATAAATGCATCTTCATAGATGCATATATGTTTTTCAGAGTTCATGTGCAAACTTTGCAAATAATTGATTTTCAGGTTATCATTCAAAATTCAAATTCAAGTACATTTTATTCAATGACTGATGTGATTAAAATTTCTTTTCACAAAGAAAAAAAGAAATATAAGTGTTGGAGAAGAGTTAACTCTGTTTATCAAGATTTCCAGAATGTATGTTTYGGTGCACTTGCAGTATTACCAAAATGAAAGACTTGATTCTACTACAGGAAGAGATGCTTTCCCTTTTGCTTTGTAGCCTAGTAATGATACCACTTCAGTGGTACCCACTTAAGTGTAGCTCTTACTAAGCTTACCTTACTAACTGTAGCTCTTGAAAGTATTGGAGACTTTGAATTTTTATTTCAGGGCCTGCCAAATACCTGCCTACATGACTTCCCAAAGAAAAGACTGACAGGTATTCAGGACACCTCTGTGGTGTCCTGCGACTACTACTACTACCTACTACTGGGGTAGCCTGCCCCATGAGGCCTGTTTTGTTTCAGACTTGCTGCTCTGAATAGCGTGCGCTACTTAATTGCATGTTTCCCACTTTCAAAGGGAGAACTTGGCTGTGAAGAGGAAAAGGTTTGGAGGGAAGGGTATGAATATGAGGAATCTCTTCTGTCTTTTCTGATGAAGCTGTGCCCTTTTTCTAAAGCACACATTGAAGTTGGACCTAGAAGCTAAATTACTCCTGTTTCAAATAATTGATTCATGACCTCAAGCATCCTACAACCTGTTTCTTAACAAATTACATGACAGTAGGGAAAAAAGCCTCTTTCCATGTCTGTTGATTTTTCAGTCTAGGCCCTAATTTCCTTAGTTTAGTGCTTGAGGCAAAATAGGGAATCAGACCACCTCAATGTCTTTTCTCACTTTTATTCTGGTTGAAGCTATCAATGAGTCACTTGGAGCTTTGTCTCACTGCAGTGAACCCGCGTACTGCCATGGTGTAACTGATGCTCCGATTTCAGCATAATCGCAGTAGTGCACAGCATTAAAGAAAAAAAAAAATGTTCCCTGTACAGTCTATCCAGCTGAATTTTAGTGGGTGCTAGGTTGGGCCTGTGGACATAATGGGTGCCCTACAGAGACTGAAGTCCACTGAGTTTTGGCTGTTCCCTTGGGGAGAGTTGCTGGCTTCTTTCTGGGGCCTGAAAGCTCGGACAGCAATCACACTGCAGAGAGACTCCTAGTAGTTTAATCGCAAGTTGCTGGAGAGTATCTTTGAGTTGTCTTTTTGAATAGGTGGTCATGCTAAACGTGGTGTTATTTTTATGCATTTTTTAAAAAAATCAGATCTACCTATGAGTGAATGCTTTCTTCAGTCTGACAACTTGAATATTTAAAAAAGACTTCTGGTTTGAAACAGAATAAACTTTTACATTTAAGCCTATCATTTTCAGAATACCTTGCCTGGAGTTGTTCTTAAAAATGGTTATTTTTTAAAAATCATATTCAAAGAAACAAACTTTTCAAAAGGCATTTTGATGTTTGGGGGAGGGAAGTGACAGTGGCAAGCAAATATTTTTCAATATCTGTAGCTGAATGATTGATATGAACATTCATGGAAAACATCTACTGCAATGATTTTTTTTTCAGAAAATACATTTTTAGGAAAAAACCCAACAGATTATTTCCTGGCATCATTATATATAAAAAGCCAGATCACGTGTGTTCATTATGCTCATATATAGATTTTCTTTTTATGGTTCTATTTTTGTTCTGATGTGTTATATTTGGGAAAAATATTTGGCTAATTAAGAGTACCTTGCAGAGTAATTTTATTTCAGGTGGTTACTTTATGTATTAGAGTTTTAATTTATTGTGTAGGATGTGTTTGTTGTTCTAAAGCCAGCTAGCTGCCCGCATGTATATTACTTACACATATTTCTTTTTAAGAGTAACACTTGTAAATACTTCCACTCTCAGAATGTTTTCTCATGTCCTAGAAATTTCAGCAACTTGTCAATTGCTTGCAAAAATTATGCTGAAGTTCACTTGTAATTAAATATTCTACTATAATTCTGCGAAATAGTGAGGTGTCAACTTATATTTGCATTCTCAACTCAGTTTTTGTTTGCTCATTTGAAGGAGAAATGACTCTTGTCTATGAACAAATTTACTTCAAGTAGCCACTTATATGTGTAAACTTAATTGTTTTGTACATAGAAAACAGTGAAGAATGCCAGCCTTCTTACTTGAATGGCAGTACTAAAATTGTTTGATATTGAAGTGGTCACTTAAACTGAGCATAAAAAGCTGGTATGGAGGTCTCAATTCAGTCAAACAATCAACCACTTGCTTAACTTCCAGCGAGTGTTAGTAATTTTTTCTGTTCAGCAAATATGAGCTTACTGGATGAATTTAATAGGATTTAAGATTGGTTATGCTCTAAATAGTCTACAAGGAGAAACAGGTCAGAAATTTAGTTACTTGCATGATGAGTTGGTCTACGTGAAGGTTCTCTTATCAGTGGATGATAGTTTTGTAAATGTTGTGGAAACACAAGTATTGCATGAAATTATAAGTGAATATCATGTCGAAACAAGCTTGAATAATGGAATGATGACATGGGGCGTGAATGTAAGATTGACAGTCTTGTAAGAGATCCCAATGAATATCCCTAAAAGAGCTTCTTTTCCTACAGGCCAGAAATACTTCCATGCCACATTGTATGCATCCCTAAAACTTCCAAACCACAACTCAGTTCTTTGGTTTACAAATGAAGGCAGACTACTTTGGTGGTTTCCCAAGCCAATGGGCAATCTCTGCCCTGCCCATCTGTCCCCATTCCCCTTAGCTGCATAAGCCTGCTGCTTTCCTGAGGTCAGATTCAGCAATGGGGAGAGAAGAGGGAGGGTACAGTGTGGGCCTCTTTCAGTGAGCAGAAAGAACTAAAAACAAAACCACCGACATAAACCAGCTAATAAAAGCACCAGAAGATGCCTAAACCAAGGCTTTTAGGAAACAATGTCCAGTTGACTACCTCAGGTTTAAAGGCTTTGTGCTCTCTGCCACAGAGCTCAGTCCACAAATGGTAGGGTGTTGTGCAGCTGTATGAGGCTCAGTGCTTCAGACCCTGGAAGCCTGAAGATGTATTCTAAGTAAGAAATCCCTGGTTTTCCAGAGGAGTCTGGAAATATTAAGGCTGACATTTTAAAATGAGGCAATGAGGATTTTTGGGCTATCCGTGCAGAGTTAAGGAGCTGAGAAAGCAAACTTCTCTTTTACAGAAAAACTACTCACAAACATTTTCATTTCTCTTAAATGGGAAGTTTTAAGAGTTTTAATTCTACAGGAAATTCCAAAATGTTTGTTTTCTGATTTGTAATGAAAAAATGTTTAAAATTCCTCAGCAACTTCTCCATAGTCTGGTTTGCAAGTAAGGGAACATCTATGCTTGTGAGCCAGCTTTGAGATTAGTCTCTCTTACTATTTACTGATAAGGAAAGAAGAGACTTGACAGGACAAATCTGAGGACAGCACGGTATCAGAATTTTCTATGCTTCAATTAAATGTTTCTTAGCCTCTTGGTTAAGAAAGTTTTTCATAGCAGGGCTGTGAGACACTAGAAGTTAAACATACTTGAGGTTCAAAAGGCTGAGAATTGCTATTCCATTTAAAGTAGTAGAAATATGTGTTAAATAAAGTTTCTGCTCTTATAAAACACTTAGTAAGAATGCAACACTGGGTATATCTAAGAACTAATATTTGACTAAGTTCCACTTTGTTTATGCCATTTTTATTGTTTTAATACTTTAATAGAAAAAACAGTTTATATTACTGCTGCAGCTTTAGTTGTATTTTAAGTGAAACCTATAAATTTTAAATGAACAATCAATTGCTTGAGTTTCTGTTTTAAAAATTTACAAACGGTCCATTATAATGTTTCCCCCCTCCAAACTGGTCTTTCTCAACACCTAAAAATCTAAGGGGCTAGATTATTACTAAAACAAATCCCCTCAAGTCATGGTTCATTCTAGAGGAGGTTTTTAGCTGATGAACCTAACAGTGCAATGGTTTGCATAAGACGTTGTTGTTGTTGTTGCAGCACAGTAGGCTTGATTATGTGTTACAGGTGTAAGCTCTCTGTGCCAAAAAATTGTACAAGCAAATCTGTCAGTTCTGTCTGTTGCTTCAGAGCTATTTAGAAGACTCAATTGGATACATCTTTGAGTGCCATTTCTGTAAATAGGAAAATACTTAATGTCAGTAGATGGTGCTCGAGAGTACATAGTTTATTTCCTAGGTTTTTGTAAAGCTGGCTTAACTTCTGCTGTGCCCAGAAAATGGCTTCCTTTGTGCAGTACTCTCAGAAATGTCCACAGATTTGATTTACTTACTTGAAAATTTCTTTCTACGGAGACTTCTACTTTTGAGGGGGTTTGCTAAATGCTTCTATTAAGTCTGTTTTTTTCATTGTATGCTGTGTCTGAAATGGAACCCCATATTTGTAGGTGTGGCCATAATACTAAAGCCGAGCTTGACTGAATCTGATCAGGTGCTTTGTGTTGACTGAAATGAAATTTCCCTTTGTAAAATCAGTACTTAGATGTCTTAAGTGCAGATGGCTTATTTTCTTACCTTGCCTTGAGGCCTTCTTATCAGTTGTGGTTGGAGGTACCTAATTTAACAATTTACTACACTTCGGAAACATATTTCCACAATGATAGAAACTAATATAATATGAGAAAATCCATAGAAGATTATTCCTAAAGAGTCTATTAATGGGCTAAAAATGAGGATTAGGGGCTTTATGAACTCATTGGGAAATAAGAGGTATTGATATTTGATAGACAGTCTTCTCTCCACAGTATATTTAAAGAAATTTGCATTAAACATTTAAAAAAAAAAATTAATAGAGAGTATTTTGTTGAAAATAGCATTTTTAAAAATGAAAACTGATTTAACTAGAGTGGTTTAAATGTTAGCTAGTATTAACTAAGTCTTTCCATGTGTTCTTCCTAATAGAATTAATACACGAACACAGTATTTCACATTCCAGTCAGACTGTAGTAACAGGAGTGTACAGACTAACTCTAGCCATGTAATTCCCGCTAACTTCAGCGGCGGTATTTGCTATCTAGGATTATTAAGGGACCAGGTATTTAACTAGACATATTGGCTGAGGTGATCTATGCTATGAACGAGATGAAAATTGAACTGAACCAAGTTCATTTAACAGCCACAGTTTAAGGCTCTAACTGGATGCTTACATAGTAAAGGCCCTAATCCGTCCATAACTGCATGTGAAGTACTGTGTGATAGTTATTATCCTAGAACAGGTACTATTCCCGAAGTCCACTGAGGGTTTTAAGAATGGATATCCTAAAAGAATTTGTGTTTTTCAGAGGCATTGATTACTCTCCTGGATACGCAAAACCAAAATTCTAAAAGCAAGCCAAGTGTTTTACATTCTCAAATTTCTACTAGGGGAAGAGGGGGAGAAATTACTTTCTAAATTCTACACTGCTCTCCAAAATTAGTGTTCAGCTTTTAGAACCTTTTGAGAGTATCACAAGATTTTTTTCTTTCTAACTTGTTTTTTCCTGATAATTTAGAGAATGTATATAGATGTGAAATCTCATGGGATCATGTTTCTTTTTGGTGGAAACAAAGAGTGCAAAACTTGTAAGTAGTTTTCTTTTGAGGCTTGTGAAGAAAGATAAAAAAATGGAATTCGGCTTTAGTATTTTCCACAATACTGTAACTGAGAGTTTTCTCATGCTCTTTGTCCATCTGATGAAGTGAAGACATGGCAGGGTAGATGATTAGATATTCATGTTTGTTAACAAAGCATATATTCTGGATCACATATTARGTTTGTGAAAATGACTAAAATTTTTGACTGCAGTGAGGCTATCTCAGTGGCATCAGCTGAAGATCCAGTCCTCTAAGTTTGTATTACATTGCTTACTACTTATCTTAAAATTCTGGAGAGTGTTTTGGGAAACGGTAGTGGTGCTTCTCAGTCTAGATTCATATTACTGTGTCGTAGGTATGCATTTAGAACAATAACACAAAAGTAGGAATGCTTCATGCTGCAACATGGGAGTTAGTGTACACAAATTTTTTTTTTTGGTTTAGAGAGAACATTTAAAAGTCTACATTTCTTAATGTTTAACACCCTGTAATTTTAAGTGGTTCCCTTTTCCTAACTTTTGCCAATGAAAATTTTCATTAAGAGGCATGAAGGTTAGGGTTTTTTTGTTTGAAATAATGTTAACAATTTACACCCTTCTGCCCCAATAGAGAGAGAAAGAAGGATCTGTCCTTCAGTCTGTTCATGGTATAGTTAAAAAAAAAAGTATAAACACTGAATTCCTGAGCTTGCTGTGAGATGGAAGGTCATTAACAGGGCACTTGAGCAGATTGGTATTACAGTCAATTGAGACGCTGAAACATCCTAAATGGCCTAATGCAGCAACTAAGTGCTTCTTAAATTCCAGAACTTTTACTTGAGCAGAGCATTCATGACCAAAGTGAATTTCCATTTCCTTTAGTAAATGCTGTTTTTATATAGTCATAGTTGAAGAGGTAACATAGTGTAAACACAACAGTTTGATTCTATCTCCACGGCAGCACTAAACTAATTTGTCAAGTTATAAACATGAAATCTGAGTCTCAGTTAAATACATATTGTTACACATTGAATTAATAGAAATGGCAGGAGTTTGTGTGTTAATATATACATGCACTGTCAATGTAGCCCCATGAGACTAATAAGCATGCAAATTAGAATGGTGTCATCCTTTGGGAAGCTGAAGTTTTACCAGTGTCCAATCAATTCAGCATTGAATTCTATCCTATAGAAAGCATAAATTAAATTTCACTTAAGTTCTTTATGTTCTGGAAGTAAATTTGTCAGGAAAGAAGGAAAGGGAGGGAAATACATGGTATTTGATTTTGTTTATAGCTGTTCTGGTAATAAATTGCCTTTAGATCTAGCAGTACTTTGTAGGAGAGTGCCAAGTTGTTCAGGTAAACACTAAGCTTTTGTTTGTGGTTCTGTCTCATTCAAAAGTTGTGAGAACTTTATTTGAGGGATAATACAGAAAACATCTCCCTATGTGTAAATTCCTAGATGAAAGGTGATTATCTGTATGGTTCTTCATACTAAATATAAGGGCCTCTTGTAGTTTTAATTGTGGAGACTACAGACGGAAGAAAAAGGCATCTAATCTAGGAAAAAAAAAATTAAGAGAAGCCATTTTAGCAAGGTTTTCTGGACAGATAAGACCAAATGCAGCAGCTGAGTGATAACAATAGTGAAGTTTGAAGGTTTCAGAATGCTAGCACTCTATTTGGCAATACTGTATGTAGTTGCACTCTTGCATAGGAGTCATATTTCCATCAATTAAAAATATGTTCTTCTAAAAGTTTAAAGAGTTTGTGAACCACTTTGAGAAAATATCCTAAAGTAGGTCTAAGGTGTCTAGCAGATGATATTTGCAGAGTCTTCCTGTAGCTTTTTGCTGTTGCTATCTCATCCCTCTATCCAAAGTTATCACCTTTGTAACAGAAGACAACAGAGAATACGTGGCTATGCCCCAGCTGCTCCAGTTTATTATCCACCACCTTAATTTAAACACCTTTTGAGACTGGGCTTGCATTGAGATGCCAGGCTGTGATTTGGAGTTGCTGAGCGAGCAGCGTTTCCTCCCTTTTGCTCACTGTGTGATCAACAGTCATCTCAGCAGAGGGGTAGCTATCAAACATCTGGGAAAGAGGAGGAGGGCAGGTGTATCTTAGTGTCAGTTGTTTGCCTACTTGCACAAGTCAGAGATCTTATTCAATGTTTCATGAATTACCTCTTACATGTCTAACAGATTCCCATGTTGTATTTTGTGGGATAATGTACAACTTAGTGAATGAGTGCAACTATGATCTGTTCTTTCCTTCCAAGTGAATCTTTGACAATTTTTTCCTAATTTCAACAAACAGGTTCTAAATTAAGTGGGCTTCCCTTTTGTGCGTCTGCCCTCCCAAAGTCTGTTGCTATTATAGTCTTGACAAGCACGGCCTAAAGAATTTGAAAGATGAAAGGCTCTCATCCTTTAAGGACCAAAGCACAAATCCAGTGATGCACTCAGGTGTGTCAAGGCCACTCATTGGTATACCTAGAAGTAGTGTTTTAGTGTGCCCTCCTCGGTAAGACCCTGCTCAAATGTATGGCTCTTATCTGAGGCCATATGTTGCACTAATCTATGTAAGGGCCAAGACTAGGGCAAAGTCAGCTGCTGTTAATAGCTTTCCCTTTTTGTCTTTCTTTCCAATAGCCCTTCCTCACTTGGGGAAGGCAGAGAAAGGGAGCAAGGAGGAATATCTGTCTATACAGTTAAGTAAAGCAATGGAAAGAAAATAAACAATAACATGTTGCAACAATGAGATTTTGGAAAGGGTTTGGAAGGAAGAAAAAACGCAAATCTAGATGTGCACAAAACTGTCTTACAACTTTTGAATACTTAAAGCCCCTTCATATTCTGAAATGGAAAAATAAGTTCAATTGCATTACTGCACATTTTAAAGATGAAATCCATTTTTTTAACAGAAAGGGCTTACTTTTATTTCTAAATTGTTCTGTCGCTGGATGGGAAGTTTTGACTACTTGGCTGAATAATCTGACTGTGAGCACATTTTCAAATCAGTAAAACCAAAAACCAGTTTCAGTTAACTTTGCATTTTCTTTAATAGCTTGATATTCTGAGGTACTGACTTCTAAAGATTCTTTTCTAGCTTTTAGTTTTGCACCCTTATCTGTATGTTTGGGTACTACAAATTATGATCTCAGTTTCTCAGACTGATATACTAGCCATCATTTGACCTCTCAAAAGCAGTGTTTCTTTTTTCTGGGAAGTCAGAGACAGAATGTGTTTGTATGCATGGCGAGTCTGATGTGCACTGGAAACACTGGATTTATGGCACAAAAATGAATCAGCCATGTGTGCAGTGAATCTACATCAGAGGTGCATCAGATCTACCTTGTCTTTAAAACAGAATAAAGTGATGCATGCCCAGTGATCCCTTGCTCTACTTTTTGGACATGTGAAAATTTGACCAGAGCGGCTTGGACACTTGGCAGGAAGTGGAATGCTGGAAATACTAAAGAAATGTACAGAAAGCAAGTGTGTAGTAAATGATACCTGAAAAGCATAAGTTCAGACTCTTTTTTTTTTTTTTTTTTTTTTTTTTTTTTTTTTTTTTTTTTTTTTTTTTCATTCAGCGTCTTGTTTGGGGTTGATTTCATAGATAAAATTAGAATCCTGCATAAAGTGTTTGTGATTGTACCTGTGTAAAATAGGTGGACACTTCTAAAAAAAGATATGATTTTTGAAATTTATTTATATTTGGCTGTTCACTAAAAGCTGAGGGAGGAAATATAGATATCCAGAGTAGGCAAAGTTCTATGCCACAACAGGAAAAACTCCTTATTATATTTATTTTGTCTTCCTCTAACAGTGGGAGGAAGTCTGTGGAGGAAGAGGAGTTGTTTTGCAAGATATCTCTCAAATCAACAGCCAAATCTGAGGATGGTGCCTTTATTTGCTGTTTACCAGCATTTTGCAGATTTTATATCTGGAGTCTAATCCTATATTAAAGTTGGTCTCAGATCACATAGGGTTACTTGCTTATTATGGCACAAGATTCATTTCTCAGAGGATCTCATTTCAACTATCATGTAACATGCTGCTTATCTATTGATCTTTTGAACTTTCAGGTCTCTGCACTTGTTCCTCTACTGTGGCTTTGTAGCCACCTATTAAAGCTGTAATAGCATAGTTTAGTGCTGATAATAGTTTGGTATCTTCAGTAATAGATGATATAGCTTAAAGAAACATTTTGTTCACCGAGTAGTTTCTCTTACGTCTTTTACTTTATGTATTTTACTTTATTTTTTAAACCAATAGATACTGCACATGGCTTTGCTTAAAATTCTGTTTGAATAAGCACTTCAGGAGTTGAAAAAATACTTAATAAATAAATAAAAAATATAAATGTAAATACTTAACTAAATCTTGTGTATGACTGCATGTCAATGGAAGTATTCCCACTAGCCATATGGTTCCTGAACCACTAATAAGCTGCCATATGACAAGAAAATAGATGAAAAAAAAAAGCTAGTGGAAAAAATGGTGAATAAACTTTTGAGATAGATTATATGAAAACATTTTAAAAGATTATTAAATGTCTTGACTATAGCCTCTTACAGTTATTCCTAAAAGACAAGTAATTTCTGGATCGCTAGTTCTAAACAGGAGGGGCAAAAGCAGACTTCAGTTCATCTGACAACAGCAGTGTTTTCAAACCCTAACAGTAAAATAAAAAAATCTTCACAAATTACTTTAAATCCTAAAACAAATTTTCCTTGGATATCCTTTTTACTAAACATGGTTGAAAAAGTACAAATTCTAGTATTCAATACAAACACCAGCCTGCTTTTTGGCCAGTTGTATAAGCAATTGAAAAAGTTAATTTGGAAAGTGCATGTATTATACTTATCAGCAATTTTAAAAAAGAAAAGTGAAGAAAGTTCCCAGTATTTTTTAAGAGCAATGTATTTTCTTCAAACCTAACTAGTTCATTTTCAGTAACTTGTTCATTATTGCCTGATGTAGCACAGATGACTCAAAAGGGTGCTTAATCTGTATCTGATTAACATTGTACTGTGGTGTCTTTCTATCAGGAGAGATGAGAAACAGCTGTGGATGGGTAGAAGGGCCTGTTCCCTTCTGATAGACCTAGAGATGGTATTATCAGGAAGCAAGTTGTTGTCAAGTTTTTTAGGGGAACTCTGTGGTTTATTCTTTGAAGAAAACTTTGCTTTTGTTTTGTAATGGGAAGGAGACAAAACATTTGAGGCTCCTTTGACTACATCATTACTACAAAGTAAGTGGACTTTTTTTCTGCTGGATGATAAACTCATGCTGAGAGTAGTCGTAGCCAGTTCCAGCAAGACAACTAGTGAAATCATTGCTATAAATCGACTCTCAGCTCATCTCATCTATTTCTCTGCCTAGTGAAATAAGAACCTTGTCTGTAAATAACTTTTATCATTGTTTAGGTAATGTGTATTAGGTTGAGGTTGCAAAAAAAATCACATGTTCATTTTTCATCTCTAATTGACTTTCTAATTACGTAATCCTTAAAGCAAAATAGAACAAGTGTGTGACTGCCAACTCACTGGACAAGGTTAACGGAGTAGTATCTATCTCCCCTTATACAGCACACAGTGCTGGATGTAGTGATTGCACCTCCAGTTTTAGAATAGATCAACACATAACTATAACGTTACTTCTCATGTATGATATTAGATAATGAAAACACTTTTAAAAAAAAAAAAAAAAAAGCCCACAACTTAGTGGTTTCATTGAACCAAAAGACTTATGAAAACACCAGTATGGCAAAACACATGAGCAATTGTTTAAAATAAAGCACTAATTTAAATTCTGTAAAAGGCAAGTATGTGCTATCTTGTTTGGAATCGGAACATAATTTGGTTTTATTGGTATAGGAATGAGTATATTTAAAATTAACTATTCCTGCTTCATTTTTGTATTATAAAATTTTACACTACTCTGAATGAAATCCTACTAATGTTCCTATTTAATTAAATCTAGGATGAAAAAATCTGCCTCTGGGGTTGTCCAGTAGATCTCAGTCCTTCATTATTTGATATAGTTACCAAAATCCAAATGTAGATTTCAGGATTTGAAAAAACACCAGAAACTTAGTAGATTTTTGGGGGGTTGGGGAATTCAGTGCTATTAAGTTTATCTCCTTAGAACACACAAAAAAATAAGAACTGAGAAAGTCTATTTTATTTTTGTGTGGATGAAAACATTATTCATCAAAAGTTATGGGACACCCAATTTCTATGGAAATTGCGTGACTTTGAGATGGGACTGAACAATTTAAAACAAATCAATTGGAATAAGTAGCTTTTACAGAATCACAGAATGGTGTAGGTTGGAAGGGACCTCTGGAGGTCATCTTGTCCAACTGCTCTGCTCAAGCAGGGCCACCTAGAGCTGGTTGCACAGGACCATGTCCTGATGCCTTTTGAATATCTCCAAGGAGGAAGATTCCACAACTTCCCTGGGCAACCTATGCCAGTGCTCAGTCATCCTCACAGTAAAAAGGCATTCCCTGGTCTTCAGAGGGACCCTCCTGCATTTCAGTTTCTGCTCATTGCCTCTTGTCCTGTCACAGGACACCATTAAAAAGAGCCTGGCTCTGTCATCTTTGCACCTTCCCGTCAGGTATTTATATGCATTGATAAGATCCCCCAAAAGAAATTAGATAAATTAAATGGGAAAATTAATCTAGTAATTAAAAAGATAAACATATATCAATTTCTTGCTGTTTTGAAGATAAATTTATGAACTGATTTAATGCATTATTTTTGTTCTGAAAACTTCCTAGAATATAGTCCTATTGTTTCTACCACTCTTAAATATTCTCCCGTATTTATAAAATGTGGATTATAGTAACAAATCTAGTGTCAACAAAGCAGTTTTTGTGCTGTATTTCCCAACAGCAGATCAAGAATAAACACTATGCAATTGATGAAGTAGACTGCTGATGTATCATAAAACCAGTTGGTCTGTATTCCTTCCTACCTTAGCATCCCTGAAATCAGACTGAAGTCATTAGACTCAGGTGTTGTACACTGTTAAGTACACAGCCTTCCTGAAATCAAGGGCGTCATTTCTGTATTCATTTAGCTCTTTTGTTGGACCTTTCCAAAGTGACTTCAATGGCTGGCTGAAGGCTAAAAAAGAGTAGAACTGGTAAAAAAATGTAGATTTGAAAACATTTAAATAGGACATACACTGAGCAAACTGTTTGTAAGTGAATAATTAATTTAGCAAATTTTCCTTTCTCCCAAGCCCACATAGATCCTGCTAGGAATATCCATGAATAGACTTTAAGTAATTCATTATTTTTAATTTCATTTCAATACTTTCAAGGGTGTCATGTACATATATCAGACTGCTGCAAATTTACAGGCTGCTTGTAATGTGGAAGCCTCTGCCGTCTCTGAGAGGTTAAGACATTTTTGTGTTCTTCCAAACCTAGTCTGCCCTGAAGGCTGGAAAATCATCATTTTAGTGGTCCAGGTGGAAGGCTCGTCTTAAAGGCAAAAAACCTTACTTTGTCTCTTTTGACTATTTAAAGCTTGTCTTAAATATCTATGAGGTATCCTGGTGCACCCAGGAAGATCTAACTGGCTAAGTCTTGGGCTTCTGCTGGAGAAGCCTTCTTGATTAGGCGCTCTCCCTCTTTTTTGTTCCCCTCTATCCATATCTTTTCTTCACTCCAAGGCCTGTGAAGAATTAATTGGGATTTTTTGCCACTGTGACACAGATCTTCTTGAGGCCAAAATCAGTTTTTCATGCTCCTTTAAGGGCTCCCGGCTTCTTACAAAACATACATAAGGTCCTAATGTTAACTCTTTATCTATTTGCAATTCTGTTATGAGTAGTAGTTACTTGTTTCATCTCCAGGGTATCGTTCTTCCTGTTGGCACTAGTAAAACATGAATGAAAGAAGAATAAAGGGTAAAGAGCTTTCAGGATGGCTGGAAAAAGCGAGCTCTCAGCCACATATAAGCATGCATCAGATTATTAAAGAGCTTGCTCTCCTTTGGTATTTGTAGTTAGAAACAAAAACCTTCCTGAATGTTTGCTGAGCAATTACTCAGAGTAACAAATGCCATCAATGTAAAACTGTGGCTCCAAACTGCAGAGCTCATCTAAGTCTGCTGGTTACCAAGGTAAGGCGGTGAGATTGAAATAAGGCCTATAGTTTCACAGGGACTCCCAAGAAAAAATTCCCTTCTGTGTTATTATTTCTCATAATGGTTGTGTATTCTCACAGGTAACAGCTTCTTGAAAGGTAATGTTCTCCCCTTTAACACATTTCTTTAAAAACAAAAGAAAGAAATGATGGGGGGAAAAATGCCAGTGAGAAGTTGTGAAATCTTTTTTGTGGCGAAGTACATTGTTGGATAAACCCCTGTGATTGTGGTATTGTTATAGTGCTTATTATTTATTCTAGAGAAACTAGCAGCTCTGTATTTACTGAATATATAGTTATGGACTTTAGAACATTTATTTACTTGGATGTCCATAATGGATCTGAATAAACTGCTGTGTAAGCACGCATTCAAGCGTTTTTAAAAAAAATGCATATTGTTTACTTGATTGACCATGTACAAAACCATGATAGAAGCACTATTGTTTAGCCAATACTGTTTTGAGGCCATGCCAGACTAATAAGTGAATAGGTATTCATAAGTGTTTCTAAAACATATATCATTTACCTGGTATTAGGAGTGTAGCTTTTCAGAAGTGCTTTAAAGTGTACATTACTAATGTATTTTCCCAATAGTGATTATGGTTAAACACTTGGGATTTTTTTTTTATCTTTAAGAAAAAGTACCCCTGAAAGTGCCTTGAAAATTTTTAAAGCTTTTCTGTGAATACAAAAATAGGAACTGCTATATCCAATGAGATGTATGTTGTTGTTATTACTATTAAGAGCAATAGTACAGTAGTGTTTAGAGGCTGCAGGTGATATTAGGGCCCATTCTGGTATGTACTGTGCAAATATACAGTTGCAGTACTTGCAGTTTCTGAGCTGATCTTTACAAATCCCATTTAGTTAACTGACTTTCCTAGCATAAAAATGTTCAACCTATCTGCTTACATTCACAACTGAAAATAAAATTTTACATTAATTCTTAAATATTTTTAAGAATCTGTTTCACACATGCTAGCTTAATCTCTGATGTAGGTTTTCATTATTAATTTTACAGTAATATATGTAAAGATGAGCATAATTTCTCCTCAAGAAATTAGTCTTCCCTGAAGAAGAAAAATAATTACAGTATATTCATATTTTGACATACTAAAATAGCTTCATATTCACCAAAATTAATTAAGTGTTGATCAGACAGTGGCATTTTCTCATGTTTTCTTATCATCAGATCCTTCAGTCTAAATGTTTTTCTGCTCTGGCCCAATGTGAGTGTGCTGGAATATTGATGTTTGGGCTTACAAGTGTCTTTGATAAGTTGTTCTAGGAATCCCATCGCATATCTTTTCTTCCTTATTTCTAGTCACAATTCTTCCTGTTGAACCTCAGCCTCTGCTTTTATTAGTCATCTCAGGGAATATTTTTTCGTTGGCCTTGCAGTTCAGAATATAAGAAAAGTGATCTGTGCTCTTGCAGCAATGTACATAAACCATATAATTTATACTTGCCTTTCAAAATCTCCAACTGGCTGTTTCATTTGGAGAATACTTCATAATATTAATCCAACATTTTCAAGTGGAAGTCCTTCACCTTTACTATTGTTCTATTTCTTGTATTTTATAGTTACATTTTACAAATTTTACACGTTTTTGTCTAAAGACAATTGCAAATATGCCGAGCTTGAATACATCACACTTTGTAAGGGTATGTCTGTAGCTTGTACCACTTCTATTAGAGATATGCAGCCAGTGGTTGTCTGTTTTAAGACGATACCAGGTTTCTTTTGTGCTCATTGTCTCATTTTCTTTAAGAATATTTACATCTTAGTTTCTGACCCTTATGTTACACATCGCAACAGCAAAGCAGGCACAAAAATAATGTCAATGGATTCATAGCTTATTACACAGAAAACTTATTTTTGCTTACTTCTGTTTGCGTAAGTTAAAGGTAGAGTCATAGATGCATTCAGTTTCTGTAAATGGAAGCTTCAATTTAGTATTTTCTGTTTCTGCAGGCTTTTGAATCTTGATAGGGAGAGTTGTGAACTAATGTTCTGTATTTAAGCAGAGGTGATCATGCATAAAAGCTATCATTTGTTGCAGGTACTTTGCTGTGTATATAGTCACTGCCTTTATTTTAGACTAGCATTCCTTCAATGTTGAAGCCATTACACAGTCAGCTTAAATGCATGATCACCTTCATGCAGCCTGTAATGAGTGCTGCGCACTATTAATTTTTCTTTCTGTTCTTACATCTTATCCTGGAGATTCAGAAGACTAGGATCCTTGAAAGTAATTTTCTCCTGACTACTGTCTGTGTTTCATATGACTTGCAATGTTTTGTTTTCTAATGCTTTAGCAGGGGTATGCATTGCTATATTTTAAAATTAATGGAAGACAGTAAAGTATACATAGAAGGATGGCAAATATGGTACCGTTGTCAGCATGACTTAAACATTCGTGGATGTTTATTTGAATTTTTTGTTTAATAGTCATCACCACAGATTGTTACACAAACCAAGCTTGGGAACAAGAGGGAACAGGTACATCAGTCATTCCTTTTTATCCTCACTGTTAAATAACTGCTTATTCATGCCAAATTGTTTGGTTACTTTCTGGAATTCCAGAATAAAATGTCAAGGGAAAGTTCATATCAGTTCCATTAGATTCATTTAATCTGGATTTCTGCATCAGATTAGAAAAACATTTAGTCTACAAATACAGAAACATATATAGCTTTGTTTTATACTGACAGCCAGTTTTTGTGTAAGACAGTTGCTGATTTACGTCTTTGCTTGTTCAACAATAAGAACTTCTAAAGGTGCAAAATTGAAAACATAACCCTACTTGATTGGGCAAATGTTTTTTCTTAAAGGTTGTTGGTCTAGAAGTAAATTTTGTTAATTATCCTTGGGGATGGTGAACTTGCCTTATGCGAGGCTTGAGTGATGGCAGAGAGCTTATTGGGGGTGTCTTGAGAGCCACTTCCTTGACTTCTCCTGTCTCTCTCCAAAGACATCTTGGCAGTGATGAAATACTGGCAGTTTGTGATGATAGTCTTATGAAATGAAGTTATAGTACACACAGTATGGTTCCCTAGTGTTTTGTTGCTAAGTAGTGCTTGTGCATGTTTAATCCCTTCCTTGAAATTTCCAAAATAGAAAATAGACACCTGGAGGGAAGGAAAACTATTCATCTCCGACCTGAAATATGTTTTCTTACATTGCTAAATAAAGGACTACACAAATTCCCTTATTTACACACCCACATTATGCCAACGTACATGTTAACCTTTTCAGTTGGCAGAAATTGGGAGACTGGCTGCCAGTTTCTGTTTTGTATAGATTGATGTAATCAAGCAAGGCACTACAGTATGAAATATGTAACAAATGATGTTAGAGTATATCTCACAAGCCTGCAGTGCAGCATGAAAGGAGTGTTTCAAAAAGAAAGAGAAAGCAACGGGTTTATCTCACACCTTGCTTAGTCTTGTGCACTGGGGATGAATTCGGGCCAGCGATTTCATTTCTGTAGTGGCACAAGTGTCTGCAAATTAGGTCTGCAAATAATAATTTTAAAAGAGCAAAACTATAGAGGAAGAATCCTTAAAAGGGGGAGAATGAGTTCTTTTCATGTCACATATGTAGATGTGCATTATACTGGTAGAGCTAAAGCAGGGATGAAGTTCTGCCCCTGCTGGAACCAGTAGGACAAAATACTACTCGGACATCTTTAATGTGATGCAGTCCTAAAGACAATTTCCCTGAAGACACTTTATATCCATTCTGTTATTCTCACTGCCAGCAAAACAGCTTTACTCCACAGTGCAGATAACTTTTCAGATCTGTCCTTAACACAAGATATTTGAGACAGCCTCTGTTACTAACCTGCTGTAGTGGTGCTAAATTCCAAAGGAAAAGACTCAGCAATCAGTTTAACAAGGTGCTGGCATAAGCACAGTTTCCAGAGCAGAGTACAAGGAAAGGGAATAGATACTCCTTGAAAGAAAAAAGCTATAGAAAATGGCTTAAAAAGATTGCTTTACACGACTCAATTTCCTTTTGCCATTGGAAATTATTTTTACAATATGGGAGAAAAGATAAGGTAAAAATTAAGGAGAGGTAAGTATTTCTACCCAACTGAAAGGACAGAAGAAGCCAAGTAAGTTTGCTACTTAAAAAAAAAAAAAAAAAGGCACAATTCTCTTTACACTAACATAATGGTGTATGAGGAGTATTCGAGGCTGTAAAAATGTGAATTGGAGCTGCTTAACTCTGATAGTCTAAAGTTGTACACCCAAAATATTTTATCAAGAATCAGATTCTCAAATCTGATACATATTTATGAAAATGAGCAAGCTGAGATTTAAGAGCATTTGGATTTAAAGATGGTCTTATTTGAAAAATTAGTCTACTACTTCTTTGTYGTATTTTACTGTTTTCTACAGTGCAAGAGGGACTTCAAGTACATGTTTCACACAGTGTAGTTTTGTTTCCAGAAAATGTTCTTCCTTGCGTGAAGATTTTGTTCAGTTATAAGGATGTAAAAGTGAACTTTAGACTTTAAAGATCAGTTTTCCTCTCACTATGGTGTAAAATGGCCATTGTGTAAATAGTGAGATTCTTTAATTTTAGTTGACTATTATTTCCARTTCAGCTTGTGGCCCCATTGCCCTCAGAGGTTTAGGTTTTTCATTTTTTGGTATTCCTAAAATAGTCATGTTCTGGGAGTTCAGCTATTTCAGGAAAAGACTGATGCCATTCTCCCCCTAAACTGTCTAGTGCAGCATGAGCCCCGAGGAGCAAGCAGAAGACAACAAGCTTTTGCAATCCATTTTAGAGAGTAGTTGAAATATCTTCCCTGAAATTGGCAGCTATGTGCCGGCCCCTTCCATCTGCAGGCACTGGTACAGTTGGCAGTTTCCACCCTGCAAAATCAATCATGCCCCTTCCAGATTAAAGACCTAAATAATGTTCATGCATTTTAAGAGCATTTTTTAATTTCCTGATATTTATAACAACACTTGGGGAAACTTGACACCGAAATCTGTTTCCCAACTGCATTTGTTTTTCCCTCATGTGTGCACACTGATTCGTTATTGCAAGATTGCTCATCAGTGCTGGGCTTTTTTTTGTTTTGGGGTTTTGTTTAGTTCTAAGACAGAGGATTAAAGCACTCATTATCAAAACAAATATATATATAAAAGATTAGTTTTAAGAAGCACTGAATCAGTGCTAATGATTTCTTTAAGCTTTCCAATACCATGTTTTCAAAAGTCCCTTTAAATGCTAACCCTAGCTCTTCTTTTGTTACACACGGCGAGTGAAAAATGAAACTGAAGAAGGAGGTTTTGTGCTGACCTTAGACCAGACATCTGCCAGAGCAGTCACCTAGTATAAGCTAYAACACCACATTCATAGTTGAAAATGCTTTGGAAAGAAAAGTGCTAAACTGTTTCTGGGCCACAGGATGATTTTCTTCATTATGATGATCTGTAATGTTTACTTTGCATCAGCAGTATAGCGCAGGTTGTTGGGATCTGGTCAGCCTGTCCAAGAGAGGAAAATATATATATTCCTGAAAAGTGCTTGAGCAATGTAACAAAATTGAACTATTGGAGAAATTTTAGGATTTAGATCTTTGTTGGAGGTTCTTCTTGATGCATTGATCTTCGGCAAACATACAATAAATATTTGATTTAATAATTTGATTTATGCAATTTCCACAGAAATGAATTTGAGATATCAGTTGCAAGATTAATTAGTTCCCTGCTACTGTATTGCTCTAAAATAATGTTTATACCCAYCTTGGTCAGATTCTTTCCTCTCTGGAAAGAACCTGTGGTGACTTCCAGATTGAGTATCAATTGATTGTGGAATAAAGGGCATTTCTTGCATTTATAACTGGCCCTGTGTTGATCCTTGCACACTTCCACCCCAAGTTTAATCTCTAGGCTACTTTTGATGCTTGGTAACAGTGTTTTATGACCTATCCACTGCATATCTGGTTCCCATTCTGTGTGGAATAAATTCTCATGTTTCCTTCAATGCCAATTTCTGTTAAGTGATGGTACATTTGGTTGCTCAAATAAGCAACTTTTTCCTAGTTGAGTGTGGGGTTCAGGTATTAGAGTGGAAAAGTAGAAGTGAGGCCAGATGATTTTACAGCTGTGTAGCCAACTCTGTTAATCTTAATTTTAAAGAAAATACTTCAACTTCCGTTGTAAGTATGCCTTTTATCTTGCTGAAACAATGTTAAATGTTGAGGAGTTCAGGATTAGATTCCTATTTACTTATGCATCTTGAAGAGTCCCTATCCTGGTACTGTTGTAGGGTAAGCTGTAATAATGTTTCTGAAGTCCTAATTGCTCAGGAATACCTGAGGTTCTAACTTGCCTAGTCTAAAATAGGTGTATGCAAATACAGGGAGAGTTACCTGTGTTCCAGATGCCTTATACCAACTGTGCATGCACTATGTTAGGTGCTTGCCAAATTGAATAATTTTGCTGCACAGTTGAGAACGCTTCTACAACAAGATTCACGCATTTCAGAAGCCTAAGGGTCTGCAGCTCATGTTTGGACCTGCTTGTTGAGCAGTAGTTCTGAATAATAATGCTGAACATAATTCTTGAATCATGTATTCAGAAAACCTGCATATGTGATAGCTCTGTTACATGATTGTTTAAGAAGCAGTAGAAGAAGCACTCCAAGATTGGCTAGGTGAGATTATATTGTCAGGTTATTAAACCATACAAAGGAACTTTGTTTCCATGTACACTTACGAAAAACCTGAATAATGTCGTAAGTGAGAGCACAGGTTGTTTTGGTCTGAATTGTGTGGGTTTTTTTCCATTCATTTTTAGATTGTTAGGCTTTATTTGCTAATCTAGGGTTCTGAGTGTATGTCTGATATGGCTGAAATAAGGTATCACCTTTGATCAAGAGGGAACCATTTGAAAGATCACACAAGGAAGAATAGGAGAAAATGATGAAGAATAATTGACAATAATTGATAATTAGATCCTTTTTGCTCCATACATGTTTACACTTTCACCTTTATGACCATAAGGACTTCCTGGGCTGTATAGTCCCCGTGGATACGGACATCTTAACTAAAATCTTTCATACACTTAGATTCCACTGAAGTTGGTGAACTGGGAAAAGGTGAGATTGTGTTCCACTCATCACAGCTTCATAAGAAGTGGGTATTAGAGGTGCGAACTATCACATCTAGCAAATTATTTCTAATTATTACAAATTTAGTTATAAAACATGGCTCAGAGTCTGAAATGAGAACAGACCCAAGTCTTTATCTACTGATTCTCATCTCCCTGGAGGGCAACATAATTTCAACTGGAGTAATGACGGTAACATAGTAAAATTGGTTTCTCAAGACAAGCATCATGATTTAAATATTTAAATTTTGGGTCTAATCATAAATATAGAGACAATCACAATGCTAGTGGAACCAAACAGAAGTAAAGTGCCACAGAAATTGTCATTTTTTTTAATTGTGATTATACTCGGGAGTATGCGCCAGCCAGGCTTAAAAATCCTAAGGATGGATTGGTAGTGTCTTCAAAGATTTATTTACCTTGTCCTCCTGCTGATCATAAGTGGTTGTATCTGGTCAGACCAAAGGTTTCCTGTACCAATCAACCTGTCTTCAATACTGATGGCTAGGGAACATGGTATTGGAACGTGGCAAGAAATAGAATGATACTTCTACCGAATAGCATCCTGTAATCTGTAAAATAGGGATTTACTAAGCCATATGTTGTTTTATATTTTTTATAGTCCTTAGTAAGGTTTTCTTTCACCTATTTGTCCAGTCATTGTTTAACTGCACGTACATTTCTAGGAAATTTTATAATTATTTTCTTACCTTTTTTTCAGAACAGTTTTACATGTTTCATTCTATTTGCACTTCAAGGTTCCCCTTCTATTTATCTGTACCTCAAAGACTGTCTTGTGGTGTTGCTGATAAAGATCTTGTTGAGCTTTTAAAAAGCATCCATATAATGTTCCCGGTTATTCCACCTATCTGTTTTTTCTCTATTTGTTCTTGGGTCTTTAACTCCTTAAGAAAAGTATCTTCTTTAATATGTTGCCACTTACAGGTGACAAAATAAGCAATAAAATAGTATGGGTTTTTTATTTTAATTTTTTATTATTTTATTTTTAAGGTATTTTCAGACTTTGCTTAAAGCTTTCTAATGGACTGGAAGTTTCTACCTAGTACTTATTTCTTGGGCTTTAACACAAGACAATGAAATACAGGAAGCAAATGGGGCAGGGGTGAGAGAGAATTGAGGTACCAATTTGTAAATGGTCTTATTTCTGACAGAAATGTTGATAGGTCTTTTGCCAGGCTTGAGAGCCAGTTGTTGTGGTGGCTGCAGTTGTCTTGCCTGTGCACTTACGAGTGTCTGTCAGTCACTAAGATGATACATTTCTTTATCATGTGTGTGATTATAAACCATTATTTTGTGAGAGAGGCCCTATGCTTTTCCTAGTGTCTCGGCTGCTCTTTATAAAAGTTCTTCTGTCAAGGAATTCTTCAGACTTGTACAATAATGTATCAAGGTGGCAAACTCTGACAGCTTCAAAAGCTAGGTTTCATTTCATAAGGGCTTTTAAGCTGTCTTGGATATGTACCTGGCAGACATTTCAGTCACTGTCTTTGTACTGTTTTCCTCTTGTTTCTTTCCCACATGCCATGAAAATATTTTCCTTTAAGTATTTACATAGTAACAGTCTTCATGTGATTTTTTTTTTTTTTGTTTGTTTGTTTTTTTTTTTTTTTTTTNTTTTTTTTTTTTTTTTTTTTTTTTTTTTTTTTTTTTTTTTTTTTGTTAGGAACAGCATTTTAATAGGTAATTGAGAAGGAACACTTCCTTTCTCATTAGACATTGAATAATCTGATCTCTGGCTAATGTATTTGAAAAATCATGTTTCAGTGTGTTATGATAATAATAAAGCAGAATTTTTTTCTTCCACAGGGTTACATCTGTTTATCCTATTTTACTATCTCTTGAGTGGTATGATATGAATTCTTTTATTGCAGTTTTGTTTAAGAAGAGCTGAGCATGTGACAGAACTGTCAATCAGCATTTAGTCATACAGTATCTATTTCTGTCCCTGTTCCTCTTAACACAGAGGGCTATTATAGTCTACATTACGGTATAGGTACTTTGGATATAGATATCCTTGAGGGTCAGGATTTATTATGAAAGAGGAGATTCAACATAACATGAGACATAGTTTAAATAGCTGAATTTACTTACAAATTCTAAAAGTTAAATTAAGCAGAGATTGCTTTTGTCCATTGAATTTTTCTGTCTACTAACACCTTTCTTCTATATTTATACTTGAATTAGGAACCAAGGCACTTCAGACAAGGCTATCAATTTTTTTTTATAATTGAAATTATTTAAGATAATTTGGATGTTATGTTCTTTGTCTCAAAGGCTGAGACTTTGGCTTTCAGCTTTGTTTACATACTCCAGTTGGCACAAAGCACTTTAATGTCAGTGGTCACTGAAGTACTCCAATGATATCTACAGTGACTGGGAACCTACTCCTGAGACAACTTCCCTCCTTTCATCCTCATAATTACAAATCTTGGATAAAGTAAGCACTTAATGCATCCTTCAGGAAAAAAATTAAACTGAGTAATACTTATACATGTGTTGTTTTAGTTGTGTCTTAGCCAGAAATAAAAGGAGTTAAATTTCTAAAAATGGAGTAGGTTAGTATGACATTTGCAGTCTCATACGTAACTTCCTACATGTGGAGGCTTGTGTTGGCTAGATAAAGTGGAAAGGTTCTCTTAATGTGAACTCAGTACCTGAGAGTTTTGGACTCTCAACAAAACACTCAAAAATATAATTTACATTACCTTGTCAGGGAATCTAATTTCTGAAAGAGAAAGTCTTTTCAAACGTTATCTTATAAACAATGACTTAAAAGTAAAAAGTAAATGAAATCTGCCTGGCCTCCTCTTTCTGTTTATTAAAACTTATGAATTAGTTCTCGAGGTCTTAATCAATTTATAGTGCTGCCAAAAGGCATGTTGCACCATGTGCAGTACAGTGACCAGGGACATGGAAGTTAACTATGAGAAATACAGAAGGAAACAATGACTCTTTTTACTATGAAGTTTCCTGTCTTGTCTAGCCTTTGGGCTTTCTTGAGTGTGGATCACCGTGGATTTTGTGGTCTTTTGGGGGTTGTAAGCAAATAGCTACTATAGTTTTACAAGAAACTGCCAAATCTTGTTTAAGCCTGGTTCTTTCAGTTAGGAATTATTATGAACGTTTTCTGTTTTAAATATTATCAAAACACAATTTATTATTTCATGTAATTAAACACCTGCCCAATAACAATGTATCAGGCCCTGCTGTTATATACAATTGTAAAGGAGTTGGCCTGTTGTCTTAAATATTTTAACAATAAAAGCCTGCTTCACCTTATTAATAGAATATTAGATTGACATTAACTGTTCTAAAACTTTGGATGGTTTGGTAGCATTTAGCAACTACAAACTGGAGGTTTATAGTAGTTCCCAAAATGCAGCCAGTACCCTACAAATAGACACTAAATTTAGAATGGGCAGTTCTGTCTTTATCATATTTACCAACTATTCCAATAAGGTTTTCTCTATTGTAATTTAGAATGAAAATAATTGTGAAACAGTCTCTGATGTGCTTGCTTTTTGGCAAAATTTGTCCCTAATTTTCTGATTGTCGCGGTTTAACACCAGCCAAGTAAATAATTAAGAATTATTGTTGAGAATTAGGAATTTGACTTGGATACCTTCAGATATGGATTTTTGTTGGAGTAGAGAACTGAGCAGTCACAGAGAAGTCATGTGAATTTGCCTACCTGTACTGAGTCTGGGGAGGAGGAAAAAATAAAAGGTGTATGGATGTATTCCCCAGTAATTGCCTTAAAGAATGTATGAGTTTGCAGAAAATTACTTTCCATTTTGCAGTGCATATAAATGGTATCTTCAGTTTAATTAATGTATGCTGTTAATCTGTTGTTTAATCTATTAAAAATGGAATTACTTTGGCAGAAGTAGATAAATTTTTTCTCAGCTACAAAATTAAGCACCATACGTTCTGCCTTGTGTTGTATATGTAATATTAGTTATGTTGGATCACAGCAGTCAGAAAGGCAACATTTTTCAGGTTCCCTTTTGGAAGGGAAAGATACATATTCCATGAAGAAGGCAAAATATTACTTACAGGAGAGGGATTTTAACCCAGAAGAAATAGCCCTTGTAAAATCTGTTCCTGGCTTTACTGCAGATTCACATGCATCATTTTCCAAAACTGGGATGCTGTTTTTTCTCTTCTGTCTTTATATGCATCACACCACTGTATAGTTCCACTTACCAAATATTCTCTTTAGGACTGTAAATGCAGCTGTAATAYGAATTTTCTAATTGTAATAATGATGTATGCAAACTTTTTGAAATGACTTAGTCTGGCTATGTCAGCAGTAATGTGCATGCAGAGTATTGTGGAGTCAAGATTAAAAACAATATTTTTTTTTTTTTTTTAAATCCATGTCCCTTGCCTGCCTCCCACATTGCCCTGAAGCAGAGTGCCATGAAAGACCTCAGTCAGGTGCATGGATTTACTATTCCAAAAAGCAGTCTGTGTCTACTAGAAGACCTCCCCAGAAATTATCATTTCCCCTGCTTCTTAGAAGATACTGTATGGGTAGACAGCATTTTATAGCACAGGATTTTTCATGCACTCCTCTGCCAAGCTACTGGTAGCAAGGTTCCCATCTCCAAAGCTTCAAGGCAAAGGCAGTTCACATGCCATAGAATTGCAGAGTTGTGCGGACTAGTAGTTTTGCTCTAGCTTTACCATCCATTTGCTTCTCTGGTGAATGTGGGACTGAAACAAGTACTTATTTGCCTGAAAGCCTGTATTTTGCTGCCTTTATTGTAGAGAAATTAATGGGTCCAGACCCACTGTTACCACCAAATATTTGTCTGTTCAGACTATAAACACTATGAGGACTTGACTGCCTCGTGGTTTGCTAGAGTCTAGTCAATAACGTCTGATCTTGGTGGTGCTCCTTAAGTTCTTCTCTAATGCAAACTATTTTTAAAGTTACACCTTTCTCCACAGTCCTTGTTGCAGCAGAACACCATTGCATTGCAGTGTGTTGAAAAATGGAGGGACGGACAAAACCTTGTTTTCATCTTGCATTATGCACTGGTGAAACAGCTATATAATTTCCAGTGGCTTTTGGTGCATGGAACAGATGGATGTTCTCCTCTTCTTTTAAACATCTAAGGCAATGGCTGGTTGTGTATATTATGTATAGTTAAACTAATAATTGCTGCTAACACATTATAGAAAAAATTCACATGACACTTTGCTAGCTGTGTTTCAGCATTTTGACAAGACCTTGCCTTCTGCACATAGTTTTATGTATATACATAAAACTCTAAAAAATAATCACAGGATGTACTATGCAAACTTAGTCTATAGACTCTAGAGTCAAATTGAAAATGTTAAAGGTATGAATCTTATTAAAAGTCATGCTCATTTCTGTATATTTTACAGAGAAGAATTAAGGTGTATTCATGTCAGCTAATTCTCAGTTACCATAGCAGCTTGTGGAAGAAGAACAGGGGACAGTAATACTATATTTCTGTAATGAACACTGAAAATAGCAGAAAAGTTTTTTTGAGAGTTGAGTTCTTTGCTATATGGCTCTTAGATTCAAGTGAAAAGATCAATGATTTAATCAGAACATACTGGTAATAAAGGGGAGTTTCTGCTGTGAGTATTCCCACTAAAAAATATCTTACCCTTCAGCTTTCTGTATTCATTTCACACATGACAAGGTATTCCTCAGGATAAACAAAGTTTGTAGAATATGTTTCAAAAAGTGCTGTAACTAGTTCTCAGCAATAAGAGATATATTGTTCTTAAAGGATATTTCAATGCTTTAGTCTGATAAAAATCAGTTATAGTTTGGTTTTTTTTTTTTTTTTTTTTTTTTGACTGGAAGTAAATAAATAGCACACAAACATCAGCTAATACATCAGCTGGAGTCAATTTTCAAAAGAGAATGGCTTTGAGTTGGAAATATAGGCTTTCATCAAATTCTGTTATTGCTTACAACATTTCTTTTCTATCATCCACTCTTTCTCTCTCCCAGCAAAGGAACACACAACAAAACTAATGAAACTTCAACACTTCTTCAAACTGAGAAATGCTTATTTCTCAGGTCACTGTAGTCCTCTGGTCAGCTCAGAGCCAACCTTAGTGTTTAAATGATTGAGATGAGTTTGAAGAAATGGCCTGGCTTTTCAGAGTAAGTTGCAGAGGTGTATGCAAGTAATTCCAGAATTTTCTGGAATTTCTATTTCTGGAATTCTCTATTTTGGTTTCTCAAGTTGACCAGGAAGGTAGCCGTTGTTTCCATAAATGATTGTGATATGTGAATATCTGTCATTCATTTGACATTTGTTATTGTTGGTGATGCTAGTGACCCCAAAGATGGTGGAAATCAATTTCATGCTGGATTTGCATCAGTTTGGAAAGGTCTGGGCTGGGTCATCTCAATTCTGAGTTTACATTTTTTCCTCTAAGAATACCTTCAACTATCTTTTCTGTATTGGTGCTGAAAAATTGCCTTTGTTTTCCAGATGTGACTCTATGTCCAAAATAAAAATTCTCCTGTCACTTTCTCAATTCCTCTAACTAACAATGCCTCAAGCCTAGAGAAACTAGCACAGAGCCCTTAATTACTCCTGTCTCACACTTCTTTTTGATAACTGGGAAACGTTTGCTGTCCTGCTTGTCACTGAAGCCTGTAACCACATTCAATTTTGTTCTCTCTAAAACAAATTTAATGTTTTATGTGACAATAGCATAGTTGATGCAGTCCTTGATTCTAATCTCTTTTGTTAACCTAACTTTTTGAACATACATGTTTTTTCTCCTGTTTTTCCACTACATTTACAAAAAATCTCCCTCCTCCTTTGAAACTTCCTTCCCCATCCCCTATTTATTTGTTATACTGCATAGGAAAAACTTGAAAATACTTTGTGATGACCAGCATTGTTTAGTTACTACTCTGTTAACCCATCTGTCTATGGCCACTTTATTTCTCATTTTCATAAACCTTTGGGATATTGTCAGCTCCGCGTGCCACCAGGGCAGCCACTAGTTATGTTACAATGCCTGACTCGTGCTCAGAAGATCTGTTTTCTGCTGCAGGTTAATGCTGGTGCCTTGCAGTTTGCATTCATGCCTTGGGGTGGCTCCTGCTGTAGTTCCTGTATCTTTTCTTACCGTATTTTCCTTCTTTCAGTTTTGCCCAATTGCTGCTTCTGTCTGCCTGGACCACTGCACCTATTTGGGCTGGCCTTTGATCTTAGTTCTTGGGACTTACGGTCACCTAACAACCGTGCATCATCCTAACAAGCAAGGACTTTGGGGCTAGTGTTTTTCCTGCTAGAGAAGGGTATTCTTCCAGGGCTTGACTCCTAGCTGTTACTGTAAGTTATATTATTTATTTTAATGCCCCCCTCCCCCTCCAGTAGAATAACTTTTTGTAAGTTATTATTGGTCCTCTTATTGTCCCTCCTGAACAGAAGGGTCCACTTTSACAGTTTGCTTATAAGTAAACAACATAGTACCTGTACCCTCTATTGAAGCCATGCACTAACAAGTAAGAGGTGACCGGGTACGAGCATTTTTCTCTCTTCTCCCGTTCCCCAGTTTGGTCTAAGCTTWGGAAGAGAGCCATGAGAGATTTACATGTTGTTTTCACATGCATTTCATTTAAGTGGAATAACCTTTCAGAAACTCTACTTAAATAACTGAGGACATTGTTACAAACTGGTTCTTCATGCCTCATCTTGTGAGTGGGGAGAAGGGGGATTGCAAAATAAATTAACAAAATGGTTTCCCCGTGGCCTCTGATTGGTATACTGTTTAGTGGATTATATAAAAATGGTGTCAAATTTACTGCTGCTGAAGATTTCACCTTTAAGGATATCTTCTTCACTGTTGGAAAAGAGACTGGATTTGATAATGTGGCTGCACCTTGAATGACTAGAGATGTCTTACTGTTTGTCCAAACAGCTAAAATGCATAAGACAATTGAAAATGAAGTTCTTCTTATTGATTTGCTGCATATTTGATTGACTCTCTGGAGAACTGTTTGATAGAAAAGCATATAATATATCATCACTCTTATGAGTAGTTCTGAAATTTTACAAGAATGACAGGTGCTGGCAAAATGGCTTTACTAATCAGACCTGCACAATAAGAGCAACTAAAATGCACCATGCTTTTCAACTTCAGTAGAACAGACTTTTTCTGAACAAATGTTTGTGTGAATGAATTAATGTCTGGAGTTTTGTGAGAGATGGAGACCTTGCTGAAATCTCTGAAGAAGCAGCAAGCTAACACGAAGTAAATGTAATGTTTCCCAGGAAAAGTCTGTATGGGACATAATGATTCTCGATGGAAACAATACTTGTGTAGTTTATAGAAATGTGGGCTTAAATGAGCTATGATCAAGAATAGTATGACTCTATGAACCAGATTGCCAGAAGGCAAAACTGAGAGGAAATTGAGATCCATAGAAATACAGCTATGCATTTCCTTAGTTTGGGTGTTTTGCTCTTTCTTCCTCATTTGACTGCTTGCTCACTCCCACAAATGAAGAAAAAAAAAATACATGATTTAAAAAAAAA
>JAYKAV010002845.1:458400-490416 GCA_035582835.1 Phoebastria nigripes | reverse complement strand
AACAAATATTTGAAAATAACTTTTCAATTATTTTACCTGTCCATCTTCTCTTCTGATCATACTATTAAAAGGAAGAAAACGGAAGGGGAACGGGGGCCTCCAGAGGTCCTTTGCAACTGCAAAGGAATGTTTTTCGTTTTCAAAATAGAAAATTCGATTTTTTTCATAATTGTTTTAAGAAAGATATTAATATTTTAATTTTGACAGATGAAGCTTCTCATAACTTCTTTAGGAAGCTCTTTTGCTTTGACTAGATATGCACACAATGCCTAGATAAACTATGGATTTGTTGGGAAGAGTTAAATCCTAAAGATGGTAACATACTCCTTGTTTAAGAAGTCAGTGCCTCCCTCTTTGAAAACCAATACTCCTAACTTTTACATTTTAAAAATGTAAATGTTTGTGTGCTCCATCCTGACCCCTCTTTGACTAAGGTCTGTGCATTGACCTTAAGTTTTCTCGTGCCTTTCAGTATCAGCACCCTTCCCCCCATTTCTTTCCAGCTTAAAAACAAAACATGTTAGACACTTTTTCTTTCTGGGCACAGCACTGAGCTGCTGTAAGTCTTGCCTGGTCACCATAATGACACGTAATTGCCATCCTTCACTTTTGAAGTTTACCCTGTCTCAAAAGTAATGGCACTGACAGGAGGGGGGATGTTATACTGTAAAAAAGCCAAACCATGAACCTGTTGTGAACTATTTTAAGAAAATTCCTTTAGTCACCGGTACCTTAGAGGAGGGCGTAATATTCTGACTCCATCATGTTTTCAACTGATTCCAGAAGGACACGACTTTCCCCTGCAGGAATTGACATTGTGCCAGTGACATCAATGGAAACATTGCCATCGTCATTACTGGGAATTGGATCAGATGCACAGTTTGCACCAGTCATGTGGTAGCTGTAGGTAATGTCATTTTTCATATCACATTAGTAGTTTCTAGAGTAAAGTACATGTTAAGACTTCAGTTTGCCTCTTGCAATGGATATGGTGAGCCAGTATTGAAATATGATGATCCATAACTTTGTTCCTTTGAGAAAGTCTAGTCAGTGATTTCTTTGAACTTAATGGGACTAGTAGAAGGCAATCTAGCAGAGCTGACAGCAAGCAATGCAGTTAAAAATGAAACTGTGCATAAAAATGGACAAATACGTTAATGTAAATGGCTGTGTTTTCCCGGTCACGATCTTCAAATGGCAAGAAGCTAGACTTAATAGCTACATGTTTTGACAAAACAGTTCAAGCAGCAAACTAAGAAATGTCTTTTTTGGGTATTTGAGCTTTGAACAAATCGGTGAAGTGATTTCTGAACTAAAGCAAAACCTATTTCTGGCATTGAGTTTCAGGCCAACGTCTGGACTGCAAAGTGCAGTTCATCATAAACTGCCTAATGTCTGTAGGTATTGGGCAAAAGTTATGCCAGACTCCAGTACTGGAACCCAAGTGCTCTCACCTAAATTTGAAGTATGTTTCAGCCAGAGGTAGTGATGTTGTTAATTTATCATTTCACTAAGGATCTTGACTGTTTTCTCAGCCAAGTACTTTTATTGTCAATACGCAGGTACTAAATGCTTTCATTTTTACATAAAGACTATGTGTACCAACACACATAGTCACACTCTCTGCGTCGTGGCAATTCTCACTTTTCCATAAGACTGGAATATAAATATGAACTATTCTGTGTTACTGGCCAATACAAAGGTTCAAATTCAAATTATTTTCTGTCCTATTTTTTACCTTGTTGCATTTACATTGATAAGGCTAACTCAATGAGTGATCAAACTACTCATGTTACTTGGCCACTTATTTGAACTGTACCACTAGAAATTTCTACAATGAGAATTTTTCAGGTGGGTGCAGGGTTTCAGGTTTTGCTTCCAGGGAAGATGGGAAAATAAAAAAAATAAAGTTAATAAAAAAATTATGCTGACATAACTTTTTAAAGAAATAGTTTTTATCACCTTTCAAACATGGAAAAAAAATAAAAAGGGAAAATGTTTTGAAAGGTTAATTTCTCCTTTCATCTTAAAATCCCTTATCCCTGCACTAGGAAGGTTCTATAGTTTGGATAACAGTGAAATTACTTTATTTGGGGGGAAAAAAAAAAGTTTTAAACATTTAGACTTTCAGAAATTTCATTTTGAAAGTAGAAAAATGTTTTTTGTTTTTTTGTGGTGTTTTTTTTTTTTTTTTTTTTCCCTCCAATATATGTGCCTGCTTTCTGCTACTCTGTTTTCCATCCTTTTCCACTTGGAAATGATAAATTTTGAGAGAAGGGGAAAACCAGTCACATTTTCAGACCTTCCTGAGAAAACTTTAGTAGACCACTATTCTCCTGCTATCAGAAAAGATTTTATATGAAAAAAAATATTTAACTTTCACTGTCCAGCAGGAATTCATTAGTATTTTTCAGTCAGTCTTCTGGTTTTGGTGCTTACAGGTGCAGGTATGCTCAGGTATTTGTGTTCATTTTAGGAATGGTTTCACAGTGGCGAAGAGTAGCTACATTAGCAGTATTTCTGTTGGGAAGATTGAGAATATTGTAGAGAACACATAAGTTCCAGTCTTAAAAGTGAATGAACAAGTTCTCCCACTGGTGGGTGAAAAATAAGTGAGTTTTGGTATTCTTTTCATGGACAATATATATTCTTACTATTTTGCTAAAGTAATTCTTCATAATTCATTACTTACTAGTCTGAATAGTTCCATACACTAGAAATATTTCCACATTTCAGATGAAGATGCTGTAACCCTATTTTAATGAAATCTTGCATTACTTAGACTACTTTTGCCAAATGCACTGTTGAACGTTTACAAGTATACTATGAAGTACTATCATAACAAAATTATACTTGTCAAACAAATGAATAAAGTGCATTTTAAGATGCATTACTCTGTTTTTAATTGTATTTGTTCACTTACTTACTATATTAAATCATAAAACACAATAATCTGTGATGGAACTTCCAGCCAGTGTGAATTACTAGATTTTTACTGTACACATTTTATGAGATTGGGGGTTTTTTTTGTTTTTTGAAACTTACTTAGCCACTAAAGGCTTTGGTAATATCACGACAAATACATTAATGTCTAAGTTTCTGTTATAGACTACAATTTACTTTGATTTCTGATCATGGACAAAAAGTCAGGTTCCATGTTTTGTCATATCTGATAACTCATCTTGATCAATTTAATATTATGGATCTCTAGCATCTCTTAAAACAGTGCAATAATGAATGTATTCAATAATGAATGTGGTCATGAGTAAGGAAGGAAGAGTCTGTGATACTAACAGTGTCAGTTGGAAGGAAAGATCTGGTTTGCAAGATTATTCCTTTATGATCTTAATTTTATTGTCAAGAACTCTTGTGATTATAAAATAAGATGCTAGCAACTATTCAGCAGAAACCCTGAGTCAAATTCTCTCTGATTCCCACAAGTAATTTTGTTGATTTTAAGTGTGATTCCTGTGAGCATATATGAAAATGAAATTAACTTGTTGGAGAACTGGGAGCAAATATGCCAACAAAAATTTAATAAGCAGCTGAATATCCTTGTTCAAAGAATATGTTTTTTAACTTAATTTAAAAATGGAGGGAAGATATTTGGTTTCTTGTATACATATGATTAAATAATGTTTCACAGATTTTGAAAGTCTCTCTTCCACTTGATAGCGATTACTCTATCAGAACAATGTGTAGATGGAATATAACTAATTTAATAAAAATATAAGATTTGAAATTTTAGGCTAGTGACTGAAATTCACAGAATTAAATTATCACCAGTGCAAAATGATTTCATTGGAACTGCACAGTCCCAGTATAAAAATCTACAAGTATCCTGAATGGGACACCAACTAACAAAAGGAAAATAATGCCTTGGCTGGAAGTTCAGCTTTTGGCCCGTGGTCCTTTCACTCCCTAAATAGCATTTTTTGTTTAAAAACTCTGAATTTTCATGTTAGGAACTCAGTGCAGCCCACTTGCCATGTGTACGCAAAAGTTCCCTTGTGTAGGGCAGAACATAAAATAGGTAGTTTCGTATCTGTGAAATGGCACATTGCTCTCTGCGATGTAAACAACAGATGATTGTGAGAAGCTAATTGTGATCCATAGTGATGCTGTTCTTACTAGCCAGAGACAAGCATATTCATTAACCTTGACAAAGCACTGCTAAATGACATCTTGAATTTGTCTGCCAATATGGGCTACAATTATCAAATCAATTGGCTTTGCAGAAAATCAGTTCCTATTCTTCTACATGGCTCTTTTCTATTGGCACTACCTGTGCAATTTTGGCCTTGCCAAACCCTTCTTTGATGGGGGAGCTCCTTAGATTTTATTAAGAAGCCAGTATTTTCAGAAATATGGCTTGAAAACAAGGATCTCAAAATAAAGGAAACATTATTACAAAATAAAAACTAAGTTCAATATTCACATGTACAATTCCTAGCATCAGTTGTTGTTTTGCATAGTTAATTTCTGCATATGAAGAGTGAAAACTTCATTCATGACCGGGAAAATAATGAGGTTGAACGGACATGATTTTCCGCTCCTAAACAGTCCAATTGCAGTTGTTTCTTAGAATGATAATTTTATACTTTTAGGACAGGATGTACAGGTCTGCAGTTAATTAAACATGTTACTATAGGTATGTATATATTTATTACAAATTAAATTCTGCACATATTTTACATGTAAACTAATTAATCAATAGACAATGAAAATGAATAATAATTATTGTCCCATAGCAATGGATAGCACTGCAATTCTTCATAGAAATTGGTTATAATCTCAGAAAGTCATTACTGAAATTACATGCTGCTGTAAACATTCATCCTTTTTTAAGAACTCTTAAATGGTTTTAACATGTTTACTTAATCTCCTCTAGTTCACTATGGAATATTTAAAATCTTATTTGGCATACCATATTGAGAGGTCAATCATGAAACATGTCCTTGGTTTTTTAGTCATTGTCATTGGAGAAAGTTCAGCTGGGGTAATAGAATTCTTTTATTTTGTTCTGTAAGTGCCAATCGCAGGTTTATAGTTTTATTGCACTTTTGTTTGAGGAGCATAATTTTTTCTTCCTGATTAATCTTTGAATAGCTTTTAAAAAGGCATTTAACACTTATATTGAAATTTTTTAACTTCCCTTGACTGCTATCAGCAGCCTGCCTGCCCTCCATGGTGCTCAGTCAGCATTTTCAGATTCAGCACTTTCTGTCATTGATTGATAGAAGACACTTCTTTCCCAGTTACTGAGTCAGACACATCAGGGAGAGACAGACAGGCTGCAGAAGAAAATTTAATCAAGCAAAAGTAAGTTGGAACTAGAATTCAATACTAAAATCTGCTACAAAGTATATACAATTTCTAAATATTGCTGAGTTGATAGTGGGTATTTAATGCAAAAATTTAAATGAGAGTACTCTAAAGCACACCTTTTTAAGAATGATCACACAGTGTGAAAAAAGAAAACAGTGAATCATAGGGGCAGGGTTTATTACCATTAAATTAAAAAGTGCCTTTGATTTTACCATATTGTAACCAAATATGCCAGCAGTGAATCTGGTACACAGTATGCACTCTTCTTACTAATGATTCAATTAACATGTAGTGGCTTTTAATAAATGGGTTAGTGAACTCCATCCAGGTTCTAGCAGAAGCATGTTTCATGAATCCAGTGGTACAACAATGTGATAGTCAACACAAAAATTTAGATAAGAACCTGTGATAGAACTGTTTTCTCATTCTAAAGGAACTGTTTCTTTGAAAAGGCGGGTTTATGGTCTGCACCTAACTCCCTAGGGAAAGGTAAAGGGAAAGAAAAGAAGAGACAATGATCACTGCAGCTAGATTCTTAGTGCTGAGCTACTACAGTCCAACCAAAGGTTTGGTTCACTATTTTCAGAGCAACCTTAAAAAGGTAAATAAAGGCTTGCTGCAGTTGGTTCGGTCCAAATACCTAGTTCTCATCTGGCCACTAGCGGCATAATCTTCTGTTCTGCAAACACCATCACTTAACTGATCATTGGAACATACTTTTTCTGAGGGAAACCTAAAATTAATTTACATTCTAAAAACTTAAGAAATTTTGCAGGAATCTACAAGATTGTTAAGAATTTTTTTTTTTTTTTCTTTTTTTTCTCAAACATGCTTGGAAAAGGAAACTTCTCAGTCCTGTCTAATATGTATGAATAAATGGTATGGTATTCTGATTTCTCAGTCCAAAATATTTTAAGTGCAAGAACAGTGTATCACATTCTTTACAGCCATTGACCAACCTTTCTGTGCCTTTTAACTTCACTGAAAGCATTGAGAGGGCAAGAGTTAAAAACAATTTATCTTTCTGTGCAAATTTAGGAAATACTGTTTTTTTCTGATTCAGTAGGCAAGCAGTAATGTTAAATTTTTGAAAGCTATTTTTGTTGTTCCATTTTCTCCCTATCCAAGATCAAAATGGAATTCAGTACTGTTCTTCTAGTTTTGTTAATATTTCTGCTGTAATATCTTGGCCTCACAAGGCAAGCACTATTAGGGTTTTTTTTTGGGAAAAAAAAAGTCATGGCTAATTATCCAGATATGCTTAAATGTCTGTAGATACAGGTTTGTTGGCTGTATGTGGATTGACAATTGGCTTTAGGATAATGCTTTCACTTTTCAAATAGCTCTCAGCAGATATATGCATATAGATCTGCCATAGAATGTATATTTGTCTTGTTTTATGTTAGCAATATGGTTCCCAATTATTTTAAAAATGTCCATTACGGGGTGTTTCCAAAGGACTTTGAAATATATTATCTATCTTCAAGGCAGTGTCTTCATAGACATGTTCAAGTTAATCTTTTGGAAACTGCATACAAAGAAAGGATTAACCCTTTGTGCTCTTTTAAAAATCCATATAAATTATGACTGCTACTAAAAGGAGAGTTGATGCTTGATGTAAACAAGCAAAGAAGAGTTTGGTATTGTTTTAAGTGATAGACAAAAAGAACTTTAGGCTAAATTGCCGGATTCTTTGTCTTTCAAATGCATAAAATCTGCCAGATTCTGCATGCATGCAGAGTTTTATCATCACTGAGTACTTTTCAGGAGCAGGATTTAAGGTTACAGAGGGTCAGATTCCACAGTCTACTCCATCTGATTTATTGGTGCTTTCTTGAGTCTATGTGATATGCTTACTATCCATGTACATTAATGTTAATGTTCCTAGGACCTGTTCTGATTTACATAATCTATCTATACTGGTAGATTATTTAGATGCAGTGAAGTAGATTCATCAACCAGTACAATCTTGTCACTTTAGCCAAGTGTGATACAGAGGTCCATTTGGCAGCAGGGTAGATTTGAGATGCAAAGTTGTTAAGGGAAAAAAAAGCAAAACAGAAAAAAACCTCACGGTAGTACAAAATCATTTCTTATAAACACATTTGCATTAAAATGCACAATAAACCCAAACCACAATAGGCACAAAATGCAACAAAATACTCAACAACAAAATCAATAAAAACAAACAAGCTAAGCAACAAAATGAGTAAACAACAATTAGAGCATTTAACAAACTGGGATAGATAGTCTGAGTTCCTAAGCTTTATATTAGGCAATGATAATTTGAGCTTTAGAATGCTTTCATCTTCCTACCACTTCCAATCTTACTGCTGAATTGTACATGACATTAAAATTTATTTAGTGAGATAGCACTCCCAATGTGAATTTTTTAAAATACAATCATGAATAACCTTATTTTAGCTCTTTGATTATTTATCTTTCCAAGTAGATGGACCAAAATCATGTCCATCTAATCAGTCTAGAGGATTTCAGATGATCATTGCTCAAACTTTTACTCAACCTCTTGTTCAAATCAACTCATTAACACTACTGTACCTCCGCCTCTGTATCAAACGTAATGTACTTTTTTTTAATCTTTATTGTTTGAAACAAAGCAAACTGTATAGGGCAGTATTTTCCAAATGTATGGAATAAGGACACACTGTTCTTTTAGATTAAATCTGACTGTGTAAACCTGGTCTTTCTGAGTGGCCCTAACCCTGGACAACAGTCCTAGCAGTACTAGTTGCTGGTTTTGTGTCACAGTGTCCTGTCCCTCCACTTCATAGAACTATATGGTCCTGCCAGTTTCTTGACACTGTCTGCTAACAGCAGATTTGCAGGGCACATAGGTCTCAGCTGCCCTTCTAGAACATTTTCACTATTTTTACTCAAATGTAATTTGGCACAAGCTTTGACAGTCAATGGTATAGAGCATTTCTCTTTCTGCTTCTTGCATGTGTTCAAGACTTTGTATTTACATCAATGCTTTATTCATTAAAATAGGCTAAAAGTCAATAGCCTAAATATCCAGAAGGATATCCAAATTCCTGTTTTCAGAGAGGTTCATTTCCAATGTAATAAAAAGGAGTAGGCAAGGTCTCAGAATATTGCATTTCATCATTTTAAATTTATGCTGATGCATTCTTATCTAATCTTTCAGCCCTGTAGGATTGATATTAGCAGCTGCAGGCAAAAGATAGAATTTTGATGAAGACCTCACCCATTATGTTGAGGTAATAAGATTTTATTGCAGTTGCAATAAATTAGTAATAGTAATTTCTGCAAATGCAAAACAGTAAATGAATAAAATGCATGTTATGATGATTTTTTTAGATTCTGAATTCTTTTTAGAATTAAGCAGTTACTTTGAAATAAAGATTATAGGTCGAGTGTTAAATTGTAAATAATAAAACTGGTAAACTGTACCCCATAGTACTTTCTTTTATTTCTCTCAGAACCACTGTACCATAACACACTTCAGTTTCTAGGGTCAAATTACATGATATCATTTATCTTTTACACATGCAATAGTCTGGAAAATTCAAAATGCAAGGTTCTCGGATATTTCAGCTATTTCTGAACATATATATGAACACTTCTTGCTTTTTTCATATGTATATGAACATATATTCTCAAATATTTCCCGCAAACAACAGTTACACCTTGAATAAAAAAAGTCTTCAAATAAAGACTTTCTTACTAATCACTTGATTCAGTAAATATCTAGTTTAATATTCTGCATTATTTTTGTTTTTAGTTATGCACAAGGTTGCATACTATTTTTCAAATTAAATATGCTTACTCTGCAGCATTATATGCAAAAGAAGAATGTCTTACACTAATTTTTCATTCTTTCTGTTTTAAACCTAATTTTGTTGCAATTATGCTCATACAGATGCTATTTTTCCCCCTTTTAAAAGCTATAGAATTCGACTAATTTTTGTCTCAATGTAATATAATGCTTTTCCTTAAATTTACAGTAAGTTATAAGGCAGTAAAAACTTCATTTATTGGAATTATTTAATGGCATAATGTTACTCTTACTGTGTATTTTCTCACCATCAGTTTTATTAGAAATATTGTTTATAATTATATTTTATATATATACATGGTTCCTGTTTATCAGCTGTACATACAGAGATGTACAGCCTAACTGAAGAACCCAGGAATATTTTATGAATCTGAGTAAGCACATGAAGTCTGGACTGCATGTTGGGATAAAGCTCAGGCGAATGCCATCTCACACATTCCGTTATCTAGAAGGAATAGGAGGAATATCAGAATATCAGTAGGCAGGGAGTCATGGCATGTTCCTGTAGGGCTGAAAGTCTGGATGAAATGGAGAAAAAGGATAGAGCACAGTGCAATAACCATGGAGATAAAAATCATACATATGCGCTTCAGGTGACATAACAAGTTTCATATATTACTTTATCTTCATGTTGTGTCATTGAGTGACTTTAACATAAATAATTGAAAGCTTGTATGAGTAATTTTGATTTATTATTTTCCACCTTTAGTGCTTAATTATACAAACTTGATTAGGCAGACTGGATGTGAAAATGAAGTTTTACCTTTCAGCTAATAAAAGACCGTGATAAACTGATAAAAAGTGCAGTGGTTGGTGCCATGAAATGCAGTGGACACTGAAGGTAGGACATACTGCCAGAGTTTTCCATTTTCTATATTTAAAAGTTTTGTTCAAAATTTAATTAAACTTAGTCCATTCACATATACCCATTAACATGTTTTGCTGGTGTTACATTAAGGCCTCTTGTGACCTTAAAAAAAAAAAATAGTCTTTGCAAAATATTTGCATTTTTATAGCCTGTTGAGAATATTGCAGACTGTATCTCTCTACCGACAAGGTCTTACGAAATTATTCATGTCAGACCATTATGTATGATCTGTAAATGGCCTGATTGTTGATCCCAAAATAAAACTTACCTAAAGGGACATTCACTGAAGTGATCAGTGACATGGGCTTCATATGATTTCATGCTGTGCACTGGCTCTTGGAGAGAAAACAAGAACTGGCATGATAGATTTGCTTAGATACCTTTATACCTTTTATACTTTGTTCTCCTTTGATTTTCAGTGAGAAATACTTTCTATTATTTTAGTGGTACTTTGCTATGCTATTTGTCTAGTCATTTGTTTTCCATTCTTTATTTTTGTATTAGTTGTTTCTCTTCCTCAAATGGAATACAATGAAGATATGTAAAATATTACATCTCTCTGATTTCAGACTATTCTTCCAGTTTATCAAGATCCCTTTGTATTCTAAACTTGACCTTCAGAATTGTTCCAACTTTCCCCAGCTTGCTATCAGAGATAAACATTGTGTTCTCTCTCTTCATCAAATTTGTTAAATGACTGAATAAAAGCAGGCCCTGGTTAGCCCTCCACAAGCTACCACATGATGCCATGCATGCTTGACAATTAATAGAAATATGGGGCTGTGTTTTAACTATATAAATAGGTTATTTGGCATGTATCTGGCATTGTGTATCAAGGATGTTTCTGATTTCATATTGCTTTATATACAAGTATCCAAGCTGTGATATTCATACTGATAATGATAAATAAGCCACTTTGAAGCGTGATGTACAGCTGTCTAAGTTAGTAATAGTTTTCCACTGCCACTGTTGGTGGTAACACCAAGCCAAATTCAATTTGAACTTTTACTTACACTATGAGTTAGATATTATAAAATGCAAAAAAATTCCTAAAGAGGACACAAAGTTACAGATTAATGAGGTCCATTGGTTATGGAATAAAATAATTTTTGTTGAATCTGCTTTGTGTGGTTCAAAACTCTCTTACTATAACGCTACCTGCAACAGTATTGCATGCCTTTATCCAGACAGTCCAGTGGCCTGAATAGCTGTTCCCTTGCATCTTAACTGTCAGGTTTATATTTTCTAAGTATATTGTGCATATTCTGCTTTATTTGGTAAGATGTCTTAGAAGTACTAAACTTCAGTAACTCTAGTTTTACTTTAATAAGGTATACTTCATCTCTGATTAAAATTTCATAGTTTTTTGTACTTTAACATTTGAATGTCTGCTTTTGGTGTATCAGCTGGTTACGTGCATCTGTGTACTAGGCATGACACGTCTTTTCCTTTTCCTGGGAGTGCATTTTCACTTCCAGTTATACAGTTGCAGTTATATAAATTATGAGGCTTGAAAGCAGTTGATAACTTTCTTTTGAGGGAAGAAAAAGAGGACCTCGTACTCCTCCTTTACTTGTTCTTCTGATCAATGTGTGCTGATATAACCTGCTGGAGCAGGTATCCTTTGCAGGTCCTCCTTGGTCAATACCATGACTGTTTTGTTAACAACATGAACAATGAAGGGGAGTCTTTTTAATTTGTAGTAGCCCATGGCCAAAACAGAAATTTTGAGGTCCTGGTGTTCATACAAATCTGAAAGTATAGAAGTCCTAATATAAAAGTTACTGACCCTATGGTCCATGTTTGAAAAGGTCAGTATACAAWTTTGATGTTCTGGGAGGTTTTAAGATAGACGGTGTGTGCTTGTATCCCATTTTTGCCAGTGGTAAGAGAAAGTCTCAGAGAATTTTGTTCCCATAATTCAGAGATTTGGCCGGCTCATTTTATATTCTCTCCATTAGAAAATATGACATTTTCTCAACTAGAATATTTTAGCCATGAGTTTAGCTTCTCTGGAAGTGATGGAAGGTACTTTCCAAACATAAAGGAAGACATTATCCAAAGTTAGCCTTTTAATCTATCTGAATATGACTTCAAGGATTGTTCTAGAGAGGGAATTTTAGAATATTTATAACTTTCTACGTTCCTGTATTACTGAATTTAAAGTTAGTAAATAATTGTCCTGGAATATTTACAAATAAATTTATTCTGTGCATTGCACACGTTTTATCAAACTGCACTACAGGAGAGCAAATCTCCAAAATAGTCTAGGTGGATTCTTCAAGAAAATTTAAAAATGGCCAAATTTCCAAAATCCTAGAGAAAATGGATGACATCACATCCCACCTATCTCAGGGCACAGCAAATATTGATTTGGTTCTTCAGCACATCTGAAGTAAAATATTAAAACTATTCCTCCTCTAGACTGAGGAAGGGAATGTATACATTCAAAAGGGTCTCCTGAAACACAGTTATGTCTTTTTGCATGAGTTTGCTAGACTTGATGATTATATGTAACAGTCACATTGGTCTCTCATCTTTGTTTCTGCACACACCTCTAGAAAAGCTTCTATCGAAATGCAGTGCAAAATATAAATAATAGAGAACTTCAACAAACAGGAAAATCTTAAGAGTTCATGTGCTTATGTGGTCTCATACTGGAAATACTTTTTTCTGGTGCAGAAGAATTAAGATGTGTTTAGGACTGCAAATACTGTGGCAGAGAAACAATATTCAAATATTTTCAGAAGTTCAGTGGGGAACTTATAAATTAATTAGGTATTACTTACATCTTTGGTTTATGCAGGTTTTTAAATGTTTGAATAACAAAATAATGATATAGTTCACCTTAAATTCATTTAATAAGCCTTTTATTGGTATTTATATATTTCATTAAGTAGTAAGCTGCCAAAAAGAGAACAGCAGTTTGTGTCTTGTAACAGATGTGACATGGTTTACGTAAAAATTGTCATTTTAAAAATTAAGAATGCTTTTATTCTCTGCGTGTTTCAAGCAACTTTACCTCTAGCACTGCAGATTTGGATTAAAAATGTTTTTCTGAATTTGACAGTGTAGTTTAGGGAATTTTTGTACATAATTTTCTTGTCGTATAGAGGATATTCATGTTCAGTAGCAACTAGCATCATGAGTATTCAGAGTAACTAGCATCATAAAGTAAAGTAAGATCTACACCAAAAATCTTGAGAATGTATTAACACYGCTGCTGAGTTTAAGAGTTTGGGACTAAACTTTCCCCAAGCAGCCGTGTTTCAAAGTAGAATTCTAAAATAACATCTCCATCTGAAAAAGAAGAAGGGGATTTGCTAAGGGCTATCATAACTCTTTAATATCATAAACAGTGATCAGAAAACAAGTCTTTTTAAAAGGTCATGTTTCCTGTGAAAATAGACTGTCTCAGGCTTAAAATTGTCTGGTAAGAAAAGACTGGCTTGAGATACAAGTCACATGGGGCATTTACCTGTCATTTTTTCCACTGAATTACATGGGGCAGGTTCAGTAAATAGCAGCTCTTTCCTGATATATAATACAGTTCAACCTGTTACCACTTGAAACTTGCTTTTTCTTAGAGAAACTTCTAGGTTTTTTTCTTGTTAGGTCAGAAGACAGTAGATGATACTGATAAAGAGATAAAAGGACATGCCATCCGAATTGTTAACCAGGCTCTTTGTTCATCATTGTTGTAGTCAGACTAAAGCAATATTCAGTGAGTCCACCATGAATCCACATTGAAGCAAAAAGAACATTAAGGTGCAACATGACTGARAAAGTTCACTTCTTAGAAGTTGTTTAACCCAGATGTGAGTTCAGCAGTTATACAGATGCCTGTATAAATAAGGCCTCAGAAATATTTTAGCAGAATTTAAAAAAAAAAAAAATTCTTTGGCTAGAGAAAGCTTATGAGAACTTGAGCTAAAGGGTAGTTTTATTCTCAAATTGTCAGATTGTCATAATCAGATCTAGTATAAAAAAACCAAAACAAACAACACCTCTCAAAAACCCTTTAACTAGAGTCACTCTTGTGGGTCCATAATAAACGCTTTATCTTAGTGTATTTTGTCATAAAGGAATTGCAAACAGTGTAGTTGGATAATTAACTCAATAGTGAATGTTCTATAGTTAATATTCATTATTGATTCCAAGTTCTAAAGCAAAGTTTTGTAGCAATAGTTATTAATTAGAATCTAATTAATAATTTCAACCTTATAACATTCACAAAACAAGTAGGTTAATCATTACTAACCAACCCGCATTCTAGCGATGATTAGCCTTCATTACATTCAATAATAACTTTTGTGGGGCCATAAGCCTCTGCAAATCTGGCCTGAGATTTCAGCTGAAATTTTTCAGGTTTATGCCTATTTCAATATTTCATTTTAAGAATAAATTATCCCTGCATTGGATAAAATTGACATTATCCGTAATCTTTTGAAGCTAATCTCAAGTCCTTAAAAAAGAACCACTTTAGGTCTAATTTAAAATAAAGCTTAGATTAATAATCTGCATTTCAAGAAAAAAAATGTGAAGTGCAGCACTGTGTCTATATCTTGTTTCAGTATATATATTTTTGGAGTGATTAATTGTGGATATATTCTTGGAAGATATGATATTTTAAATTCAGTATTGCATTTTAAACATTTCATACAGGATAAAAGTATCAAAGTTTTAAATGACTATGGAGCTTCACTTTGCCATCATAAGCTTGCTATCACCTACCAGAGTAATCTTTTCAGGTCAGAAAGAACTTTATTTTCCTTTACATGTTCAAAAGGTTTTTAAAAGTTTGGGGCATTTTTGTGTACCTATATATAGTGAAAAGAAAAATCTTTAACTGTGGCATAATTCTGTTGATGTCTATTTTGTAACTTCTACCATTACAAAATTTCAATTTTTTCCCCTTCAGTTGTCACACTTCTAAAAATTCCAGACATATGCTTAGTTTTATTATAAGGATTTCTGTTCTGAATGCTAGGTCTAGAACAAGGACACTTACTATACCTTAGTTTCCAACTGCATCAAACCCACTCTAATTATCATTGTGAACAGTTTGCTCTAGTCCTCCAAGGGTTCTCCTATAATGTGGGTGGAGTACATTGCATTTAATGAACACCTTAGTCTTTCAGAGTGTCATAGAAGATGCACTTAATGCAAGTTGCAGGCTTGCATTGGATTATTCAAATAGTTTTTTATGTTGTACTGGCATACTGCACGGAACAGTAGAATGAGACATCTGTAAAAATATGATCATTCTGTTGCATTGCTTATGCTAGTTATCATTGTCAAGACCTGGTAAATAAGTTCAGTATATCTGCAATTTTATAACATTGTTTAAAATCCTTCTTCTCTTCAGCATGATTTAAGCTTTGGAAACTCAGTAGGTGCAATCATTTTATTTCACCAAATAGTAGCTATTGTTGAAATGTACAGCACAGATCTTCTGTGTACTGTATCCTTATGTGTGTATCCTAGAAAGTTAATCTAACTGATCCATTGTTTGTGCTTGCCCTAATATTGTATTTCTTTGTAAGCAAAAAAATTTCTATTACATTTTCTTCCCAATGTATGTAATATTGCCCAAGGACATTGGAGCCATTAAGAGTTATGTTTATCATATGAAAAATATTTCTTAAATTGTAGAAGCTGTAGAACAGGTTAAAAGAAGGAAAAAAAAAAAAAAAACAAACCACGCAGAACATATGCACCTATGTCCAAAACTGTGATTCTGAGAAATCTTCCTTAGATGGTGCCTAACTTTTGTCTTAATTCATTTGTCTTATTTTAAATTCATTTGTTCTCCACCTGTTTATAAATGCTTCTCTGAAGATTTTGTGCAGCATTTTTCTAAATTCTTGCATAAATGCTGATGGGAAAAGGCCTTCTCTGATAACATAAGTCTTCTCTTCAGTACTTGAATAAAATCAAGAGTTTTAAATTAAAATAACAAAAGTTACAAAGGTCCATATGCTTTTTTTGTTTTATACTTTCTGCATTTCTCATTGTCAAGCATTCATCAACAAAGCATGACACCTTTGATGATACACAAGAGTTGAAAGTCTTGTGGTCAACAAAGAGTAAATAAAATCAAGTAATTACAGTGTCACTTTCAAGGTTTGCAGTTTTTGTGTGGTTCTGAATACTTTGCTACAGATGTGCACTAGGTGTGGAGGGTAGAGTGCCAACTGGAAAAATTGATACCACTCTTTGGACTACTATGGGTATGTTAACAGTAAGCATCTGTTTTGTCTCCTACTCTGATAATTTACCCTAACCCTGCTTAGATTCTGAGAGGGAAGATAATGTCAGATGGAACTATAATAACTGCTGATCCTTGCTTCCAAGCTTTTCATAAGTATAGTTGTCATCATTATGAAAAATAATTAGTGGTGTACATAATAGTGAACTTCTGGCCTGAAAAACTGCAGATCCGATTTGATCTAATGGCCGGAGTTAAGTATGCAACTGTTAAAATGGACATCATTAAAACTTGCTAAAAAAAAAAAAAACATTTACAAAAATTCCCCTGAGAAATTGAGTGGCTGTGGAAGAATTCTTAATGGAAAAATGCTTTAGTGCCTCAGAAATCTAAGCTATTTTTCCTATAGAATAGAGCTATTTTTGTAGAAAAATTGATCTGTCATCTTTCTTATCTGAACTTCCTCTTTAAATAATTGCCTTAAGAGTTTTACTTAAAATTCTTTGCTTTGGCTTTAATTCTTGAGAAAGGTTGGTAATACTTGAAGGAGAACATTTGTATGTGGAAAAGACCCGAAGTGTGTGAAAATATACTTACTCATGCAGTATAATGGATATAATGGATAATTGTGCATGTATACAGAGCTGATTTGACTTGCATGAACAAAGGCATTGGGAATGGGTAGGTGTCCATGTATGCCTCAGATACTTGCAGGTCTCCCTCCACTTTCAAAACAAAGATAGCTGTCGGTTATAAGTGAAATATATAATACTTCCTACTGCCAAAATACTGGATGAATTTGGTGAGACTATGTCTTTGTATGGTAACTGTGCTTGCGAAGGAGCAGATAAGCAATTTGAGAATTTGTCTAGCAGAACTGCAAGCATTTTGCTTATCATGTACATTTTGTCTTTTTAAATTCCTTGGGTTTTGTCTGTCTTTATTGAAGCATTGCAAAGAAAACTTAGCCTGCTTTTTTGTTTGTTTGTTTGTTTTCTCCCCAAGAAGTTTTGCATCCTCAGAAAATGGTCGGTTTGTACTAAGAAATATGCACAACTGATCAGCATTTCTACGAGTCAGTTTACTTTCAAAATACTTTAATTCAAAAAGTGAAATGCACTAACTTCTGACTGCTTAAAAAAGACATTATGAAAAAATATTCGGAGAGTTTGATTCAAGTATAGCCCTATCCTTTGCTGTGCTTTTTTTTATTTTCAAATAATGTTGAGTCGGCGAATGCTGAAGGAATGCAGTATAAATTCACTAATGTGTTTTTTGCCTTCCTCAAAGTTGGGGAGGGAGGAAAACCCATGTGGATTTTTTGTTCCGTTATTGGGTTCTCTCAAGGGTGAAACACCCAAGCAGTTGCTGCGCAAACACATGCAACGAAGAAGAAAATTTTAGAAAATTGCTGTATATGTGGGACTTACCTCAGTTAGAAACTTGTTTATGTTTTTATTCTCAATGTTAGTAGGCCTAAGTGCACGAAAGAAAAACCTTTCCTTATTTTACATGCATCTGTGGAAATTCTGGAAATGACTTTGTCCAAACAAAGCAAGCAGGCTTGCTAAAGCAAACTAAACCTAAAAGAATCGAGCAAGATAGTTCCCTGTAATTCTTGTTAATTCTTTGGTGTAAGAGACCATATTTTTATTGTGCAGTTTGCAAAGTACATGGTGAAAGGGATCCTCTTGTATATCCAGGGCTTCTAGATGCTGTTGCAATATGAATTATTTAACACTGATAAGAATTTCTGTACATGGTAATTGTTAAGAAGAATTTTTATTCATAGTGCATTTAAGAAAAACAATCCCTAATCCTCCCTGCTTCAACTCAGATGTTTTTGTTTTGTTTTAAGGTAGGGTCTGCATGTGAAAAAATGACAGGACGGTTAAATAAAGTGATTGGTCCTGCTTTACTGAAATGTAATTAAACATAAGTTGAGGTGAAATAGTAAACTTAGAATTAGTGTTGAGAATAGAGATTAAATGTTGAGCCGTGCTTCTGTTTTAAGTGATACTGTTCCATGCAATGTACAGTATTTTTTTTGAGTTCTGTCTGAAATAGTCCTGACAGATCTTTTCAAACTAATTTTTTGTCTCTTCTAATATTGCATCATTTCATGTCTCATCTTTATTGCTTCTTKCCCTGTCTCTGTGTTTTTATTACTCAGAGCTGAGGTTTTACATGCTACATCATATTTATTAAAAAATAATTAAGCAGTGATTAATGATTTTTATATCATTATTATATATTAGATCAGGTGTTAATTTGCGACTTCGAAAGCTCTTGTAGTGTTTGGTTTAGGTGCCATGGAAAGAAGTCAGTTAAACAAAACTGAACAGAGAACAATACATTTTCTTTGAATATTTGTGTTACCGAGGAAGGAAGCAATGTTCTATACACATCACTCAGTGGAAGACTTCCAGTACTGAAAAAAGATTTTACTGTATTGCAAAGATATCTCATGCAATGAAGATAGAATGAGAGGTTTTCTTAAATCTGTCAGTATATTGATTTATTACACACACTCTGTAAAGAGCATAAGAATAGATCCTCAGCTAGAGCGATTTATCAAAGCTCATTGTCATGGGATATCAATCTTCAGAAGCAGCGTAGGAATTCTAGTTTCAATTATTGTTTTCTGAAATTTTTATGCTAATCTCTGACAACTTTTATCTCACTTCTCTCAAATTCTAAGTGAGATCCAAGTTTTCAAACTGGACATTTATCCTTAGCAGCGCAGTTCCTATGAAAATGAAAAAGGTAAAATTCTGGATCATATGTTACAACCCAGCTAACACTGTAAAGATCAATCAGATATCTTAAGGTGTGTACCGTGCCACGGGATAAACCAAGCTGCCTCCCTGTGAGCTTGTATCAGGCAATGGAGGCTGACTACACCTTGGTGTGTTAGGCAGCATACTGCCTTTGACGAAACTCATTTAACGAAGTACATATGCTTAAATATTTTAGTATCCTAGGAGCAAAAACCCCTGTGTTTCTGTCTGGGAAATGAAGGAAGTATCTGTCCTGAGCTTCCTGAACACTTCAGAATCTCTCATGCCCAAGCCAAATCCCAGTGATCCTGTTTATCTCCCCTTGAGGGTCTGATTTAGTAAGTGTACCTTGATAACGCTCAACTTACTCCTTTAGGAGCAGGCTCTACATCAGATGTAGTAGCTGGTGCAAAAATAGCTAACTGTAGTGGTAAGGTCCTATTTTTTATGAACTAGGGGTTAAAGTGAAAAGATTCATGATTTCTCTTGGTGGTTTTCATATATGGTCTTTTGAGCCTTGATAATACTTATCTAGTCTTTGTATAATGACCTCTTAGCAAAAATATTCAGGCAGAAACCTGATTAATAAAGTGATTAAGTGATGTAAAGGAACAGTGTTCATGACATATCCTCGTTCTCAGAGATTCCATATTAATTTGTTGTAGGCAGCTCCTTGATCAGCATAGTTGGTTGGTTTGGACTTTGGTCTAGTGCCAAGAAACCCTTCAGTGACTTTCAGAATTTAATTCAGGATTCCATATTCCAGTGCAAGAACTTAGCAGCCTAAATGTTAGGCAAGGTAACATGCCGTGCTGGAGTGCCTGTTTACCTGCAGTAAATACCTCCTTTTGCTTACAGTATCCTATGGCACTTCATAAACAGGCTACACATGTAAAGTAGGAATTTAAAAGAAAATTTAAACCTGCACTGAAAGGTTATGACTAAGGAAAGTTCTTAGGTTACAGAAATCATTAGAATAAGAGTAATGTATGCACTTACTACTAATTATGCTAAAAATGAAATAATAAAATCTCTAAAGCTAACTCTTCTTTGTACTTCTGATAATTTTTTTTTTTTTGCATAGGCAAGTGGATTGATCAGCTTCTACAAGACAAACATCTAGCCTAATCCTTGAAAAACAAAATGCAGTATTTCATCTTTCTCAATCATCTGATACATCAAGCTTTCTAAAACTATTTCCAATAAGATAATTAGCAATTATTTAGTTGTGATCAGTTGGAGGTGAACATAGCCCCTTGACCTGACAGCAAACAGCCAATGTTACAGACATTCTAAAAATGACAAATATTTCCATATATAAAAATATGAAAATAGACTACTAAAAATCATTACATTATGAATTTATATAGTACCACTCATCTTTAAATGTACAAAAGATGCACCAAAATATTTAAGTATATGTGTAACTCTAAAGTTTGTCACAGCTATAAAAAAGAATATAATTTGACTCTTCTGTAGTTTCACTTTAGAGTTTGCATAAACTTATAATTAAGCAAGTGCTTAAGCACTTTGCTGGATCTTGGCCTAAGAGCTTAATGATTATTTTACAGTATAATGACATGTCCAGTATGAAGGGAAACAAACCCTCTGTCTATAGAACTTATTTGCCATGAAAAAGTCTGTCGGTATGTTGCATGATAATCATTTCAATTCAATGTACAGTAAATTGGATCATTATTATTAATTTTCTCATCTCCCAAGCAATTCATGAACCATTTTTAGAATTTCAAGAAAATGGTTCATGAATCAGACAAAAAAAATTAAATAAGAACCCAACCCACAATGTGATGATGAGTCAGAGTTCTTTTCTGTAGCTGTGTCAACCGAAGTACATCTGAAATCTAATGAGGATTGGCACTGATGCAGAAAAGGCCATGATGAGCATGAAACAATATGTTGAATTTACATGTTAAGACTTTTTGTTGGTTTTGGCAATTTTGCTGAAGATTATCTGAAAAATCCATAAACATCTGGATGAGAAGAGAGAGTGGGGGGGTATCACTTTATATTAAAATGATGGAGTTTATATTGGGATACAATACTATAAATGGAAGAGGAAAGTAGTTTCTTGCACAGCTGTTTCCAATTTTGCTAATCTATATTTCAGGCCAAATTCACCATGGAATTAAACCACACATTTACATTGATGTGTATGTGTCTGAATTAAAGATATGGGGAAAAAAACTTTTGAAGATCACTAAATCTCAGTAATACTTTGGAGGTATTTAGTCAGCTTTATTTTCAGGAGACAAAATTAGCAAGTACAGCTGCTATTTGTGGGCCTGTAGTTTTTGAAAGTGAAGGACTAAGTTTTCAAAAGGACATATGCACATTTTTAGGCCCTGAAAAATGGGAGCAAAAAAGGCTGTTCAGAGTTAAAGCTTGCGTTTCGGTCTGATATCGAACATTTTTGTTCTAAAGGTTCTGTGTAAACATTTGAACTTGAAGTTGCTGAGTATCTGCAAATTTTAATAGTAGTTTTTAACAACAGATGCATATGCATATAAAACCTAGGATCCAGCAATGGTTCTCATGGCATATTCTAAAAACATGAGAGTATGTCTCTTTTCATTTATTTGTAAAACACTAACTATCCATAGCCTTTTTCAAAGGTTCTCCTACCTTTAAGAAATAAACTGAAGTCATAATCAAAAACAGTATATGTTTTCCTTCAGTAAAAATAAAAGAATGAAGAGATCAGAAGTGGAGAATAGTGTTTGACATGATGAATAATTTCATGATGAAGCTTATGAAATTATTTTGTGTGTGTACTGAGATTGTTGTTAAGATTTCCTTTTTAGTGTGTAGAATTAAGGGTATTAATGAGATCTATATTTTACAACAACAACAAAAAAAATTGGGATAAATTGCACATTCCTATTTTTACTACAGTATACAGTCCGACAAAGATTTTGATAGTGGGATTGGTTTTGCAGCACTTATCAAAGAGAGTAAAGGCTGTACCTCTTGATTAGTCCACATAGTACATTTGAAAGAATAGATGTAGTTTCAGACACAAAAAAAATCTCTTCTTTCTTAAACAAATAGCTTTAAAAGTGGAAGCAGGTATTATTCCTTTCCGGAGATACTAAATTCTGGAGATACTAAATCTAAAATTTTATGTGAAAAATATAGAGAAATTTTTAAGGTTAATATGTTTATGTAAGTGCTATAGTGCTACAGTTAACTATAAATCAGAGATATTGTCAGTATTATGCTGTATGGGCCTGATCCAGAGCTGCTTTATGACACATTTATAAATGAAGTCCTTCCAACTTTGGCAGACCATGTCGCAGGTTTGTTATAGCATAAGTCTACAGCATGACATAGTGTAAGGAACTCATAAATATGATCTTAAATCATACCTTTTATTAGAACTATTTTATATCCAAAATATCAAATAAATACGCACCAATCATTCAGTTGTGATACTGATCTGATTATTGCATGTGAGTTTTAACAGACTGTTCATAAAGTCTTGCTTTCTGCTGATCTTTTGGTGCTAAAAAGAAATATTCATACTTGTATAAGCATGATCATCAATTTCAAAGACTCAAGGTTTTCAGGTCAGGATTTGTTTGCTTCTTTTACTTCTATGGCTAATGATAGCAACAAAATGTTTTGGAACATTCAGTTCTTTATAATCTAAAGTTGAGGGTATTTGTAGTTTCATACTTTTAGCTTGTTTTTTTCTGTCGTTGCACACTTGAAGCTGTTGACCATTCCAAAAATTTGACATTGCTTGGTGCAAATAAAAAAACTATCGGTTTTAATTAAAGAGGAGACTTGGAGGGAAGTTACCACAATTTTAGTGCAGCTAATAAGTTTTGAAGATTGTGTACAGCTATTCACTCTGCTGTTCAATAAAAAAAAAAAATTGTTACTATAGAAACTACTAAATCACATGATTTATGTGCTATTTTGAAGAGATAGGCTTCTCTTCACGGAGAGATACCGGTATGTCATTTGAGCTGTAGAGTTTATATGTTTAAATCACTAAAAACAGAATGCCAAAAACACATTACCATGGATTTTAAGAAAAGGACATTGTTTACTTGAAGGAAATAATGGCAAACTATTTTTCAAGTTGTGGGTTCTCATATGTTTTTCTTTAAACCTCTTAGATCCTTTACGTTTATACTAGAAACTTTGTTCTAATTGATTGTACATTAGGGCCTAAGCTTTATTTTAAAAATGAAATAAGGAAAAATAACTGCTTTTCTGTTCCGAATGAGTTCTTTGTAGCTTTATGATATCAAGATTTAAAGGGGAATGATTAAAAAAAGGAAGCTGGAAGGCAAAAGTAATGAAATAAGAATAATTATCTGAATGCAAGAGACTTATAAAAGAATTGAATTGTCAAAGAGCTACATATCAAAACAAAGAAGCAGGAAGGGAAATTTAAAAAGGTTAACAGTATGTAGAGAAGCTTGAAACTTTATTCAAGCCAAAGTAGTATTTCTCAGAAACTGGGAATCTGACCCAAGAGAGCATTAGCTACATAAGTGATAAGGGTGAGATGCATAGGGGGTAATTAGGAAACCTATCTGAAGATTTACAGTCTGATTAGAATTCTACTGATTTTAAAATGGTTTTGGATCAGGTGTCTGAGCAGAGTCTTAACTGACAACTGTCACTTGTATTGCCAGGTCAGTATTTCTGCCATCATCATGGCCAGTCATCTTTCTCTGACCATTCCTATGAATAACTAATGCCATTAAACAGCTAGAATAATGCTAGTCATTCCCAGCTGCTTCTAATGAGTTTCAGCCTGAAAGTGATTTTATCCTAGCAGCAGGGACACGCAGGAAGAACACCCATCAGAGTTACCTTTGCCACTGTTTTTTCCTAGAGTCACAATAAGGCCAATATTCCTCCCTGCTTCTTAAGACTTTATTATGCCTTTCTAGTGGTATACTTGGGCAGTCCCTTTACTTCTTAAGTTCTCATTTCATATTCACCTTTATCTGATGGATAATACAGATATGGAAATGCAGAACGACATGGCCAGAAGAGAAGGCTGATTAGTGGGTAAAACCTTGGACAATGTTGTGGTTGAACATGCACTATGGACACAGCTTGAATAGTTGCTATTATATGTATCTATCCCTTCATCCCCCAAACAAACCCCAAAATGTTATTTTTTGGTAAACATAGTTGGAATAGGAGTTCAGCTTTTACTAGATCTCTTGCAGGAACAGAAGGAAATTTCCCCTCACTCAACTTCTGTAATAAAAGAGGGGCACATTATAGTATCAGAAAAAGTGTGTGAAACTATTGTTTGAATTGGAATTACAACAATACTGCAACAAATTAGGGCAAAAATACATATATGAATTTCTATGGCATCCTTCTGTGTACTCTCTCCTTTTGATGATGAGGTTTATATAAATATCTTAAAAAAACTGCCTGTTGATATTCTGCAAGTTAATAAATCTGTGTGACTACTATATTCTAGAATATGTTTTAAGTATTTGTTAGCCAATTACAGCGAATCCTTTCATTCAGATCCAAGGAAGTTTAGTAGGTCTCTAAGTATACRTATGTTTTCTGTATGTTTTTTGTATATGGATGTCTCAAAATTCATAGTGTCATAGTGTGTACATACATCGGGGTAGGTGTCATGATAAACCAAATGATGATTTTTAAAAGCACCCTCCATTATGAGCATGTTATTTTCAAGTCAGCTAGATGATCCCAGTTTCTAGACATAGTTGACAGATAGCTGACACCCTCTGTAAAAGATTGAACCATAGGTATGATATTTAAAAGCTAAATATGTCTGGATGGTCCTCAGATCTTAAGTGAGAAATTCAGGATCCCAGATCTAGATGTACATCCCAGGATGCATCTTAACTCAGGTTTGGACAGGACGTTCATACATTCTGTCCCTTCTTTCTCTTTTACTTTTCCTGTGATTCCAGGTTCCAGATGAACGAGGAGTTACGTGTTGGGCCTTGTCCCAGAATTTAAATATAGTCTAAGTGAACTCTTATTTACTATAGACAAAAGAGCTGTGGAACTCCTTGCTAAAGGGGTTGTGGTTGCAAGACATAAGTCTAAGAAAAAAATGGGAAGTGCTCGAAAAAGAACTATTTTGCTTTGCTCAGCACCAGGGTGCACAAGTATCTACATCTTAATCATTGGTAGGACATGCACTATGATCATGTAAAAATATAGGGCTAGACAGGTCATGGAACTGAAACACCATGTCCATGCTTTTGTTTGTGTGCGCACCTCTGAAATTCTGTGTAATCGTTATTCTATTGCTAGTGTGGAGGTCATCTCCTTTCCCTGGAATAAATGGGAATGTTTGGTCAGAGCAGTGGGTGAATATGAACTACTGTTTTGACTTAGTGGGAAGCAATTCCACCTTTCATTCTGCCTCTCTCCCTGCAAAAGCACTGCAGTCTTGATAAAGCTTTGAAGTTGGGACTTCACTGACATGTTCATATTCTTCACTTATTCATGGACTGTGTCCTGGTTTCAGCTGGGATAGAGTTAATTTTTTTTCCCTAGTAGTTGGTATAGTGCTATGTTTTGGATTTAGTATGAGAATAATGTTGATAACACACTGATGTTTTTAGTTGTTGCTAAGTAGTCTACTAGTCAAGGACTTTTCAGCTTCCCATGCTCTGACAGGTGCACAAGAAGCTGGGAGGGAGCATAGCCGGGACAGCTAGCCCAACTGGCCAACGGGGTATTCCATACCATATGACGTCATGCTCAGCATATAAAGCTGGGGGAAGAAGAAGGAAGGGGGGGACGTTTGGAGTGATGGCGTTTGTCTTCCCAAGTAACCGTTACGCGTGATGGAGCCCTGCTTTCCTGGAGATGGCCGAACACCTGCCTGCCGATGGGAAGTAGTGAAGGAATTCCTTGTTTTGCTTTGCTTGCGTGCGCGGCTTTTGCTTTCCCTATTAAACTGTCTTTATCTCAACCCATGAGTTTTGTCACTTTTACCCTTCCGATTCTCTCCCCCATCCCACCTGGGGGGAGTGAGCGAGTGGCTGCGTGGTGCTTAGTTTCTGGCTGGGGTTAAACCATGACAGACTGTTAGCTCTTAATTAATTTTCTAGGTGTATTTGAAGTTGGACTTTATAGTATGTTGCTTTTTTTTGAGTAAATCTTTTGATTAAGCCATCTTCTGAAAGGAATTGCCTGAATAAATGTTTTTTATATGTAGTATTTAGTATTTTGATCTTATATTATGTATGTCCCATTTGTTGATTGGAGATTATTGCAATAAATCACCTTTTTTTAATACAGGCACAAAACCAACATATCCTCATTAGATTACAATAATTTTGTAGAATGACATTTAACTTAGATTTTCATTAAAACTACTTTTTAATAGTTTTATTTCTTTTAATTCAGAAAGGAAAAAAAAGCTTTTCCATCTGTGGTTCTTTATTTGCTTTCTCCTTTCAAACAATTTTGTCCTTCTGTTTTGCCAAAAATAGTTGTAYTTAACTAGCTAAAGAATGAAGCTACTGTGCAGCTTGCAACATCTCATGAAATCGGTTACTGTTCTTGCTATTGTTTTATTATCAAGCCACAAAAGAAACATTTGAGCTTAGTGTTTCCTGCACTCCTATTATAGGTGCTGTTTTGTGCATTTCAGGTATGATGGCTTGTTAATGGAAAACTAGATAATATTTTAACAGCACAGAAAATCACATCATTTAGAATATTATTATTTTACTTATCATTACTAAAAGCTGTATTCATGATTTTAAACGGTTTCAATACTATTTATTTTTTTCTTTGAAACTGAGCTGCCTGCAATGGCCAGAGACAATCTCCACAGTAATAGAATGATTAGAGGGTCAAACTTAGAAATCTCATTCCTAAAGCCTGTGAGATTTTTTTTTTCTTAAATCTAATTGAGAATGAGATCATAAATAAAGATGCACAAAAGTAAATTGCAAACTCAACTTATTTTTTCTGTGGGAAAGAAAAGTCTTGGTCTCAGTTGCATTTCCTGTTGAATATCTTTTTTCAAAACTACGTATAATTTTCTTTATTAAAACAGAGAATATAAAGGCAGCGATAGATATGATGAATCTTGACAAACTGAATGTTTTGTCTGTGTCCTAATGACAAAACCATTAAGAGCCTAAGATATTGTGGCCTAACTGAAATCCTGAAAAGGTGATTAAACAAGCAGTTGAAAAACTTATGCAAACAGTATTTGTTAAAGGTTAGGCAGTCAAACTCATGAGACACTTCATGTGGTTTCCATCATAAATTGGTCCAGAGTCCAGTCCAATTTTGTATTTTCATGGATGATTTGGATGATGGGATAGGGAGGATGCAAATTTCCAATGACACAAAGCTGGGAGGGGCTGCAAACCTGTCACAAGTCAAGAGGCAAATTTGAAATGAACATAAAATAGTGATAAATGATTTAAAGTAAATGATTGCAATTAAATTAGGACAAGTGTGAGATTTTTATTTGGAAAACATCAGTTCTGTAAGTACAAAGTGAAGATTACTGGTGTATTGATAGTTTTGTGGAGGAGGATCTGGAGATTCTGAGTACAACATCATGCTGTGATGGAAAAGAACTTTTATAATGGGCTACATAAATAACAATATTTTATTTAAAGACTGTTATATTTTGAAAATATTTTCTCTCTTCAGTACAAATGATACCTTGAGCCAAAAAGGAAGAAGACACAGAAAATAAAACTAATAATTAGAGCTCTAGAAAATATGCTATTTATACAGTCATTTTTGGAAGAACATGGGTATGCTCAATCTAGAGACAAAGTCACACAGAAATACCAGGCCACTTAAGTGTTCAAAGTTGTAGAAATGCCTGAGTGGGTAAGAACTGTTCTTTATGTTTATTGGGGATGAGAAGCACTGGGGCTTAAATAGCAAAAACATAAAAAATTATATATTAGGAAAAACCCCCCAACTTTAGGAAAGCAAAGCATTCAATGAGATTATTTAGGGAAATTGTGAAATACTTCTTGGACATTTTTAGACAAAACAACCAAATGAGAAATGTGAGGAATGATAGATGCCATATTGCTGCAGGCAAATGGACAAGACAATCACATCAGGGTCCTTTCCTCTCTGTAAGATTCTAAAAATTCCTGTTCACATGGAAAACTCATAGGTTCAATTTAAAAAAAATAGACTTAGAACAATAAAAAATACTTTCATGTTTTTGTTGTTGAAAAACATAAGATATAAAACATGATCTTTGAAAGATTCTGTACTATTGTCCATTTTACTTCTTTCTAGGTTTTAGGTATTGAAATTCCCAGATATTACTTCATTATTTTATATTGGATTTCACAGATTTCTGTGAAATTCTGTGAAATATTGGATGTACAAAAGGATAAAAAGAAAATAGTTTTTACCATCATTGTTCCAGATTTTCAGATCTGACCTAGCTTTCCTTCCAATAATTCAGTCTTATTTAAGATAACGTAGGCAGATATACACTTACTCCTGTGTATAAAAAAAGGAAAAAGAAAGCTCCAAATCCATGTTGCTCAAGAACCAAAAAGCAGTAAGGGCATATAGTCTTAGTGGTGTAACATACCAAGCAGATTGCTTCATCCTGCACAAATGCCTTTTTTCTAGGTTAATTTTTAGAAGGAGTCCTTTGCAGTCTGTTCCTATTCCCTAGTCCTTGAAAAGCAAGGGCACAGTTAATTGTAACAAGAACCACATATGCCACAAGATAGACCTTTGTATGTTGCTCTGAACCAACAGAACCAACAATGTCAACTTTGCATCCCCAGGTTCTGGGGTTTGTCTATAGTAGGAGACCAAAAGAATCTTATTGGTCATCTGTCCTTTCTGGCAACTCTGTCTCTTGTTGGTCCTATTCATAAGATTTTGGATTGGAATAGATATAGCTTGCTGCAAATTGTGATAATATTGTGCTCTGTCAATATTTCACATCAACACAAGGATTCCAACTGACCATTTTTCCCCATTTTGATTGTGCTTGATATCAGATAAATACAATTAACTTTTAGTTTTTATCATATGAAGTTACAAGTTTATTATCAAATATTTTCAATAAATCAGGTCAGTAATAATAGTAAGTAAGGTCAGCAATTCAGTTAGAAAACAAAAATATGGTGCTTGTATATAAAAAGGAGAAAAACAGTATAGGCATTACAAGCTAGTTAGTCACATCTCAGCAACATGTAAAACAGAATAAAATTTGAAGAAAATAATTTCATTCAGAAGACTAAAATGCTACAGCAGATTATGGAAGAGGATTGTACGAAACTAACTTAATTTCTCAAGAAATTATGCCAAATTTCACTTCTATGGACTACAGGAAGGTGTATGAGATGATGACACAAAATATTAGTGAGACTACCACCATTTTAGTGGTGAAAGAGGAGTATGAGGCTGATTGTGTGGGTATATGATTATATTTCCTTAAAAAGCAGCCTTGAGGCCAATCTTTTTTTAATATTTTACTAAACATATTTGCAGAAAATGCAGCCTACTTTTGAAATTTGTTAATAACACAAAGCTAGTATTGGAAACCAGTAATAATAAAGATGATAATCAAAATATGGTGAACAGTAAGGAGCAGTACCTGCAGTGGGGTAGCAGTAAGAACTTACATTAGTCTGGCATCTCATCAGTTAGAAGCAACTGAGGAGGAGAAGGATGTGCCTGTACTGGGTGACTGCAGGATGACTGTTAGCCATGAATATAGTACAATTGTGAAAAATAAAAAATGCAGCCCTAGAACATGTCAGCTGAATTACTTCCAGTAGAGAAGGAAACTTCAGTGCTACTTAAACCCCTGCTGAAGCCATATGGGGAATACACTGCAAAATTCTGACCACTGATTTTTAAGAAAGGTGCTGTATATAAACAACAATACAACAGGAAGGAGAAGAATTACTTCAGCTAGAAGATAATGTTGGCAGAAGAACAAATTCATATAATTAGACCATAGTTCAAATCAGTATGAAAACTGAAAAATACATTCCTGTTACAGTTGTAAAATTTTAGAATAACTTTCCAATAATAGCAATAGGAGAAAAAAGCTAAATAATTTAAAAATAGAGCTCAGGAAACTTGCAAAGGAATTGGAAAATGTAAACCTGTATTGCAAGGAGGCCCAGACCCCATGGTGTGGGAGGTTACTTCCAGCCATGTGTGACTATACCAATGTGTTTGACTAAGACTTAGATAAGAGTGAGTGCTCTCCAGCTCCCTTTGTACAGAGCAACCACAAAACTGAAAGCAAYCTCAGAATTTTTGAAAATTTTCCACTTTTTCTGACATTAAAGGATGGAATTGACTATATCTACATTTCTATCATAATTTTATTTCTCATAGGCATTTGTTTAGATAAGTTACCTAGAAATAGATGCAATTAACTCAATGGCTCTTCTAAATGTTTCCACATCCTTGGTGCTGAGTTCTCTAAATCTGCGCTAGCTCACATGACAGTAACTCTGTATTGCCTCATAGTACAGAATCTGCTCTATTTTAGAAGGATCTCTGGCTGCTCTGTGAAGAAACTGGTAATGATGAAACTATTTTTATTGACTAAATTTTAAATACCTGCTTTTGAGATTATAACATTCAGTAGTTGAATCATTTACGTCTGCTTAAAATACTTTAAAATTCAGTATTCTTTTGGAGCTGATTTATTAAAGAGTCTGAATCAATAGAATTATCCATGCCTAAAGCCAAAGATGTCCTTAAGTGCTGTCATTACTTGGAGTCTTCTTTCTATATGTGCAATCTCTTCAAAATAATCCTTTCTTTTCCTGCCCCATGGTATGCTGATTTCACTGCTTATCATTGTGCTCATTCTTCTCTTATCATTTATACTTCTGTGTATTTACTCAGGTATTGACTTAAGCATTGAGAATAAACTTTGTGGAAGGCATTGTAATTTCTGTTTGTTGTTATAATGCTTCATAAAGTGGCGTTCTAGTCCAAGACCCATAATGATACAAATTTATAAAAATATTATGAAGTATTTTAATGAAAGATGTAGTTCATGAAAGAAGGTCCTTGATTTCATTGATCCTCGCATGAACAGGAGGGTTAGACAAGATGACCTCCAATGGTCCCTTCCAATGTCAACCAGCTCATAGCTATGGTCATAAATAGGTAGCTTTTCATCCCCATGTGGATGTTGTATGAGGATCATCCTAAGAAACGCGCGTTCCATTCTTCTAATATTAGATTTCTGAGACAGCAGCAGGGGTAATACTTCTTGTTAGATTCCCTACAAGTTGTTTTTTTTTTTTTTTTCAATGGACCTTTGGCACAGAAGAAGAAAAGCTATCAATAAAGTATCTTCCTAATGGTAATTTTATTAGCTAGAAGTGATGAAGGGGACAAAGGAGAAGATAGCCTATGACAGCAATACTCAGCACCTCTGTTTTCCCTGGAATTTGGTTTTCAATCCTTAATTTGGTGCTTCATATAGATTTTTTTCTGTTATCTCAGTGTAATAAATATACTGAGAAAGAATTTCTTTTCCCATACCACAATGGTTTCTTTAGACTAGTGGTTATATCAGAAACAAGCAAGACAAAACAAAACAGATGATTTGAAGTAAATGCTATTGAGGTCTCTATTATATAAAGGGTAGATGATTTCTACTATGACCAGGTGTGCATCCCTGTTTCCCATCATACTCGATTTTCCTTTCTTTCCCTTGATGGAGGTTTTTCTGTATTGCTGTACTATACTATCACCTGAAGGTTGACTGGTATCTTAACGTATTCAAAATGCCTCAGAAAAGATGTTCAAAATGGGATTATACTTACAGAGAATACCTAAGAAAACATGTTATAATCTTAATTTGATACCTGATATAGAGAGTAGAGGTATTACGACTTAGAAAAATTATTGGTTTAAACATTTATCCATCTCCTAATCTCTGAATGTATTCCTGTTAAGAAACACTGCCTCAGCCATATGAGTTAAATGAAAAACAAAAAAACCCAAACAAAATGAACACACCCCCCCC
>JAYKAV010002845.1:451008-458340 GCA_035582835.1 Phoebastria nigripes | reverse complement strand
TTTATTTCTCCCCAGACTGCCAAGAATGCTCTGTCCTAGTATGGGAGCATATCTGATAGACCACATCTCGTTTTAATTGGAAAAGGAGCCAAGATTAGGCTTATAGTGCAAATCACCTTAACTACTTATACTTCATATAGATAAAATACAGACAATTCTAAATGTGAGTAGGCCACGTGAGATACGTAAGTATTTTGTGCTGCATAAATAAAGAACATGGTGAAAAGGCAATTAAAAAAAAAATTAATAGAAACCTATGCACTAGTTTCTAAAGCAGTTGCATACCTACTATCTACTATTTCATGAATACTGACTTAGCAGAACTCTTCTGACAAATTATCTTTACTATAGTGATCCAGGTGAAGAAATACTTGAGTGTTTCTCAACTGTATGAAAGTTCTGAAACTGTGCTGCTCGTTCTGAAGCTGTGTTGTTGGTTGTGTCTTCATACTGAGTTAGTATTCTGGAGTACTCGAGCCAGCGGACTGAAGAGGATTCAGAAGTCAAACTGCAAGAACTGTGGTAAATCTGATGGAGAATGGTCATCTTATAATCTGTTTGTGCTTGTTCCTAAAATATGTTCATGTATATTTCAGACATCCATCACCATGAAATTATAGCTGGTATTACCTTTAGTTCCTCGAAGAAGTCTATGCTCTAGATGTTGTTTTGAAATGGGTTCAAGTGCTATCAGTATATTAGCATAATGTGCCTTTTCTTTACTATTTCATAATAATCATTCATTCACTTTAAACCTCAAGAACTGGACTTGTGTGCATTTGTGTGYGTGTGTGTRTATTTATTATTTTCACATATATAAAAATATTGTGTATATATATAGTATACCTATGTGTGTGTGTGTGAATACAGTCACCAGGATCACCTTTTGAGGCTAAATAGACACTATAAGTGGAAAATGGATTGATTCTATTGAGACTGAACTTATGTTGAAGTTTTCTGGAAGCAGGATGATATGTCATATGCAAATCTTTGATATTGGCAAGCACAAGTTTTATACATTTATTTGATTTTAATTCAATGTTGAGATATGTATATCGCATCAACAACCTTCTGAAATCCCAAGGAAGGCTACTTATGCTCACCAGGCAGTAATATCTGATGGAAGAGGATTACTAGAGTTACATTTTCTAAACTGTAAGTGGTCAGAGAAATTATCCAGACGACTTGAAACTGATCACTGAACATTTAGTTTTTCATTCCTAATGGGAGTCATCATCATGCATCGAAATTTTTATTCAGGTTCTAAAATACCAGATTTTCAAATGTGCTGAATACAATGGTTTAATTATCAAAATGACATAAAATTAACAATTTGTACAATGTGCATCTCTAACACATTCGTATTTCTGTTAATCTAGGTTCTGTCAAAAGTATAGGTAGACCCAACTGAGCTATTGTTCCCATGCGATAAATCTGAGACCGTGGCTGTCATCTGAAAGATTATATTCACGTTTTCCTCTCATTGAAAATTGACTACAGTTACATCAGACAGCACTGTGGAACTCAGTTTATTAAAGCAGTTTTTTATGCTAATGGAAAAAAATACACAAGATTTAAATGAATTTTTTTTTTTAATGTATGTCATGGTAGGCCTCACTGTTATACACTGTATCCTGTGCTTGGACTTTGGCTGATTGAATGGTAAATATTAAAATTCTGCTTTCATTTACAGCTGTAGTAAGGTGAGACAGCTGCACAACCTTCACATGCATTGAGAACAGAATTTGACCCACAGAATTCTGCAGGTGCTATATCCAGAAAAAGTACTTGCAAAGAGAATATTTATTGACCATATACGATCAACGACTTTCTAGTTTTTCTTTTCTTGGCAAAAGAAAGTTACTCCAGCTGTTGCTTATAGAAGAGCAAGCCAAATTTTATATTGTGGTTCAATTGCTTCTGTACAAGTCTTTGTAAAGTTCTGGCTACAAAGTCTTTACAATTGGTGATGGTGCAAAAAGCTGAAAAATAGAATTTCATTTTCAGTTTCCATACGAAGTCTGAGGTGTTAAAAAGTGTATTCATTTCAATTACAAATAGAGAAAAAGTGTGGATGGAGTCAAAGAGAAAATAAAGATGGAACCCAGCAAATGTCACTTGATACTGTAACTTTTGAACTATAATTGCAACTTAGCATGAGAGCTTGTGCAAGCTATCTAAACCTGAAAAAAGCAAGAATAATAGTGCTTATACAGTGCTTTTTTCTTTCAAATTGCCCTATAAACATAGGGGATACAATGTTCTCCCTGTAAGCTTAGCTCAGAATGTTATACAGTGTATTCATACTTTGATTTCAGAGTACTCTATGTGATTAATGTGGGGACAGAAGTTTTATTGATTAAATTTAGTCATTATGTATATAAAGCATGGAGATACCCATAAATGTAATATTTTTTAAAGCAAAAAAATTCACTATTATCTGAAATTCAGGCAGTCAGTATCTTCTACAATCCATACCTTTTCTCTTTTAAGTTTCTTTAAGACATCTTGATTTCAGAAGGGTCAGGATCAGTGCGTTCATTAATATAACAAAAAATAAATCTATCAATCATACATCTAGTATGTTTGTGTGCAAGGCCACAACTTCCTGAGCAAATTTTCAGTTTACTGCAAAAGACACCAGACTGATTGCAGAGGGATTTCAAGTTCATAGTTTAGACTTTTAAAACTATTTTCAAATGTACCCTGTTTTTCTTAATTTTTATATTTTCCCTTGTTTTTTAGAAAGGACATTTCACAGTCTGCTCTAAGGGCTCATATATTTCATCAAAGCAGGCGGGGACTGTATGATGTATGTTTATTAGCTTCAGAAGCACATCTGTGAGCTCAGATTGGATGAAAGGTCATAAACACAATGAATGTTGCTAGGTAACAGTGCCTTTTAGTCAATTTAGTTGTGAAAATGAAAGGTTTTTTTGTACAAAGATAGGCTATTTGGATAGTACAATGAACAGTCACTTTATTTTGATCTTCAGTGCCGTAATTTTAAAATAACAAACCTTTTTCCCTTGAGAAGAAAAAAATCACATTTTCTCTATGCACAATGTACTTTACTGGAAAAAATTCAAAGTCATAATAAAAATGAAAGCTGAGAGAGAGGAAATTATGATTGTACCTGATTAATGAAAGAATCATTTTTGTTACTTGTAGTGGCTTTTCAATTCAAAGTGAGAAATATTAATCATTAAGGAGCATAAGGATATCTACTGAAACACTGTAAAACCTAGAGTGGTGCAGAAGAGTCATAAAACAACAAACCTTTTCCTCTTCAAAAACATTTGCTTTTTAAACCAAACACTCTACATGAAAGCAATCACTGCACTTTTGAGGGATCTTGACTCTTGTATTCTTTAAAAGGATTAACCTAAAAGAAAACAAACTTTTAGTAATGCAGTAGGACTGAGAGTTTGTGTTTGCAAATTGGATAAGCAATGCAATACTAGATTTGCAGATTGATGTAACTAAGTGCAAAGGGTTTTTTTGTCAAAGATTGCATTATTTTTACGGATTTTTAAACCCACATGATTTCATATTGGAGATAGTAATTTTATGCAATGGCTACTTAATGTCAAAAGAAAAACTGCTCTGAGAGGAGGAACTTGAGCTCATTAGTCTCACTTGAGACTAATGTGAGGTGAGAATTTAATTTATGCTCTATATTTTTGTGCAATGACTTAAGCCAGCTTCAATAGCAGGGAATAGCATAATCAAATTCAAGATAATTTAAGTTGTCTGTTTGCTCAGGTTGTTCCTTGATATATTAGTTCCCATGAGTAAAAAGATATAAAAGTATGCACCGAAATTAATATGTTTGAATAGTGCCATAAAGATTTAACAACAAGTTGTGATGAGGTATACAGATGAAGGCAGTGTAGTTGTAGCAATTTATGGATCAGCTCCTTACTTGATATAACCTGATGCGCGGAAAAAGCTATCACAATTTAAAATTGCAAACAGTAGGATGATGTCCATGATATCTGTAACGTTGCTTATCTTAGTGGCACACTTGTCATGTGATCTGGCCTTGATTTGAAGGGCTTTTGCAGAGTCCGGATCCTTTGTGAGTAGTGGCTACAACTCCCTCTGCTTATTTTAATAACTGCTTCTTCAACTGCTGGTTATCATCTGCTTCTATTATCATCTCATATTTTAAATAAAAATACACTTTTAGATTTCAAAGGTTGCTATTTATTTTAATCCTTGAAATATCATTAGGCATTGACATAGATATAGAAATGTCTGCACTCCGCATCATCCCAGCCAAGAGTTCTCATAACATCTGTTAGTTTAATTCTAGAACACATAAATAAATTATGCTTGTCAACTTACTGTGACTTTTTCACCCTATGATAGACTTGTAACTGCAATTAATTTTGCTCAAAATGATTGAACATTTTGGAAAAGAGTGTTTGGAAAGAAGTAGATATTATACTTCTACATCATTGGTGATACTCAATGGTATAGTATTCTGATTCCCTGCTACCCCCACCCCTCCCAGTTTCTCTGCTGAGGTTGATTCTGTCTGACAATATTACACTATCTATTCATTAGCAGTTCAAGTGAAGGAAGATATTTCAGATATTTCTAAAAGTAGGATGATGCAGGGCTGAATGCCTAATAGGTGTCCAGTGAAGCTGCCTGCATTTCATTATCTTGTTATCAACACATTTGCTAATGTAGGAAAACTTTTCTTAATCAAAATTGATTTGACCAAGGCTGAGGTACTACCTCCAAAAAATTACAGTATGATCATACTCTCATCTCAGTCCTACTAAGAGTCCAGGGGTATTTATGGCTGTTAGCTCTTGTTTTCCAAATGGTTTTGGTGTTATCGATGAATTCTACAATTTGTAGCTACTTACTAAACTCTATTAAATATAAATTTTAGTATGATAAAATATTTGTCTGCTTGTCTGTAATTTTAGAGTTACTTAATATCAAAACAGTCCTTGTCAAAATATATGAGATAAAGGTAATCTGGATATGTGAGATAAAGTTAATCTGAATTTCAGTACCACAAAATCTTGTTGTTCAGTTAAAGACAGATTCAACTATAATGTCAGAAATGTGAATTGTTCTACTGGAATCCTGAGGAATATTACCACTAATGAAAGCTTGTTCCAGTGGTGCCTTCTTTGTGAGAGCAAAAGTCGTACATCCTCTGGAAACAAGTTTTAGTGTATAATTTTCCTCAGAGTTAAAATATGAAGATTATTTCCAAGTTGCCCTAAACTTTCTGGTAAATTACAGATAGTACAGTCAACAAACATAGTGTTCTTGTTCTTGTAAGTTTGAGTATCAGTGGTATTATTTTGTGCTTTATTACATCAATTACCCAGTTGTGTTTTCTTCAGTGAGGTTGGCTCATCTAGATAAATTTGGCTTCACAATAATTTTTTCACTTATAATGCTCAAAAACATGAATTTAATTCAGAACCTAATTTCAACTATGAAATTTTATAATAGAAAAAAATCTATTTGACCTCTATAATGAATCAGATTCCATGAAAATCACTTACTCAGAAAATGATTGAATTAAAAATATTGTATGACGTTAACAAAAGTATTAAATGTTTATCGGAACAGATTGATAGAATGACAAACTAAGGCCAGAAAGAATGTTCTCCATAAACTAATATAATGTTCTACCCAAAACAAGCCATAGCATTTCCTTGAATGAATTCTTACTGCAAGTGCAGTGACTGTGGTTAGACTCGTGACTTTCAGAAAGGACCTTCCTCCCTGTCTTAAAATGTTCTGTTCTTGAAAATTATCTGTTCTAAAGGTTGGTTATCTTCACTGCTACTCTTCCAGYTACAGCTGTTTTAAATACAGAGGTAACACGGTCTACTTATTTCTCTTTGATATTCTTTTCTGTATACATTCAAGTATTATTTTAGCCACTATAGGCTCCTATTAGATATTTGGCAATGTTACTGTTCGCATTGTACTCACCTCTAACCCTCAGGACACTCTTTTTGTCATGCCAGGTGTATAGTAATCTGGAATTGGAAACTGATCCGGCAGAAGAGCAGTCAATGGGAAAAAGACAAGTGTTGGGGGAAGAGGAAGGAGAATGACAAAGTGGCAAGATAGGGAATGCTTTTCCACTGTAGCACAAATTTAAGTTAATAGTGAACTGTAGGCTTAACCTCATCATTGTACATCATTGTACACTACAATACAATGAAAATTTACAGTCAGATGATTGTTTATTCTGATTCTTGCTAGCCTTCATAAAATTCAGTGTTTCTGAAGAGAAAGATCATTCCTCACAGAAGTGGATTGTGTCAAATTCTGTAGCAGTATTTTAGATGCTAGGGAATATTTACTTGTGAAAACATTGGTGACTCAACCATCAAATGAATAAACAAAAGTTTTGTAAACAACCTCCTGGGTTCAGCAAAATACTTTTGCCTTAAATATCAAACCCAGATTTTTTCACAATGAGATGTCATTAAGTTAAATACAGGAAAATGTTTTACTACCAAAGGAGTTTACTTCCTCATTTGTCCAATAGGCAATGTTTCAATATTTACTACATGGGTTTACCCATTTAATTGCGGAAGTATCACTATTCTACTGTCATGTGATGCGTGTGGTTGCAGCTATAACTGAAGAAAAAGACAATGAATTTGATGGGCAATTGGTCTACTTAATATTAGGGTGAGTCTAGAATTCTGCGGATGGGTGTTTGTCCTTTTTGTGTTGGATTCAGTAGGCATTGAGACTACCTATTCCTAATTCTTATGGTTATATTGTTCTTCTGTTGTGCAGTATGTTCTGAGACACTAGCATAGAAATAAGATTCTTCAATTTCAGTAAGGTGTTATCACGTAATGTAAATTCTATGGCTTTACTCACTGACAGTTTCAACATTGCTTTCTAATCCCATCTTTCAGCTGAAGAATGGCTGTAACATATTAGCATTGACTTTCAACTTGTTAGCCTCAGAGGAATACTGCAAAACATAGATACTACTAAGGATTGACATTTACCACTTCAACAGTTAGAAGCTAAAAATATGGTTTCCATTTCTTGCATCAAAGCAAATAATACTTAAAACCAGAATTCTCATATATTCAAAAGATATATCAAGAATTTGCGAGGCTGGAAACTAAGTTTGTATTAAAGTCTTGCAGTGTTAATACTTCTTAATGCAGAAAATACTGCCTGTAGAATATGAAAAGAAGCACAAAATTGGACTTTGTTCTCTGCTTTCTCACACTTCTCCCTTCATTCCTTTCAGTGATTGTAAGTAGAAGTCAGCCTTTGGATGAACTTTTCAGGATGAAGGAAGGGAGAACAACA
>JAYKAV010002845.1:213508-448508 GCA_035582835.1 Phoebastria nigripes | reverse complement strand
ATACTAATTATTATTTGTTTAGAACTTTTGCATATTACACGAGAAGCCATGAGTAATGGAGGAAACGGGTTGCTAGGCATATCTAGAATTAATTCTTTTTCCTCTCTAATGGTATTTGCTGGAAAATATCATTTGAGAAGCTCCACAAAGGTTTTAAAATGCTTTAGTTCAGAAGGCTTAGCACAGAAATGGAGTAGTATTAGCACTTTGCCTAGTATCTCTAAAAGGATGTGATTTTTCTTATTATGGGGAATTATTTACTTTTTGCTACAGTCAAGTTCCAGAAATATGCTGTTTCAAAAAGGACAAGATCTAATTTTAATATACATTTCAATATTTCTATTTAGCTTATGACTGCTGGCAAAATATTCTAGCATACATGACTACAGGTCATGGGTTGATGGAAGTTGTTCTATTTGTAAATATTATAAAACAAATAGACTAATTTCTTTTATTATATAGCAGTTTATTCAGAGTTGCTATTTCTGTATCAGATTTTTCTGTGTGGCTTTCACAATGACTAAACTGTGTGCACATATGCATATGTATAAATATTTCATCTTATTATTTTACAAATACTTTAAGCATATGAAATAAGTTGGACCAATGATCTCAGCAAATGTAAGTTTGTCTATTAAGAATAGGAGCAGCTTAGGCCTAGATCTGCTACTCAATCTGTAGTGGGAATTATTTTATGGTGCATTTTATTTGATACAGCAAACCTATTATGAAATCAGCCTTTTACTCAGGCTTTTTATACAGGAAAAATATTTCTCAGTTTATGCAGCTTAGGTAATTTGATAGTTACCAAATACAGTGCCTACAGAAACACATTGGTAGGTCTGGCCTCTACCATGCCTGAGAATATCAAATATATTGGCTAAAAGAAATAAAAAAATGTAAATAATATATTTTTGTTTTGAGACATCTCAAACTGGTTATTGTGTGTTAACTATGCACATAAGGAATGGAATCCACCTGTGGTAGTCATTCTTCAAAGTCCTCATCTGCAAAAGCAAATCTATTAAGGCATTACAAAAAATATGATTTTCCCTGTTTAAGAAGTATCAAACTTAAACCAAAAAAATTAAATAAGACAAACCATTTTTCTTTCCATCACAGACATAGTACATGCATTTAAAAACAAAACACCTTCTGATGCGCCTTACCCAATCCATCTTTATTTCAACAAGCTTACTATACATTAACAATTTGCTAGCAAGACATGGATTTCCACTACATTTAGAAAAACAAGCATTATTTTTCTTACAGATTTTCCTATGATATTCATCACCACCTACCTTAGTAATGCACAGCCATAGCTGAATCTACTATTCTCATGGTTTTCTTGAGGTATTATGATCTCTTTAACAGAGATAAAACTAAAGGCCCTAGACCTCCAAGCAGTTTTGTGAATATCTTCACCGAGAGTGGTAGTTCCATTGAGCATATTTAATTCATTGGGAATGCTCTTGTTGAGGAAACATATGCAAAAGACTAGCATATTGTTAGTCTAGTTTAAAACCCACCAAATTCAGCTATGAGTACTGTTTTCTTCAGGGAGGTTTCTTTAATACCTTGCCCAAATTAAAAAACCTAAACCCAGTCTAAATCACCTTGATTCTAGTTCAGCCTCTTAAGCTTTTACCTTATACATATAAATTTCATATTTTTCAGGTTACACAGTGTGGATAATCACCAATATAGTGCTTTCAGAAACATGGATGGATCTGGCCTCTACCACGCCAGAAAATGTCAAATATATTTGCTGAAAGTATTAGAAGCCCACAAATGATATTAATTTTATTTTCAGAGATCTCAACTAAACATTCTAAAATAGAATTGTGCCTGTGCCAGGAAGATACATTTCCAGAGAAAATACTTATCATAGCAATAGTCTGATGAAGATTACTAAAAAATGGGTGCCAGACTAATAATAAGTAAAAATATATTTAATTAGTATTCCACAGGTACTTATCAGTTTTACAGTTTGGAAATATTAAAGGCTTTCTTGACTTTCAGGTTTTTTCTTCCAAGTAATAACTTGTTGGTGGACAAGCTTGAAAATGTTTGAAAACAAAACGAGTATTATATTTGTAAAAAGCATCCTTGAATTATAACTTTTGGTGTTTTCTTCTTGCTATAGGAGTTTATGTGACCTTCACTGAATAAAATCAAATAATCTCTCTCTAACGGTCAAAACCTTTGGAGCTCGTAAGGCTTTTTGCTATATCCTGGAGCACTTTCTCTGGCCTTATATTTACACTATTCTGAGCTCTGTTGTCCAAGAAGTAGAAATTCATATTGGTGCAAATGTGGTAAAATAGCAATCCAATTAGCACTATACTCATTTTAACACATATGCAATATGTAACAAAAATCTAGAAGTTGTTTGTAACTGTGAAAAACCTTCTTGGTACTCAGTACTTCCTAGTGTAAGCTTTTTGCAGGACAATTAACCTTAGCATATAGAGCAGCAGCTCTGAAAATAAATACGCTGGAAAACACAGAAGAAAGACATCATGGTTAATGCAAATTAATGTAATCATAGATTCAGCAAAAATAAACTACTCCAGTGCCACAGTTTATTTAGTTTTGTTACTTGACAGTCTTAACCTTTCTTTCTATTCCGGTGATTCATATTTATCATCTTCTTTGTTGTGAAATGATTTTGCCAAAATATATTTATATTAATCCATCTTTTTTCCATTTTTGATTGATTCCTGAAACAAAAAAGCCCCAAACAAAATCAAGGATGGATCTATTTCACAATTATGCTTGCTCAATGCACTAGGATTTTTTTTATTGTGACTGAAGTCTTTTTCCTAGGATCTGTGTGCTACAGACAGATTTTTTTTTTAACCGGAGCAAATTCAAGTGCAGCTTTCAGACCAGTCAAACCCAAGAGACAAGCAGGAGGGCAGCCCTTCCCCAGCTTCTCTCTGCATTAGCCTTTCGTACTCAGTCTCCATCGACCTGTCAGAGACATCACAGTGATTGACTGCCCTGGCAGATGTGCCGCTATAACAGGTAACTTGATCATCCAGACCCATCTGTCTCTCAGTCCTCTTCAATTCACACTTTCAAAAATATTAGAGACTAGGGAGGGGTCGGATTCTTTGTTGTGATTTTTTTTAATGTAGGATATCTCTATTTCACAAAAGGTTACCCTTGGTAAATGAATGGCGATGTACAGTACTTGAGCCATATCCTACTGAGAGGAGCTTCGTAGCATTGTTCAGTGTCAGTGTTTAAGATCTGGGTTAACAATATCCAGAGAATTTAAAAATTTGCTTGYAAGATGTCTAAAATTAAGGACAGTTTTTTAGAACCACTGTGGTAATAATAGAATGATGTTTCAAAGATAACAGTTCCAATGTGAGACAGATGGGCTGTTTAACTGCGCTTAGTGAGAGGAGGGGATCTGATTCAGTGGGAGTATTTTCACGTCTTCTCTTCAGTGCCCACAGCCTGGCAAATGTTGTGACATCATTAAGCTGAACTGCTGATTTTAGATGGGTCTGGAACAAGAACGGGCAGGGGTAACTCAAGCTTCCTGCTGAAATGTAGTTAACTAATTTACTCGTGTCACTATTTCTGATAATTACTTTTCACCAAAATATTTTGCTGTGCTTGTGTGTAGAGGATTTCATTCTACAAGTCAACACCCTAAGTGTTGTAGCCTCGCAGGATCTATCAACAGCTTCTATTAAGAGAGAATATAATCTTGGTGAGAGCAGTGGCTAACACTTCTCTTTTCTATTTCTCAGTAAAGTCTACTGCATACTCACTATCAAAGGATGTACATTGGCACAGATGACATAGTTCACAATATAAGGGGAAGTAACATACTGAAGCAAGCAAAACAAGGTAAAATGAATGACAACTGACAAAAAAGCAAGTGAACTCAGAATATTTTTTTTCAAATGAGAGGAATAAAAATATGTTAAGTGTGTACATAAGCAATGACACATGCAGAATAAAAAGAGATAAATAATGGGGGGAGGGGTAGAGGACTAAGGAGTATGTAAAAGCAGAAAAGACCTCTCAGGTGCATATCTGCAAGGCTTTTGGATCATACTAGAAACTGAGGCAACATTGGGAGCCACAGCAAAATTAAAGCTTCAGGCCTTCCTGAAAATTATGCTTAACATCCTGGACCTACAACTTCAACAGGATCTAAACCACACAGGCGGCGCCTGTCATTTCATTAATAAATTTCAATGAGTAAATGCGATCAGTACATTTTCATGAAGGAATCTGTAATTATGACTATTGCTTTGATTTTTGGAACGGGGAAAAATCAGAAAATTATTCACTTTTAATATGTTACGTGATATGTATGGAGGATTTGTGGTGCACAGGCCTTTGTTCCAAAGCCAGCAAACCAGGTAGTATGACAATCATCACCTTGTCATGATTCATGGAACAGAGCACTGGGGGAATCCAACATCCAGCTGAATACAGACAGCTGAGCATTGGCACAGGCAAGGGAAGGTGTAAAGGACTCATAAGAGATTACTCTCTGGATTAACCAGTCTTCTTTTTTCAAATGCACACCTATGCGAGATGGGCACAACCTCTTCTAAATGGAATAATGACTGTGATGCGGGAAACTAAAATGTCAGTTTTCCTCACTTCTTGGGGTTCTCAGGCAGGAGATGGGGGGAAGAGTTGAAACAATGAGTTTTGACTAGACGAAAGTGCTATGGATGCTTCGTGACAGAGTTGCCTGACCATGTCGCTGTATGGCTGTAAGCCAAGGTAGGGCTTTTTCCAAGAAAGTTGCTGCTTCATTTAATGTACATCTTCTGGATAAGTAATATTGATACTGCATTGATCTGTTACAGACATGTTCTATGTCAGTCTTGCATAATACTTTATCTAGATTTTAGATAACTCATTAAATGGGTTCCTCATGTAATAATCTTTAAATAACAGGCATGGAAATTCTAAAAAGTAAACCTATCACAATTTAATTACTTATATTGGGAGAAATGTGCCTTTTTCTGAATGATTTTTTTTCTCAGCTGGGAAGAAAGTTATCTAGAGACTAAACATTGGGACCTCATGGCAATCAGCACTCTTGAAATTTTAGACTAGGAGTCATATCCAAATAAAATACATTTATAACCAGATATTGCCTCAGAAAGCTCAGAGCTTGATCTGAGTTTATTTGATCACCTTCTAACTTAACAGTAAACATGTTAAAATATGCATATACAGTATGGAAAATATATGTTGGTATATAGTTTTTGTACAGTGCTTAGAAATTAATGATATACGCATACAGGTAAGATGACATATAATAATAACATGTCTATGGCTGTTTAAAAAAGAATTAAGTCTGTAAAAACATTTCATGGTCACAAAATCTAATCAAACAATAATGAACTGTAAGTGTACTTCACATTACTATAGAAAGTAACTGTCCCAGTATATCTTTCACTGCTAGGTGCCAGTCTTGCAAAAAGAACAATCTGAGTTTACCCATTTGGCCTGGTGAGGTGCAGACTCACATAGCTGTCTTTCAAGACTCAAACTGTAAGAGTAAGTCTGTTTCCACATCACTAGAAATGCTGTATTCTGCATATGATAAACAGTAAGATAATAGGCCTGGAAAAAACAGTAGAGTGGGCTTGAATAAACAAGAGCGGAAGCATATCCATTCAAATAGTAGGACTCAGGGTGTGATTTGTGGTAAGAAAATCTCAAGATTTCCTCACTCAGCTCTTTGAGAAGTCTGGTTTTGGTACAAAGGGGAAAATTCATTTTAGCACTATTATTCAGTCTTCCATCTTCAGAATAAACAATAACACTGATTCTTTGTTCTTTTAAAGCAGATACCAAAAAATATCTGAAAAGTATGTGAAAGTTGACCATGCAAAACTAAGAAAGACTTTTGGACCAACAGGTTTCACTACTGCAGGACCTCAAATTGAAAATTTCAGTTGTCTAAGCAGATTGAAAGCTTCAGTCTGCTTCTTCACTTAAAATATTTGCAGAACAAATGAAGCATTTTCTTTGTTCCATCTTTGTGCACACCGCAATATACATCATCTATGTAAACCTGAAAGAAAATAAGAATTTGTTACTGTATTGTTACTATTTGAAGTTTATTGTGTTTTCTGTTTATGTTTTTCCTTTGCAGTTCTAACAATTCCCAGACTTAATATAAATACACATAAGCTGAAGTTGTTTCTATGGTTGTTTACATTTAACATGAAATACATAAACAGGACTTGAATCAAGGGATTAGAACTCACGTTTCTCCTAAGTTAACACTCCAACAGCTTGCCTAGTCATCATGTTTTCTTATGGTTTTCTCTTTTCAAAGCTTCAGTGGAAAGGATAGAAAGTGACCCTCCTACACTTAAGTCATTCTGTAGGGTATCTCCTTGAAAAAAAGGAAATGTAGGATTAGTCACCCATAGGCAATGGAGGAAAAGGAATCTATTGCTTGCATTTCACAGGAAAGGCAATTATATAAAAGTAAGATACCGTTTTAAGTTGTCTCTTAGAAGACTGTAGCAGGTGCACTGCACTTTGTGAGGATCACAGTTTTTGGGGCACGTAACAAGACTTTGAGGATTAGCCGTTGAGTAAGTTTCAGGCCCTTGGGAGAAAGAATGCCTGATTTGTGGCACCCACTTTCATTTTGGTGGAAGCTAACTGCTATCCTCACCAAAATATGAAGGAGTACTTGGCACTAGGCAGGTATGATTAAATATCTGAAGAACTTTGAAGGCAAAATGTGAGGAATCCTCCAGAGGTCAGAACAAATAACCAATTTCAATTATAGGCACTGCCAAGTGAAGATCCCTTGTTCACATAAGAACTTGCCTATTTTGGATCTGGTTTAAAGGGTCTAGGTTCACAAAAGGACATACCCTCTACATATTACTAGATTCCTGTACCTAACAATGGGATGCACCATAGCTCATGAGATGAGTAGAAAGACACCTAAAGTAGTCATTGGGTAACTGAAAGTGTGCTTCAAATATTGCCTTTCTCTGGGACCATAAATCTTAGACTGGGCTAGCCTGGAGGTAACATCCTCCCCTTGAGTTCCCAGAGCTAAACCATTTCCTAGAGCTATGTGCTGAAGTCCTTCATTTAAAAAAATGAGGAAAGGGGACAGATTTTTCTTTCAGAAAGAATCATTGAAAGTTTTAATCAAGGTGATTTCCATATGTGTAGTCTTTTAGAAGTTAGAGCACTCACTTGTATAGGACACATGCGTTCAGTTCTGTGTTTGACTGAAATAATTCACCAGAATATATTGAAGGGTTTTTTTTGGGGGAGGCTTTGGGCATTTTGTATCACTACACATGTTTTTTGGGGTACAATCTCATTTTCTTTAGAACTTTTCCATTACAGGTATAACAGTTCTTGAATTGGAGAGTAAAACAAAAATGTGAATAAACATAGGTATCATTCTGTTACCTAGAGGTGAGGCCATTCATCTGTGAGAAAAGAACTCCAGATTGTCTTTGCCATTTGGCACTTTTACGGCTTATTTTTTTGGCATGTACTCAAAAGTACAGGCTTTAGGAGAGCTTTGCTACCAAAATCTTTGGCACATTTCAGGTGCCCATAGGCTGCTCTAAAATGGGAACTTTTAAAAAACTGAAGTTCGTAAAGTAGTAGTTATAATCCTATTCTCTGAAGTTACGATCCATTATAGAAATACTTCTAGACTATAATGACAGTCCTATGTGTCTGTTGGTGTGTAAATCCTTGGATTTCAGTGAAACTGTACCACGGAAGATTTTTAATCTTTGGAATTTGAGATGTGCTTGAAAAAGTATTTTGATGAAAAAAAAGAAAATAACAACAACAAAAATAAGCCAAAACAACAACAAAAAACAGCTTTCTAGTTATCAAGTTATGCTTAATATTTTTTCAAACGACCTCTTCTGAATGATGTTTGGCTTTTCCAAACTGTGTTTGCTTCTGTTTTCTGAAAGATAGCTATAGGTTTATGCATATTTTATCTCTGCCCTTTTAATGCTATTTCTAGCTAATTATACCAATACAAGAAGCCTAAAGCAAATATGATTTTAGCAGTTTATAATATGAAAAGTATCTTGCCCTTAATGTATACTAACAAGATCTGTACATGCAATTATTATTAGCAAGCACTCCACCTACTGGTTCAAATTATGCCAGGCAAGTAATCAGAAAAATAGTTCATATTCTAATAAGAGCTTTACTGCCTAAGGGTACAATCATTCTGGTCCCCAGTACTTCAAGTATTTATACACCTTCTGTGGAACCAATCAGGTATACATAGGCCTTTAAACTGTTATTCAGATTCATTAGCAGAATTCACCTAATTTACTTTCACAGACTATCCTAACTAATATTTCCCAACCTTAGCTGTGAATGTCAATTGAATATGTGCCAATAAAAAGCAAAAGGTACAAAAAACAYGAGATGTTTTTCTTTTGGTATTTCCTACGTATATGATCACTATAAATGAGTTTTTAGAGAAGGATTTAAAAAAACCCGCATGAATAAAAATGCAGCCTGACATAGTAAAAGTAAGCGCTGAAAAATATGTAAATGCTGATGAAGCTCCTAATTCTTCATCTTCATAACCTTGATAAAGGCAATAGAGGATAAAATACTGTGATACAGTGGTGAGCGTTTTAGCAGAATTAAGATAAAATAAACCATTTATAGTTAAGAAGTTAGTAAAATAGGCTTCCTTTTTAAAGATATACACACACACGAACATACATGTATCAGCAAGCCATGTCTATTTATTTTTCAGTACAACTTGTTATGCAATTATTTGCGTATAATCTACATAATGACTGGATATTATTTCTTTCACACACGCATTTCCCACTGAAATCTATGGGACATTTGTGTATTCAGGGAATGCACAATTGCTTCTATTCATGTATAGTTTAATACAGTGAACAATACAGACTCATAGATGAAAATCAGATTAGGTATGGATGCAGAAGCAAGAGCTGCACCAAAATAGCATTACTTTAAGAAATTGTGCTGCAAGAATGTATGTTATTTTTCCAGACATAAATATACAGCAGAGTATGTATGTTTCTTAAATGGTCATTTGAATTTTGTTATCAAATTTCCACCAAGTACACTATCAATAATGAGATGTCTTAAGCGTGTTCATTTTCATTGATATGATGAGGTCTTCTGCTTTCAGCAACTTTATGTAGTGTTAACTGAAACAAACACTGATACAATATGGTACCATGTGATAGGAAAGTCACGCACTAAGGACTGAAGATTGTCTTTCCTGTCCATTCCAGCTGCTGCTTTTCAATACTGCTTAGAAACATCACACAATAGTACACATGTCAATATCAACAAATGCAGTTGTGGATGGAGTCACTCTTTACAGGAAAGAATTTTAACACAGGAAAAAAATAAAAAAAAGAAGTAGCCCACTAAAATAAACACAAAACAAAGAATGTGGAAACACAGCACAAATCTACCCAACAAAATTTACCTGACCCTTTAAAGCTCACCAAAACATGACAGAAGGTCCCCTTGATAGTCTGTATCATATATATGTTCTGAGACTGTGCTGCCCATATGTTCAATAAAACTGTTGAATCTCAAAGTTATAATAATTTGCAACGAGGTGCCAGAACCAATTATTAAATATCATATGATCCAGCAGAGATGAAATAAAAATATACAGGGTCGATTTTACTGGCTCTGACTGTTATGAAGATTATAAAATACTTAAAATTGCAGTTTAACTTAAGGGGAGTCTTAAACACTTCCTTATGCTTAAATTTTGCTCACAGCAGAATATCAGAAGCCAAATGCAGATGGTACTTTTTTCTAGGTACAAAGAGAAGATTGCCCTTATAGTTATTGATTTGAATATCAATTTAGTAAAAAAAAAAGATATGCTATTATGATATCTTTTAATAGCATAAACCTTTGTTCAAAAGAGCAAGTGACAGCCAAAAGTACAATTCAAGTGAGAAAAAAGGTGCGGTGTGATTAGATCAGTGAATGATACCATCTCAGCCAAATAGCTGCCTATAGTGTGGAAAAAGAAGACACTTAGGACTAAGTGTAAACAGTCATTATTTATTTACCATGACAATCTCTTAAACATGAATGAGTGAATGTTTTAAATACTAGTTCCCATCTTTTAGCCAAGGTCAACTGTTTCACACTGGTCTGTGCTTTTCCTCAAGCTGTAAAACCTAGAGGTTGACCTGAGATGTTTATATGATTTTTTAATTGTTATTAAATACCAGGGAGCAGTTTCACTGAAATGATTATTTATGAAGTTCCCCATAAAACCACAAAAATGTGTTTTCAAATTAACTACAGAGCATCTTCCTACTCTACGTGTCTAAGAATTAAATATTGTGTTATACAGTAGGACAAAAGAAGTGTTTTATTTCTACCAGTGAAGGCAACCTTGATCTTAATGTATTATGGCTGCAAGCATCAAAATTTTGTTGCTGCAGGAAAAAAAAGTATTTCTTCCCTCAGTTGTTGGAGCATTGCAAGAATAGGACCATGTTTGTCTATGTATGTTTACAGCACCTGTCAGCCGATACACGAGAAACAAGAAGAGTAATGTAAACCGATCCCCGCCTTTTGCTGAATATTTAATGCTGTCTGCTGGAAAGAAAAGCACAAACATTCTACTTTTCCAAAGCCTGTCTTCCTTGCCCTCTTCTAATTTTCTCTGGGGAGGGATGGGTTTCGAACTTGGTCACTCCTAGTGCCCATTTGCTTCTGGATCTTTACTTTTCAGTCTCGGCTTTCTTCCTGTCTCCTGAAACTAAATTTACTTCATTTTAGCCACCTCACAGCAGACTTGTGTGTATATATTTTCAAGGAAATTTGATTGTCTATATAGATTTTTAAATCAGCTTTCAGATCAAGTTCAGAAATWTGTAAACTTGTTGTGTTGTTGCGTCAGGCAACAGTGGAACACAGACCTCAGATGCACATCACCCAGTACTATAAAGTGATCTTTAAATGAGACAACTAGGGCATAAGTAGATTAAAGTGGCCAATAATGGGAAAACAAGTGCCTATTCCAAGAGCAATTGTAAGAAATTTAAGCCTCAGGAAGTTGCATTATACATTTTATTAAATTGAGGGTATATTCACACGTATTGTGGCTTGAAATTTGAACCAGTATTTTCTGTCTTTGGTTACCTTACTTTAGGATTCCTTAATGGGCTGAAGATGTAATGCATAATATCATATGACTGCTTTAAGTTTGCAAGTTAGTTTCTCAAAAGTTGTAATTTAGTTTAAATTGACAACGCTACAATAAACCACTGTTCTCTCATAGCAAACAGTATCGGACCTAAAATGCATGTAACAAGACCCTAAGATTCTAACAAAATCCCACTTCTTTGTCATTTTAACCTTGTTTGCAACAGAAAACATCTAATTTTGAACACCACTACCAGTTAACAGTATGTAAAACATTAGCTTTCAAAAAGACTTAAATCATATTTATATTCAGAGCTTGCTGTTTTTCCAATAATCAAGAGAGGATGAAAAAAAGATTGAGCATCCCATYGATGTAGAAAGAATGAATTTATACATACTCCAAAGGAGTCCTTTTTAAAAGGATATCTTAAATATTACCTGTTTACACAGGAAAATAGAGAATCTGATCAGTGCCAGACAAGATAAACTGTGGCAGGAAAAATCACTTTAAAAATTACATGTAGTGCACTATGTAAATTGTGAAACATCATAATTTCTAAGAGGCTAAAAATTTGGTTAATCAAAGGAAATGAAAGAGGTGTGGCCTTCACATCTCTTGAATATTCAAAGAGTCATAGGTTGCTTTGCCAGTCTCAAGACCAACCTCTCCATAAGTGCCAGACACCTTCTCTGATGTAAGATTGATTCAAAAACTGTACTGAGTCCGGTCAGCTATCTGTGGAGAAATCACTGCAGTTAGTTCCAGGTGAAAAATATAAAAACAATTATTTCCCATGGGTGCTGGTTTGTTTAATGGCTCCATGGTTCCACCTTCCTGAAGCTTGGAATATTCTTTTGGAAACCCCATCATGACTTTTTATGCAAAGATGTTTCTGCCAGTTTTGGGAGAGAGAGAGGCAAAACTGATTTGATCCCACTCTTTTCCCTCTGTTATTTTAGTGTATTCTTATGGAAAGTAACCTTTTATCTCCTACACGCAGCACTGTCCTGAGGTAATGTCTATATTGCTTAAAAAATACAGTAACTGAAAAAAAAAAGATATTTCTGACACAGTGCCACCAGTTTCTAGGTCCTAGAGATGAATATAGTCTCTTACAAATTTTAAAGACTGCCACTTATAGGAAGGATTGGCTTCTTTGAATGTGAGAAGTACTCTTGCTCACAGGAGTAACATGAGTTTGTTTTTGCAAACAATATGTTTGTGGTTTAATTTGGTTATGCAATTTGGTAAGAATCTGAAGAGCTATTGGATTAAGAGTTGTAAAGGATGAACATATAATTCGAACCATGAAAACTGTAGCATAACTCATTATATTCCAGTTTTGTCTTGGGCTGTATCACATATTAATGTTGTGTTTTCCCCCCTCAGTTTTGTGTTTTTCAGAAGTTAATCCTCTATCAAAGAAAAGGGTTACAAATTCATAATGTGTCAAGGAGGGTTGTATATTATTAGTTTTATGTGCATTCCTATATACATATGTGTATTTCAGACACATGCACATACAAATAGATATAGGTATAATGTAATTTCTGAATGCATTGGAGTTATTCTAAATRTCCATAAAAATACAAAAATTGTCTCTGGCCTGTTGTTTCTGTTAATAGCAAACAATATATAGTGCCATATACAGCATAGGTTAAGAAAAAGGTAAAGGTGAAAAAAGTTTCCAAATCTTTTACATAGATTGATAGGGAGGCCTTTCGAATATTTACTTTATGTACATATTAATGTACATGATTTTTTTTCTGGTAATGGTATTTTTATTCATCTTCCTAGTGAATATGTATAGCTTGTGCTTCACTACACTGTTAAAACATGGTGCAATTCCCAGTATGGGAGTGACTTTTAGTTGTAATAAGATAGAAAACATTATTCAGAGATGTCAGTGGCAGGAACGAGTGATTCACTGTACTGTGGAAAGGGAAGCTAAAGAGTGATGCACTGCTACTTAAGTTTAGGTTATTTAGATTTGGTGGCTGATTTCGGATGCTACCTCTCCATACAGTCAAGAAAGTCTCAGAAGGCAGTTTAGAGTACCTGAGCAACCTCTGTCTTTTAGCTCTGTAGGAGCTCTTTGATGAAGACAACTCAATGTGATACCCTCCAACTAAAAGACCCTGGGGGAGGTTGAGATGCTACACTGTTTCAGAAAATATGCACTTGATGCTTGGTTTAGGTAGAGGCAGAGAATCAAAAAACTTGAATTATGACTGTAAGGGAAACTGTTGCGACATTTCGAAATTGTACCTTCATGAAATGAAGCAAAATGATAGCATAAAAAACCCGTGCTGTTGTTTTTCTTATTTAAGAGAATGTTTGTAGTGTCTGAAATGCCCCAAAGTTTATATTACCTACCCTTCAGCCTACCTCAGATTTCAGTGAGGACTGGAATACTCTTACGTGTCTCCAGTGAAAGGTATTGACACTATGAAATAATTAGAATTGGACTGATTCCATACCCAGTGGAGTCAATGGAAGGACTGACTGATTCCTGTGGGTATTGGTTCATCACTATACTGTGTTTTCACGCCCTTCCTATGACTAATTCTTCTCTCCCGCTGTATTTTTTTGCTGTTAGTAATCAACAATAGTTAAATAAGGATAGAGAGCAAGTTTGGAACAACAAGCAAATGTGAATATAATATCCTAGAACTAAATAAATACTAACAGCATTAGTTTCTTAAGATTAAAAGTTAACTTGTGAGAAGTGTAAGGAAGGCATGTTGTGGGTAAAGCGTCTTTGAGGGAATGTATTATGATTAAGATTTCTAGGCAATAGAAAAGAAATCCTATATGCTGCAGATGATGGTTGCATTTCCTGTTGCTTGTTTGAGCCATACATGTCAGTCAAACTCAGCCTAAACTTGTACATGATTGTTTTGCTTAAAGGTGGGTCTATGGAGTTGGGCTTTGAGCTATGAAGTTGGGCCTTGATCGTTTTGCTTGAAGTTGGATCTCTTATCTATGAAAAAGCACATCATTTTCTCCTTTCTGCTTGAAATCCTCCTTTCTGGAGTTCCTTCCTTACTCTAAATGCTAAGGCTGAGTCAAAATTTTATAGGGAAACATCTGACATCCCTCTGACTGAGCTGCTTCAGCTTCCTTGTTCCAGGCATTTAATTCTAACTGTGAATGGGGAGAAAACAGTAGGTTTGAGATCTTTCTCCACCTGCAACGGAAGGTATTATTATGAAATCACAAAACTCCTTTTTTGGGTTGTCAGCTTCCTTATTAATGTTCCATTGAAGTTATGGTTTAGTCAAGAATTAGGAGAAAAAATCTGCAGTCTCCCAAGCTTTTTCATAGTTAATGGAAGAAAGGGACAGTTTGACATCTAAACTTCATCCTTGCTCTGAGTCACCTCCTTAAGAACCTACAGAAATAAACCTCCAAAGAATGTTAGCTTTTGTAAATAGTCTTATTATTTCTTTATATGTTTACATTTGGGGTTATCTGCTTTAGTAGGTTAAAAGAAAAAGTAAGTAGTTCAAAAAAGAGGTATTGAACTCTGAATGGAGAATCCGAATGACAATCTATGCCACTATTAGAATCACTACCGACAGCTTCCCAAAGCATTGGTTTTCTGTGGAACTGTAACCTTATCATAAAAAGCTGGTTCAAGGTTTTTGGTTTAGAACCAGAGATTTGTCTTCTGCTGAATTCTCTCCTTCATAGCTTCCATTATATTTTATGTGTATCAACCACAGAGAAATTCTTGAAGATATGAAATGAAAAATTCCACATCATGCTTTGAGTACTTTTCTCTCTAGCAATCTGTTTCTTAACATAATGCAAGCACACACAAAGGCAGTCAAAGCCAGTCTGGTGTCCAGAATGAAATAGAAACCAAGACAGCATTCTGCAATACCAGCTATGGTCTCACAGGTGTGAAAGTGATCTGTCGAAATTGCCCTATAAATACTTGAAAAATGAATGGGRACAGTGAACCTGAAAGGGCTCACAAGAGATATTGAATCCTTCTTGACCTTAGGCTACAGTCTTGTCTGTCCCCTCTCTATAGACAATTAAAAGTGCAATTAGCTCCTAGACCTTTGAAGCCTCACAGATTTCAGAATAATAATATTTAGTTGTACTCTTCTGGGAAGAAAAGTTATAGTCACAGACTATGGAAAAAATTATATGCAGGTGGGCTGCCATAATTCAAGAATTTGACTTCATTTAGCACAGGAAGCTGAGGGTGTGAAAACATTAATGCTGACACACTATCCAGATGGCTAGTTTACCATGTGCAAGAAGACAGTACGGCAGTGATTATGCTGGAGCCAAAAATTACACGTGGAAATGGAACAAACTTCAAAAAGTCAGTCTCTTAAATGTGCCATTATACAAATAAATCTAAACTGATATGTTCATCTATTGCCCTACTAAAATATTACTGATAGAATATTACAGACAAGCTGTTCTGAAAACCAAGATATTCTTTTATTGCTATTTTTACAATGCTTGAGATGCTCCATCACAATCTTTTTTGTATATCCATTCTTCATAGTGTTGTATGAGAGTCAGCCTATGCACTTGAAATACATGGATGCGTGTTACAATGAACGTAGCAAGTGAAGTGACTATTAGCACATTTTAATAGGCTTTCTAAAGCACAGGAGTTGTGTTGCTTTGGGAGTGAAAGAAGGAATCTTAAAGTAACTTACAGGTTCCTATAATCACCTGTACAAACCTGATAAGAACTAACTGGAAGTTCCAGTACGGAGCAAAATGATCTTCTCCTTGGTCAGAAATTATTTTCTTACTCAAATGAGTAGTTTAGTACAGTTAGCTGTTTCAAAAACTTAGATTTTTTTTTAGTTAATTTTGGCTATACTAAATAGTCATTGAACTGAAGCATTAACTTTGAAAGTATTTGCCAGAATTGTTCTTAGAAGATTTTGGAACTGGAGAAATTCTGGATTTCTAGAAATCATTCTGTAGGATTAATGGTGGGAATGTGAATTGTTTTATTTTTGCTTATGCAAATCACCTTTTCAAACAAGGCTTTATTTTCTTTGATAGGGTACTGTGTTCATGCAGCAGAAGTAGTAAAGAATAAATCCCCAYGACTGACATAGCTGAAAGCAGTAGGCAGAGTGATCTACTATCTAGGAAGTCCGAACATTTGTCTTTAGTATATGATCTCCTTTCTTCTCTGACTGTTTTGTTATTCATACAAACTAGAATATAAGTGCTTTGATGCAAAGATTTCCTTTTGCTATGTGCTTTTATAGCACTCAACCCGATGGGGCTCCAATGCCTATTGAGGCTCCAGAAATAGAGTAGACAACAAAATATTTTTTCCTCCTTAAATATATGTTTGAAAAACAAGCAAAACGCTCTTATTAATGAAATAGATACGCTATCAGGATATAGCATAGCTTTGTCTGACACAGCTCAAAACATCTGAATTTGGAGTTAAAATTTAATTATGTGTGAAGCACAATTGCATCAGACGGTAGCTTATCTGAAAGATGCTGAGAGCAGATTTTGTGGAACAGGTTTCACTTTATGAGAAGAGGAGACTGAAATGCATAGTGCTGAACATGCACTGGATAGTTTGTTTTCAAAATAAAACCCCAAATTTACTAGAAAGGTCTATGGTGGTCCTGCAGATTTTAAGAATTTTACGAAATGTATGTCCACCCAAAGCAAGATGATTCACTTAAATAATCTCAAACTAGAAACTCATGCAGCAACCTCACTGAGAACCCTGTGGACAGGTCAATTTCCTTAGCTTGCTTCATTGTAGGTAGGTATGTGCAATCTTCCTTTTAACCTTTGAATGGTGCAATTGTGTGTATACAATAGATGGTGTGCTATTTGGTATTCTGTTTTCCTTTCAGACCATACTATTCCATTTCTGTTTTAAAGGAAAAAAAAAAAAAAGTTTTCTCAAAGTTTTTCTAGTAAAATTTCTATTCATTTATTTTTGTTTGTTTTATAGCAGAGATAAGAGTAGTATCACCCATTTTTGAGACTGAAATGAGGCAAACAGAATTTAGATTAAAGTTAATTTCTGGTGTTCTGTTGCCACTGCCTATCATGATGTCCAACAGTGTTTCCTTGTTTCCATGTATTTCTTCATTGGTTTCTATACCTGGGTTGTTGCTCACTATAATTGTTAGAACATAAGCTTCTTGGGGTGGGGACCACCATTTTTTCTGTGTTAGTGCAGACCTAAGTATAATGTGATTCTAGTACATGACATTTAGAACAGCATTTAGTAAAGGAATTGAAATTACAAGAAATTCACGTCTTTTCAACCTCCTTGTTCTTGGAAATGGCTAAAACTGTTTTAGTTTATTTGTTTCAGAATTATCAGCCTAAATTAGACATTCAGCACGAAAAATTACAGCCTAAAACAGTTAGTCTGGCAAAGTTACAATTAACTGAAAGCAACCACATAAGGAAAAATGTCAAGCAACTCTGAAAATAGGTCTCATACGCCTCATCAATAATGGGACAACGCAAACGTTTAGGCCAACTGTTTAGTAGTAAACAACTTCTAGACACATATTCTAAAGAAAACATTAAAATTGGAAGAAAAAAAAAAAAGCTGCTGTGTCTGCCTGAGATCAGTTTCTCAATTCTGGTATGGGCATTTGCACGCACTTAATGAATGGCTTTTTGGAAGTTTCCTCAATAATTTTTCAAGGTGGTTCTATGGTGAAATGAATGTTATTCACTGTTTTCTACACAAATGCCAGTAGATATTGGCACACAACCTTTTGTCATTAAATTTGAGTAGAACCACTCTTGGAAAAATTCCTCTAATCTGTGAAAGTCAGATCACATGGGCCTAACCTGATTGAGACCCATAAAAGTGTCTGGGTTACCTTAACAGGAACCAAGAAGGCTGTCTGCTGACCATAAACAGGAGAGGGAGCTCCAGAGATGCAAGAGTTATTCATGATGTTTTATTTGGTAATATAGGCAATTCAGAGATGTTTAATTTACATGAAGAAAATGCCACTAGAGACTTTGAGTTAAATATCAGACACATGACAGACGTCTTGTCTTGGAGAGTTAGCTGATTTTGTTTTGTTTTCATGTGCTTTGTGAAATCTTCCCATAAACCACTCTTGCCATTCAGARCTTGAGTGTTACCAGAGTCTACAAAGCTACTCATTGCACTGCTGCGTAGTTGCTGCTTGTATTGAATAACTGTGGTTATCATTAGAGGCATAGTATTAATCGACAAGTGTACCACACCAAAGTCCATGATGTTTTGCTGTAATGGAAAAATGAAACAGCTACGTTGTTCTAAATACCATATACGATAAATTGTTTGATACTGACTTTTGTGGCCATGCAGTGTTTCTTGCAGATCCCTAAACCTAAATGGTTTTTATAGTAATCATGGTGGTTCCTCTCTGTTGTTTATTTCATATTCAGAGCCAAAGTGTATTTGCTAGTTCATGAAGCTGACACATAGAGCAGGAAGAAAATCAGATAAGTTACTACTTCTTTGCCACAGGAGTAGATCATAGAGGAGTTGTATAATGGGGAATGTTGAACTCCTCTCATTCTCTCATTTGACCCATCAAGACATCTGCCTTTTCTTTGGTTTGGTGAAAGCTCTCGTTCTAAGCTAACATCATTACTTCTTTGTTTTCTTTACTTTAACTTTTGGACATATTGTATTTTACAAATCATAATTTTGATTAGTCAACAGTTTTGTAGGAATAAGTAGGAACAAGTTGCCTTCAGGGACCTCTTACATAATGCAAGAAATGATAAAGAAGGAACATGTGCAAGCAAAAATAATTAAAAAAAAAGTTCTGTGCCTTTTGTCAATGTAATATATTTGATATATTTGAATTTTCAGAGGAATTCACGCTGCACTGTGGTCCCCAAACTGTTCTGTGCACCATTCTAGTTTCACGGATCTAATATTAAATGCAGAGGAAAAGCAAAGTGTGACAAGATGGGAATTTTAGTAAAAAAATCGATGGAAGGAATCTTGAGAAAAGGAGAGCTGTAGGATGAGAAAAGTAGCTATTATTAATTAGGTATTAAGTAGCTTTTTGGAATGGTGTTCTAACTGGACCAACATTTACCTGTCCACCTCTCAAAGTCTAGGACTTCTTATGAAGTATGGATTAGTTCATTCTTCTGAAAAGAGGATTGGGTGGGTCCTATCTCTCCATATCAGCTTTACACACAAAACTTACTGAGAAACATGTTGAGAATTGGTTTAGATGTAATATTAGAGAACATTTTAGCTTCATGGCTATTTTTCTGTTTTACAAGACATGAAGTCAGGTTTAAGGGCAGCAGATATCCAACTCTAACAGAATTCTTTACGTAAAATCATCAAGTGTTATTTACAAATAGGCTACGTAAAATCTATGGAGTAAATGGAGATGATGTGTCTGTATCAAAGAACACTGTATATATGAAGATCTGTCGTCATTATTTACTTCACTTCACTTCCTAAGTAGTCAATTTTGCATGACTATTCAGGAAGCTAAACTGAATTAACCCTTTTGGCCTCAGGAGTCTTACACAGTTAAATATTTATGAAACATCAGAACATGATAGTGGCTATTATGGCTCCTCAATTTTAGCAATTAATTTTATTGACAGAACAATAAGGACTGCTTCTTTATCAGTGTGGCAACATAATAATTTACTTTCTATTTGTTTAAAAAAACCCAAACCAAGCCACTGCATCTTGCTTGTGTGAAATGGGCAACCTCTGTCCTGATACAACTCTACTAAAAAGCTATGTGAGGCCATGTATGTATTTCACCATATGTGAGACTGTCGTGTTGTCATAGTACACGTTATGCTTTCTTTCTCAACACATTAAAGATAATCAATATATTTTTTAAAAGCACACAATCATTCTCTAAATCAATCGAAAACTTTTTCATGCCATTTAATTTGCTTAATTTAACTCTCTCTAACCGTTCTACTGTTATGTTTTGATTTTACTCAGCACATTGAATGCTGTGTTTTGTTTTCAACAGATGTGACTTTGAGTGCACTGGAGAACAATTTATGCATTAGACTCAGAATTTTAAATGAACGTGCCCTCTAATGATTTCCTCAGTCTAAGCAGACACTTAAAAAGTGACACTGAAACCAAGAAAAATTACTTAAAGGATCAGTTACATCTAAAATGATGAAATCAATAACAATATTTTCTCTGGGATTCTTTCTCTTCGATAAGCAAAACCTTTACTTAAGTTAAAAGCCACATTAAAATTTAATCACAATCTGTGTGCTTTAGCAATTGATAATTTCTGGACATCTGTCTTCTGCTTTGTTAAAGTCTTGTATTCCTTCTGGTTTTGTCTTGTCTTTTCATAGCAAGATTAGGTACATTCGAAATTTTCAATAAATTGAAAAGGGTTTGTAATTTAGGCTAGAAAATATCATGGCCTGTAAGTCTTTGTCTTCTTTTTTTTACACACATAATTCTTAACCATAGTATAAAAAAAAGCAAATTATAACCTCAAAATAATCATGTTGCAAGATAACAAAAATATTAGCTCTAATATGACCACCAACCAACGAGATTTTTTTTTCAATTTATATGTATTGATTCTATTGATCTTAAATGAAAGTGAGGTTTATTACAGTCAGTTTATACAAGCTATTTTGTCTTTCTAAGTGTTTTTCTGCTACATCTTAGATATTTTTAACAATAACTTGGGCTTAGAGTAGTTGTAAAAGCATAGGAATGATGTTAATTGCATTTATACATGTTTCTGAAAACTTTTCCCTTTGGAAGGATAAAAGCTAAAGTGTTAAGATGACATATTTCATAATCTAAGAGCAGATTTTATAGGAACAACTGCAGCGATTGCTGCTGTCCCTTGCTTCCTCTCCACCTAATTTCTCAGAGGAGGAGAATAAAGAAAGATTATCTTTCACAGAACTTCCTCTGATTACAGCTCCATTCTCTGATCACCTAACATGTCTGCAGAGACTTGCAGTGATAATGTAGTATTTATTATAGGAGGACTATTCAGGAAAATCAATATGTTCAATGTAGGCTGTGCATTTAAGTCTTGAAGGCTGAAATAGCTGACATAGTGGTCATACTATAGTGTCTTGTGGTAAAACATTTTTCACTCTATTTCAGTGTGCTTGAGTTAATCAATAAGGTTAACTACATTTGTCAGGATTAGGGTCAATAAAATTTGTACTTGTTCAATATCAGAAGTAATGTAAGTGCTTGTATTTACTTTTGTCATACTTTGCATCAGCTGCTAATTAATTAAACTTCTGCTGAAATTAATAAATAAGTAATAATTAGATACACACATTAAAAAACATAATTCAAAATGAAGCAGATTGCTGTTTCTTGAAAATATAAGTATCCATATAGTATGTCAATTAAGAAAAAAACTGAAATATTCCAAATATGTCCACAATATGTCCAAATATGTCTGCAATATGTCCAAATGTATGCACAATATTACATATTTCAGACTATTGCATATTTTAGCATATATAGTGTTTAGAATCTGTACATTAACGATGATTATTCTGAAATTGTTGGAATTGTCTACACCGATTTTTGAAAAGAAAATGAGCTGATTTTTTATTTTATGCATTAAACATCTGGACGCTATATCATGAGATTTTCTTAGGCTATAATTTGTAATAATACTTTCTACAGTCTGGAGAAATGAAAGTTACCAAAATTTTTGTTATTCTTCTGCTGTGCTTTTTAGGTACCTTAAAACTGCCTCAAAAATTATTAGTTTTCCATTACCATTTCACTTGTAGCATGTTTTAAAATATAATCTCCTGTCTTATTTGTAGGAACCCTGAACATTTTCTCCTTTCCTTCATCTGATGCTTTTGATAATATTTCTATTTTGTGTTTTGGAGAAGTGTTTTTTTGTCAATCATCTTATTTTTTTTTTTAATAGACATCATACTTTTTCTACTACTGAATAGGATACAGAGTGAAAATCTTTTTTAGAACAAAATAAATCATTGTAAATACTGTATATTTATTAGGCACTAGAAGAATGGGGAATGTTGTTTCTTGAGAGGTAATATCTTCCACAGTTTTATTTCCAGCATGCATTCTTTGTAGGATCGAAACCTATGTARTCATGTCCTAACTACTCCCATTTATGTTTACTGTTTTAGTTTTTTTTCCTAATGCTAACACTTTCTCTTTGAGTAAGTCTTATGTGGTTTATGGTGTTACTTTCATCTTAATATCTATGAATTTTGTTAATATTTACAAGATCTTTGCTTTTTTACTCAATAAATCTATACCATATTATCAGTTTACATTTTCAAACATAAACACAAACATATATGCTAAATGATTCATGAATACAAATACTTTCCCTTCTTGTCTTTTTTAAAGAGTTAAAGAGACTAAATCGTTTCAAATGAATGCACTAACTGCCTGGTTTTCTGAAAGCAAAAGCCAAATGAGTGGTTAAAAATATTGCAAGTTTGAAAATGCAAATGGTGTTATCCAAATATGCAGCCATATGTCCACAAGACACTCATTTTTTGGAAAATTTGTAAAGCTTTGAAGAAAAAATATATTTAAAGATTCATGGCCCTGCTCCCCCCACCCCCTAAATGTAATTAGAAAACAACCACATTAAAATGAAATGTCAGTAGTATTGGTAGTGCTGACTTTATGTTACATATTTTTTCTTATAGTAGCACAATTGCTATACTGAATCCAAATGCTTTAATATGCTATAAAATTCTATATAAAGATGAGAGAGTTCTTCATAAAGCATTTTATTTTCTAATAGCTATTTTTTCTAAACACCTGAGGAGCTAATAGGAGCTCTTCAGGCTTAGACACTCACCAAACTTTAACATAAATTACTTTGTGTCATTTATGCTGCGAAGTTTGTCTAACCTTTAAGCAACTTTGCTCTGCTGATCACAGCATCAGTAACAATAGGGGATAGGAGGCCAAATCCAAGTGGTTAAACCCCTAACAGGAAAATATCAATTAATCTTTTTCAATGGAGTTGAAGTATGGGTAATCCTCTCATTAAATAGTTTGAACTTTTCTCCCAGTAAACAAAAGAGGGATAATGAGTGATGTGGTCTGACTTGTTTACATGGAGAATCTTCAAGAGGCTTAGGCTCAGCTTCTCAACACAGGGTTCTTCATAGTCACTTGTCACTAATTGCCCTTTTTAAAGACATTTGTGTCAGTTCAGAAATTCCAAAAAGAAAAATTTTTCTGGTTTGAAGAGGGATAATGAAAAATGCCAATATTTTTATCTGGTACACATTAATTTCATTGTTTGGAAAATTCATTTCCCAGTTCATTAGTTAATGATATTTTATAACTTGTTGGTAACCTTAAAAAGTACTGCATTATGTTTCACTGATGGCTCAAATATTTTAGCTAAATACAGGTCTTGAAGAAATCCTTCAGGGTAGTTCATTTTTATTTGAAATATGAACAGGAAAAAAGATATTTTCTGGTTTAATTCTTTTTCATAAAAACACTGTCTTTTCAGAAGTACAAATTTAATTTACAATATCTTTTGTGCTTGCTTGCTTCTCAAACCCGGGCTCAGAGGTCTGGGTTTTGATTTAGCTTTGCCTAAGAATTCAGATAGAATCAGCCAAGCGCATTTAGTTCTCTAATGCCCTTTCATTGTTCCTCCCAAGACACATTCTCCATCAGTAAGCTCAGTTATCTTGGAACAAGATGAAGTGTTTTAGTGTGCAGATATAAGAACCAATTCAGAAACAGTAAGGTTAGGAAATTTCAGTAGGGCTTTGCTGTGATAATTCAGAACATCAGAGCCAGGGACCGATCGTACCAGGCACAGAATATAAACGCAACTTTATAATGATTTCCTCTTCAACTGCTTCTGATACTCCTAAAGAAAAAAGTTATGGTACAGGATGCCAGGGATACTGAACCTTTTACAAAACAAAGAGCTTCTATTTCCTCTAATATTTCTATTTTCTGCTTTAAAAAAATTAAATCAAGCAAAGAAATACACTCTGACCAATATTTTTTCATTAGATGGAGAACAAAGTTTTTAGTATAGCGTACAAAAAATAAGATACATAATTTTGTCTGCAGTGAGGATTGCTATGATAAAGGGGAAGTTTGAATCCAAGGAAGTTTCTCATTTCTTGCCATTTTCAAACACAGAGAATTTGGAGGCCAGCATATTTTGCATGTTTCATTTAACAATACTGTGCTAATGAAGATTAAATCACTTGGGGGGAGCCCATGTCATGCTTTCACAGAAGAATGCAGTGGGTGAATTCATCAAAAGTCCCATCTCCCCTACTGTAAACCAAATCCTGAATTTGCCTGCTTAGATCAGGAAACTGTTTGTTTCGTTTCCATCTGTTATCTCTACTTCATGAGGGTTTTTGCTGGGGCAATGTTTCTCCAAATACATCTGAGTGTCTCTGACAAGTCATCAAAATCCTGCACATAAAGCAAACTAYGTGTAAGTATAAATAGAGAAAAAAAAAGGAGCACAAAAGGAAATATAGACAATATATTCTTTAAAATTATGTATTACCTTCCAGGGAGATGCAGGAAGGGATTTTTGAGGAACAATCCTGGGGACCACGGTGTTCTAACAGCTCTGGAGATAGCTTTCCTCAATTCTATTTTCAAAGGTGTATTGGGGCAGTAACTCTTACAGCTTAGGTTTGACTAATTTTTCTGAACTTCTTCAACGATGTTTAGTATACAGGTCAAGAGATCTGAACCCTTATATGAATTATAATTTTTTGAATTTCTTCTTTCATAATGAACCAAAGCTCAGCAGTGTTTCCTCCACTGTCCAGAAACACTGAAACCCTTGTCTAGAGAATGCAGGTTCCTCGATGGTGTTCTTACTGATAGAGCAGAATAAGCTTACCAGGCATTTAAGTTAAAAACAAACAAACAAACAAACAAAAGTCACAGCTGTTGTTTACATAGAGACATGAGCAAAATATGAAGGGCACAATTCTTGCTATAAAAGTAAATGTGAATATTCATTATCTGACCAGGCAAATCTTATTGTCTGAAATGCTGTGTTTTATGAAAAAAGGTCATGATCTTCTGTTTCATGACATTTGGATGATCAACTGTCATCTAGAATAGGCTTCAGCTTCTCTTATCTATTCCATCTAACCAGAAAATTTGTCCTGAATTGTCTTTGAATTTTGCAAGACAAAATATGCATTTCCCTGTTACTGCAACAGTAGCAGCCCTGATGGAAAAACTTTTTCTCTTCATATTCTTCTTCTTCCATACACCTCAATCACAATAGATTGTGGTTATTTGGCCTGTGTTTGAGAGCAATTTAATTCATTTGAATGATTAACAGAAGTGCGTGCATTTTCAGAGCACAGTCCTTGTATTAAGAACAAGGCTGCTTAGACATGAGAATGCAGAACGTCTGCGTTTTGTGAAAACTTTTTGCATGTGATGTATATATATATGTTTAAATGTAAGTAGGAATATTTGAATTGTTTTTAATAAACATCAAATAGAGATACCTTTGTTATTTAAGTAAAAGTCAGACATCTCCAATGCCTTGTCTTTCATCAACTGTCACATTACCCCCTTGAGCTGCTAGTGTAACTTGAAGATCTCTTACAACCAGAAACTATACATACTGTCCTCCTAATATAGTTTTGTTCATTTTCTGTTTGCTGGAGTCACTGATACCTGTACTCAACTTAGAGAAAAAAAGTAAAAGAAATTGTATCAGATTCAAGAATTACATTAATAATAATTGGTCTGATGGTTGTGGGAGTCGCAGTCTCTGAGGTAATTTTTTGTCTAGCTGGCTAGCTGGGCATTTAGCCTGGAATTTATCTACATATAATCCTCTATAGAAATGAAGAACTAAATATTTACATCACAATGCAGTATCTGATATTTAATAAAAGTCTGAAAATCTTTAAGGGCTCAGTCACAGTGAATTTACTACTGCTTGGTAAGTGGCTATGTGCATTCCAGCTATGATTATAGTGCCTGTTGATGTATGTATTCAGTGAAAGAAGTTTAAGTTGAATTACCTCACAACTGACATGAATTAAGATTGCACAGATGGTGTTTCCTTACATGTATCAATTTATGTGCATTAACTCATTAAGCTACAGAAACTTAGTTTCTGAGAAGTCTGAGACCCAAAACCCTGGAAAAGGGTAATATTAGCAAATACTTTTGTGATGGTTACATAGATGTTGCATACTTATATTTTTTTAATCCTTGACTAATGCTGATAAAGGCTTAGTGGGATTTTAAAATTAGGCATTATCTTTGCTTGCTTGGTGTTTGACTTGATAACAGTATAACATCTACCCTGCACTTTAGAACATCCAAGTAGTCATCTAGCTACATAGTTAGACACCTTACGTTCTTGGAAGCAAGTTCTTAACTATAGTTATTTTTCTGAACAGAGATATAGCTTTTAATTTTCAGTGTGATTTCTGTTCTAAGTCACTTCAGACCTTTTCAAAATATGTCATCTCAGTTGCAGGACATGTTCTTAATGAAACTGCTTACCATAATGACTCTTCTAGGGCTTTACTGTAAAAACCTAAAATCAATATTAGAAGAACTTCATTTGCCTTTTGACTGAAAAAATTGATGGTTGCCTAAAWAAAAGTATATGGCCCACTCCAAGTTCTCTTAACAACTGCAATTTATTTTACTCAATCTACATAAAAACAAATGTTGAAGTTAATTGTTCTGCTGGAAACTTCTTTACCTCAGTTTAAAGGAACACACACAGTGAGAGTGAATTCGTACATTAAAGCTGTGCTGATGCAAGAGGTGCACAGATGCAAAAAACTGAAGTCCCTCAGCTGCCCACCAGTACCGTTCGTTATGCCTTTCTCATCAGCTCTGACACTTATGAATCTTGCACTGAACCAAATCTACTCCCCAGTCTGGCAGAAAACTTTTATGCTTGTTTTGTTCTGTTGGTTTTCTGCCAGGCTGGTGAATTGAATCAGCTCAAAGCAGAGCTTGTAAAACTCAAGATCCAGCAAAATGGAGAAGAAAGAAGCAGAGGTGAAGGCCAATTTCCCTCTTTTAGCAACTCTAATGTGTAATTTCACTCTGAATTAACATAAAGGCATTTATGTATTGCAGTAATATTATAGTATGAAAACCTAAATAGAAAAGAGCTTCTCTGGGCATTATCTTCTTTCTCTCTTATTACATTACATGAAAGAAGAATGTATTTCAGCATTAGAGAAAGGGAAGTGATCTTTGCAGAAAGTCATTCAGAGGATAAGTTTCTTGAGAAAAGTAATTCCTAGCAGAAGCCAGTGTCCAGTTCTCTGAGAGAATAACTGAATTTTTCTTCTTTCACAGCTATGGCAAATCATTTCGTATTTGTTCCCTTATTGCTTCTCTCGTAAAATAAGGTCAACAATAGTAAATATACATCAAAGTTATAGTAGACTAATGTACTAAATAGAAAATGTGTAGGATCCTCAAGTGGAAAGTGCAAGGTAGTGAAAGAATAATGAATGGTATTTGGAGTGACACAGAATTATGTTGTAACATCAGGAAGGGAAGTAGTGAAGGAAGATATTTGCATGGCGTGGTGTTAGTAGGCACTTCTGATCCATGGCCTGTTCTCATTTATCTTTATTCTGAGAATATAATCTCGCTCAATAGCATCAGCATGGGAGAAAGTGAATTGTTTAGATAAACACTTATGTAATTGTAGGATTTCTTCTACTCTGAAGTGAAGTTAGTGAATTTCATGCCAATTTCAGCAGGTAAAAATCTTATAGATGTTTACGGATACTGTAAAACCAGACTAGGAATGGGAGTGAAGTATTTCTGTTTGTTCTGCTGGCTGTTGGAAAGATTCATAGTTCCTGCTTTGTGAATGTTTGGAAAGAGATCTTGAGCTGTTATTATGGGAAAGGATCCTTTCCAAATATTCTTTGTGGCCCTAAGTATAGCATATGTCTGAAGACAGTGTTCAAAGAATGGATGCCAGTGGTGCTGAACTGAAACCATGCAGGATAGTGGGTTATAAACCCTGTGGGATGATCAGACTGGGAATCAAGAGAATGGAGTTTTGTTCTGAGTTCTGTCTTGCTGGGATTCACACCATGAGAATAAAATTTAAGTGGGCTGGTCCTCCTGCAAACAAAATGCTACATCATCTGAATCATTTGGATAATGAATAAGTCTGATTACTGCTTTAATTGATTATACCCGTTACTGTGTAACACATGATCCAACGTAGGAGAAGCACATGGCACCCCATAGTAAGAGGAAGGTATTGTTTATTATCTTCAGCACTAAGGAAGTAAAAATAATAACAAACATCCTGGATATAATGGTTCAAGATATTCTTCATACTCATTTTTATATGGATACGATACCCAGTTGTAATATAGTGCTGATTGGTACAAGAAACAGATATGTAACTTGTGGTAATGATTTAAAGCGATTTAGGGTTCTGCATAATCGGATGCTGAGAACTTATTTGAAAAATTACAGTGGGAACTAAGGGAGACAACACTGACAAACCTTTCATCTTGTAACAAAAGGAGAGTTTCATCTTCCTATGAAGTCTCCTAGTATGTCCGAGCTCCAGTCAGCCTGTGCTTCAGATTTAAAACAGTAGAGAATGGGATGGTAAGGAGAATCCAATACATTGTAAATATAGTCAGTGAGAGCATTTGATTGTAAAGTATTGTTGGGAGGTATGTAGGCAACCTGGTCGGCTTTCCTAGTTCCTAGAAGCCTCTTCCTTTGCATCCTCTTCTTCATTTATTAGAAGGAAGAAAAAAACAGCTATATTTGTACTTTTTAACAATCTAGACATGTAGAGCTTCTTGTATGTTTGCAGTGTTTGGCTATTACATTATAGATGTTATAATCACACTCACCTAAATATGTACTAATCTAATATATTAATAATTTTGGGGGTTTGCACTTTCACCCACCCCATTATAAATTTGTTTTTTCCCATGTACTAAGCCATTGAACTGATTCTTATGAAAATCTAAACACAGTATCTGGAGATAGAGATGTATTTAAAAATATGGACCTTTTGGAAATAATAAATATTTATCTTAATTATATTTGACTTTAGGGCAGTGCAAAATATAGGTGCTGCATTCACATTAAATATATTTATGAATTCCTATATAATCATTAAAGTTCCATATTCCTGATAAGCTGAATTTTGTCTTAGAAAGGCACATAAGTACACCCCAGATTTGTCATTCTTTTTTTTGAATCCCCAGTGTGTTTTCCCCATCACAGACTATGAAAGCTGTGCCAAATTTTAAATTTTTCAGCAATTCTTCATACCTATCCAATCTTCATATCCACAGGAGTTTGTCAAGATCAGTTCAATGATTTACATGACCCTTTTTCTCTATTCATTGCTGTAGAGTGGCCACACCTATGAGGTCATTAGCTTGCCAGATTTTCCAGATCTTCCTTGGCCCCTAAACTATTAGTGTAGGAAATGTTAGTCAAATGAGATAGAAATTTAACTCTTTTCAAGAGCTTCTTCTGGCTCAGTGACTACTAATTTCCCCTTTTTCTTCTGATAGAAAAAGTTCAGTTTCATCTAAAATTATCAGCAAAGGACCACATAGATTAAAGCTGATTTCAAGGGACTATAGGCTGGCTTTCTGTCATTTTGAATTCATTTCTGTGTGAACAAAGCCTCAGGTAAACCTTGTTTATGAAAAGCAAATGAACTCAATCCTAGAATGTTCATTCCACCCTAGTAATTAGAGCTGCTGATTAACACCTCACATTCACAGCACTTGCATAAACATAAACCTAAGCAACAGCAACAGAAAGTGTCATTAGGACAATCTTAAGAACAAGAAACCTGTCACCTGCTGCTGACACTGAAGTTTGTTGATTGAGCTGAAATATGTTGCTGGCATATAATACTGCAAAGTAACAGGCAGGGATCTCTACCTCTGTGCAGCAGAGGTGAAATTATAAGTCACTGAGGGACCAAGGAGGAACAGTAAAAGGGATTCTGAATTTGGGCCTGGTTTTGCCCTACATACCCTCTGTTCTTGTACATCTTCACTTTGAAGTAATGAAGGGTGAATGGATGACATTTTGTGAACTGCCTTTCGTCATTACTACTGAAAGCTCTCACTAGGAAAAAAGACAGAAAATGATATATCTTGCCTTGTGCTTGATTATCTTTTCTCATACTATGAGCTAGTCCCCTGGTAGAAGTGGGAGCATTGTAAAATCAGATCCTTAACTGTGTCCTCCTCAGCATAGTAACAGAGAAGAGATAGCTACATGTGTTGATGAAYAGTGAATGTTTCAGAAACTACAATGTGGATGGAGGATAGGCAAAAGACAATTCATTAAATTTACTTGGGCTTTCTTGGGTAAAAATATTCCAGGGCTTGCAAGGAGAGACCATATGCAACTAAGATCTTCCTTTGGTGATTAAAAAAAGGTTTTTGGTATATTTTGCTGAGTCAAACAAGGCACAGTGCTGGAATAGGAAACCTAGAATTGATTTTATTAAGATGATTAAAAGGATATCTCACAGTTGTCCTATCCTGGATAGGTTTCTGAGAAAAGTAGAAGTTACCTAGATAAAACGAGAGAGAGGAAAAAAAGAAAAAGAATGGAAAATGGCAGAGATTTGGTTGATTGTATAGACATCATTATAGCCAAGTTGAGAATGTTTTCGTCAGAAGCATTGAAAGATGGCTTAAGGTAAGAAAAATGTGTATAGCTGGAGCTGAGAAACTAGATGAGCACACAGCATTAACCTCTGTGGCTGATCCCAGCATAGACTGGCAGATTGTATAGATGTTAAGTGATACCAGCCATTTTCCAATATAATCAGAGACATGTTAGGGTAAATAACTCATTGTAATTTAACATAAGTAGGGGGGAAGAGGATGGATAGGACATGATTAAGAATGAGGAAGAGAGGTTTAATAAATAGACATTGGTGTTGATTGAGTTTTCTCCATGTTTCCCAAATTCATTTCTAAGATCTTCTTAGGCTTTGTTTCATTTAATTTTTCATATTTTCATAGGGGAATGACTCATATTTGAATCTGCATTTTTACTTCTGCTTTATTTTTTTATTTAAGAACCTTGTAAATACCTTAAGATAGCAGTACTCTATGAGTTACCATGCTAACTACCCATTGCCAGAAATCTAGTTAATTAGAGTGAGAATTTCACCGGTAAAGTGCAGGACCGATTTACTATTCCTAGTTTTCTTGTATTTATAATTTTTGAGTTAAAATATGGTACAAATGAGAGCTGAATTTCATTTGTGAAATACAAGGGCAGAACAACAAATAGGTTGTGTATAGAGTTAGCTCTGAATTATTGGCCACGATATATCCACATTAATGAAAACCCATAATAAAATCTACATTTTAATTTTAATTCAAGATTATTCATGTCCTAATTAAAAGTAAGACTCTTTGTGGATTTTTTGGTCATCAGAAATGAGGTCACTGCTGAAGTAGCATGTACATGGTTTTTATCTGTTCAAGGATTTCAAAGTATATTATAAAAAATGAGGACTCACTATGATCCTGTGACATATTTATTATTATACCCACCTTGAAAGTAGTTAAATAAAAAGAAAAAACTATTTACTCAACGGCAGACAACAAATGGGTGATAGACATGGAAACAGGATTCAGGAGTTCCAGTGGTTAATCGTGTAAACACCTAGTTAGTATCCTTTCCAAATTTTTAAAGTATTGTTTGAAGGATGTTTTTAAGGCATACAGTCTTAAATTACACCTTTTAGCATTGTCTGTTTTGGACATTGATATAAGAATGTTTTTAACCATTTGACTGCTTATTTTTTAAAAAGTATTTTGTATTCTTACTTGCTTGAAAACCTAAACTAAAATCTTTCACCAGATTTACTATCTCAGTATTAATCTAGTAGCTAAGAGAACTCCAGTCAACAAGGGCAGTTGCACTATAGTATGGGCAAATATTACAGAAACAGGTGTGTTGGAGAAGGAAAGTATAGAACTGCGAGAACCTCCAAGAAGACAGAATGTTATGTAAAATAATACTGTTAAATATACATAAGATTTACTCTTAGCGTATGCTGTTTACATATAATGCCTAATAAACATATCTCACTAAAATTTAATATGTCTCTGTGGTATAATTACATAAAACAGATGTGTATTCAACCTAGCAGAAAAGAAAGAAAAGAATGAAATAAAGGAGGAAAAAATTTCACAGAGCTTAGCACAAACTAACTCTGTTTCTGACTTGTAAGATATAATTTTGTTTTGCAAGCTTCTTGAATGTTACCAGATAAATTTTACTTCTTTAAGTGCAYCTGCTTTTACACAATGAAGTGCATTTTGATGGAACTTCTGACAGAGCGGAAAAAATGAATGTACTTCTTACCCATAGAGCCTCTTCCAAACCATATCTGAAATAGCAGTGAACATATTGCTCCAATAATATTGACTCAATCAGATCATATGGTGAAACATTTCCAGACATATTGATAAATTCATTGATTCTTCCCATTCTTTTGGTCACTGGACTACAGAAAAAGGGATCACTAGCCATTTGACCTTCATTGTGTATTAAATAAACACCAGATGGTAAGGATTCATTCAGTAAAACTATTCTTTCTTCTTCATAGTCATGTTCACACTGTTGCTTCCCACTGAGTCTTTATCTTTATTTGTCATGGTGCCAAAGCTGCCTCTATAGCACCTTTCATGCATCACAGCTTTCAAATCTTGTCTCATTAGTTTCATTTTGTTTCTATCATAAATAATCTACTTTCTCATACACTCTTTCATTACCTAATAATGTTCAGTCTTTGTACAAAAGGGTAAACTATTAAAAGGTTAGTGAGTACAGTTTGCCCATTAGTATATAGTCTGTGTGACACTTTATTAGAGAAAAATGTAAGCTATAGGTAATAATTATGCATTCTATGAAATATCCATACTTTCAATAACTAGGGATTTTTTTTTTTTATTTTAATTACCCTTCCATTTTAAACATGTTACTATCTAGAAGTTGATAACATGAAACTTCACCTAGGAAGAGTTAGGTGGCTGGAATTTAGTAAATTTGAATATCTGTCCCCTGGACCCTTTTTTTGAAAGATATGGGCTTAAGGAAGATTTACAACATCATAGTTAAGGGCTATTTGGATCCAGATTTAGATTTCTAAATGACCGAAAGTTGAAAATAAAGATTTTGGTTCTGAACTATTATTAGTTCAAATAGGTGAAAAAACCCATAGCAATATAATTCAACCTTGTACGTAGAAGTGTAGTATGTACTTCTGTGAAAAAAGATGCACATCATTTTTTTCTCCCTCACAATACTCAAGAGTAGTAGGAGATCATCATGAGTTATCACATCTCAGATATGTTACTGGTTGAAAAAAGACTCCATCCAAATGTCTAATAGAAAATATTTAGTATTGGAGTTATATTATTAGTAAAAAGAGAATACAATCAAAATTTGGTGGTTATTTAAAGTACAACGGCATTATCTCTGTATACAGATCATGGCCTTTGAAATAATCTTGTGCTGTGAGTTACAAAGCTCACCAACCTTTTAGGGGCTGGGTTTTTTTAGATGTTTTTTTGGTGTGAGTTTTTTTTTTTTTTTCTTTTTTTAGATTTAGGCATTGCAGTGCAGGTATTCTGGAAAGGAGAGAAATTATAAGGAAGAACTTCAGACTCAGTGGCTTTCTGATAGTAATCAACAAACAAGAGACTGTTTTAATTCCCCTGAGCACAAAGAAACACTAATGCTGCCAAGAGTTTTGATGCTTGCTGGATCTCAGAGCATATTCTGTTAATCTGCAGGTAGCATATCTTGTTCCAAATAAATAGTAAAGGCAGTAAATATTCCCCTGTCCCATTACTAACACATCTTTTGGCATTAGGAAGCACACGCTGAATCCCACATGAAAGTTTACTCCCTACAGCTGAAACAGAAAAAAAAAAACTGAATTGAGAAAAGAGGGGGCTGTTTGTGGGGGGTTGTTTTTATTGTCTACCTGCCTATTCTTATCATCCTTCCTCTTATCTTATGGTACTGCAAGAATCTGAGGATACCAGAAGAGAGAGAGGGATAAATGGCCAGACTGTACAGACCATGCCTACCTTATTGCCTAGGTGACACCACTGTGCAATCATTCATTGTCACATGCTCAGTGACTGTGACTGCTCAGTTCACCTGGAGCAGGCAGTGCCTGATGCCCTGTGCACAGCCAGTTGAAGTAGATAAGTTGGGGAGAACAATTAAGTTCAAAATACATTTCTTAATCATGATTTGTTACTCTTTTGTCACTACAGAAGCTTGGAATACTTTCTGGATAACCCAAAGAAGCAGCCACTTTTTAAGGGTGAATGAACTGTTTTAAATGCATACATCTTTGTTAATGACCTGCAAAAATGTGTTGCTAATGAAGTAAYAGCTTTGGTTTTAAACTTGATTAGAAAAAAAGTTCAACTTAAAAAGATAAATCTTTAATGTTTGCTACCTCCTTGTGTGCACATTTTCAAGTATTACTTCCCAGGAACAGCTTTTTAACTCAGTGTATATTGCAAAGAACAGAAATTTAACGTTGAACCAAATGAAACAGAATAAATTGAAACACAGTGTCACTGCTGTTCTGCATTGCTTAACATTTGTGTTTCCTTTGAAAATCTGACTAGGGAGACCCATTGGTTTTGTTCTTTCCCTGGCTCCAACACAGAGCTAGCAATGCAGCAGTTGTTTATTGTATCCTCTGTGATGATTACTAGTTCTAATCTGTTTAGTCCTAGGGGGATTTTAGTGATTTTACTTACATTTTATTTTAATTTTATTTTTGTGTTACTAATAAAATGACCAATTTATCCTATGGACAGTCTCTTCTGGATGACATTTAAATTAAATACCTGACTCAAATGCAACACAAAATTCATATTTCAATTTACCTTCTTGTAGTTACAATAATTGGAAATGGTATTACTTGGTCAAGGTTATTTTGTGTCCTTAGGCTTCAAAGCAAAAATATTTGGTGGAGGAGGAATGATGTCACTTTAAACCTGCTATTTAGCTCTAAGAGCTGAAAAAGGCAGTGTAACCCCCTCATGCACAAATATATCACCTTAAGTTTATATTTCACTACTTTTAAAAAGTACTGAAGAATATGCCACAATATGTCTTGTTCTAGCAGCTGAAAAATTATGCTATGACTAAAATGACATCATTCTGCCTCCCACAGAATGTTTTGGCTCTGAGAGCTCAAGGAGCAGATGAAATTAACATAAAATGTCACTGTCATACAGAAAGGAAGAAAAAATATTAACATCTTCTGCATTTCTTTCACAGATCTGAGTAGGAGGTCACCATAAAGCATGTCACAAGAACTTTGAGGATGAAATAGAGCCTTTTGCTGAGGGCCAGTACAACCAGCATTGTTGAAATTTTCAAAATAGGGCTTACTGTAAATCAAGATGGTCTGTAGGATTTGTGTTTCTTCTGTCCACTATGAGTTGCTCCATAGGACTCTTTCATTTATCTTTATATTAACATTAACCAATTTTTAAGTTGTTCCAAAGTTCAATTTAGAATGATCAGTAGCATTCTAAAACTAGATAATGAACCTAGTTCACACACTTCAATATTTTGTTATTTGTACTGTTGTATCTCAGAATCTCATACAAGAATTATGTTCCCATTGTAGTAAACTATTCTGTGGTCAAATAGTGAGACATTCTCTGACTTAAAGAGTTTAAAACCCAGATACCAAAAAGGACATGGTAGGTTGGAAAGAAAGCCAGACAGCAACCAGGATGGTGGGAGGGCAAAGTAACAAATTGAACAAAGCTTACAAAAAAAAGATTGAGGTCTCAGCTTACAATATTTAACCATTGTGAAATAGAAATGTTTCTATGGCTATCACAGAAGATTTGTGATTTAATGCCCCTTTTCTTTTAAATTTTAACAGAATTTCTTGTGAATAAAGTTGATGTGTGCAAATCTTGAGGCTGTTTAACATCAAGTAAGGGGTGGTCTAGGTGTTGATAGCGAACTTACTAAGCAGGAAGGCATAACGTGGAAATCAAAAGATCTGTTTTGATCATGCTAATTTAAAGTGCCAGCTACACATTCATGAGAGATCAAGAAGGTAGGTCACAATGCTGGATGTGGGTAGGTGTTTAGTCAACAGCTAGGATTGTGAGATCCTGACATTGTGAGACCTGCACAAGGAGTGAGGTGCAGAGAGTGAAAAATTACTGATCGAGGGCAGAGTAGTAGGAGAAATATACTGAAAGAGGGAGACTGGAATGGGAGGAGGCATCAAATAATGTTTCTGAAGGAATGATGAGAAATGAGAAGAGAATAACAAGTGAAGGAAGACAGTGATAGTAACATTTTTGATATCTTTTAAAATAACACAGCACTGTAAGATAAAGCAGAACTTCTGTGTTATACCCAGAAAAAAAGTTCTAACAGAGTGGTGCAGATGGCAATAACCAGGGAATTCTTGACAGTGTGGTTCTCACTATATTTTACTGGTCTAGATAAGACTGGAAGAAACAATATTAGCTACTGAGTCCAATATAAWGTTGACTTGATTTGGTTTTCTGGGATGTTTTACCTGCTGTTTATAGAGAATTAGAGTCACTACCAAAATAAAGAAATACAAAAGAGACTTCTTATATTTAATTTACTTTATTGATAATTATTGTAGGATGACTGAAGATACAGAAAAAGCAACACAAATAGAAGATGTTTCTTTAAAAATCAACTCTAGTCTAAAAGTCAAAATTATTAGAAAATGTCATATTTCCCTTCCTTGGTACAAACTTCCTTCCTTACTGATTTTACTCATTAGTGATCAAGTATTACCAATGTAGCTTCTAACTTTTTTCCCCTACTACTATTAAGGATAGCTAGGCTTGTTTATGGAACCAAATGATTGAAACTGTGTTGGCATCCAAATTCACAGTATGTATGCATTGCTGACCAAATGCAGCACATATGTATATAGAGAATTTTCATTGCTTATTTAAGTCTTTCTGCAACAAAGGCAGAAAAAGAATCAGAAGAAGAGGACAATCAGAGTAGAGTCCTCTTGTAGCATAAGTGAGCGGTGACTTGTGACTTCAGCTGAGAAAATACTCATCTTTCCTAGATGTTGATTTATAGCAATAATTGAAGGATCTATGCAAACCCAGGTTATTGAGGAATAGCTAAAGAACATTTATCACAACTTGAGCCTGGATATCTTCTGTCTAAGTTGCAATAGCTTGTGGAGCAAACAGACAGAGAGGTACGATGATAACCCTATCATTCATAGATTACTATGGTAACACTGTAGATTAGTTGGTATTTTGTGGTTGAATATGCAATTTAAATGCAATATGGTGATATCTTCCAAGATATTTATTATAATGTTTGGTGTCTACTGAGTATTTAAAACACTGCTTTTACTGAAGACAGCATCTGAATGACACAATTAAATCGTTGGGATATCACTGCCTGAAGATGGTGATGTTTAACTAAGAGGTGAGGAGTACACTGTGTCCAGAAAAAGCTCCCTGTTTGAATTTCAGCTGTCAGTATCACATCACCAAGGGCCATGCAGCAACAGTACAGTTTGTCAGCTCCTCCAGTGGCACACTCATGCTGCATGTGATTTCTCAGGAACAGATATTTTAATATTTCCTATTTTACATTGTAATATGATAAAATATTTCTATGAGGAGAAAATTGGGAAGCAAATACGGAAATATATAGACTTTCAGAGATCACTTGCAGGTACTTTTTAAAAGTTTTGGCTGTCAACAAATGAGGAGGATGGAGCATTTCTCCAGAGCAATGCACTTTAGTGCAACTTAGCATGTATGTCAGTCTTTGAAATATCAATTTCTCTGACACACTAGTGTAATGAATTTTCTGAAAACTAAAAAAACAATAGGAAAGAGAATGTTTAGGTGTAGAAGAGTAAAATTTGTCTTAAAAAACTTGGCAAATTTCCATTTCCATATCCATTATTAACCTACTCCAACATGATTCATATTTACAAATATGCATACATTATCCAGGCATGCACAGCTGGCCAGATCCTGAGTTCCTTCATGCAAAAATTTCATTACTTTTAATCAGCTAAAGAAGAAGGATTTTTTTGATTGTGAGAGATCAGAATCTGATCTACTTGGTTTATATAGTACTAAAAGTAATATTAAGCATCTTGACCTTGTAGTGGAGTTTTGTATTACATTTCAAACTGAAATGGTTTAAACTTTTGCTAGCTGTTATCCTTGGTCTGACATATGAAATAATTGAATTCAATACAACATTGTGAGATTCAGGGAGCTTAATTCTCCAGGTTTAGAATGAAATGGAATAAAAATGTTTTTGTATGTCAATAGGGTCAAATTACACATTGCTGTGCAGCAAACTAAGTTTTGATCAAGGAAAGTCTTCAGAGTCTGGGTCCACATTTATCTTTGAATATTGTAAATGCTTTCTAAATAGGTACATACATGCATGCACACAGACTTCCAATCTATATTGTAAGCATTTAATATAAAACTATTCCACTTAGTCTTTATGCATAAGTGCTAGGTTTTAGAATTACAGCTGCATTCAGGATCAAATAAAATTAACAAAAGGTTTGTTTAAGTTCCCATTCTTAGCTTCTTATTCAGATGCTTGTATATTTTACATATTCTATAATATAGACCTATATTCTAAGTGTTAGTAACCCTCTTACGTGGTTTGTCTCACAGCCAGATTTATCTTAGTACCATTATAGTTGAAAGAACAGCGTTAAGGAAGCCTTTCTTTTCAGTTCCTGATTGTGATTGCTAGCATATCAAATTTATTCCCTTGTAATCCAGATCATTTTCCAGAAGCTTTGAGAACTGTATGTAGTAGTTTGTTAGAGAGCTCACAGAAACCCTATACTGACAGACCAAAAAGCCCTTCGACTGTCACTTTGTGTCATTAACAATTTCTAAAACCATTACAGATGGGATGGACTGATTAGAACTGAGGAGGGAGGATCTTTTTCCCAGCCAGAAATATCCCCTGAGACTTTTCCTGCATGTGAAGTTTCTAATGATTAATGGGAGAAAAACAGGACCGCCTGCCCCACAGTTGCCACACGCTTTATTTAGGAAAGAGGTTATTTATATTTGGTGATCTGCTTGCATTGGATGTCTTTAGAAGTTAAATATTAACTGGATAATTTTTTAAAAGAGCTAGCAAAATAAAAACCAAGCTCTACACTCTAATTGCTCAGTTTTTTCCTTACTTTTCAACATTCACTTTTTAGTAGCTTCACTGTAATTTGTATATAAATGGTGCTAAAAGACTAAAATGTTTATCTTCTCCCCCCCCACACCTCCTTTCCATTCTGATGTTTTATTTCTGTAAATGAAAGCTACAGCTGGAATATTGTTTTACTACAAATCTCACACCAGCACTGTCGGTTGTGATGTGACACCAGAGATTCTTATCTGTAGGCTGGGTTGGAATTATTAAACATTCTCACATTGTGCAAAGTGTTGAGGATGAACAGCAGTGCAGTGAGGTGCATCCAACACTTCTGTGCTTCCCACCTGATCCTTGAAATATGACTCCTTTAAAAGGCTAATATTTGCTTTATATAGAAGTGACAATATTCAAGCACTAACATGTACTGGAAACATCGCTGAATTTTATGTTCCTCTAAGTTCTTTTCAGAAGAGAATACTTGGGGGAGGGGGAGAGAAAGAAGGAAGATCATTCAAATAAAAAGAACAAAAATATATTATTTCTACCAAAAGTATCTGCAGTGCTTTTATGAGAAGAGAATTTCCAGTTAACCTAAGTGATTAGCTTTCTTGAGCTGACATAATATTTTATCACCTTTAAAAATAAGGAACTAAAAAGGGAAGCAAAAATACATTTCTGAATGGCTGATTTTATTTTTTTATCTGACAAATATTGTTGTATTCACAGTGTCTTCATTTTCATGATAATTATTAAAATGAAAATGCTAACAGCACCATGGATTCAAGACCAACTTAACCACTTGAATAATAAATCTGCACTGCTTTTATGGAAACGTCAGCATGAGGTGTAGAAAGGGAGTGACAGTAAACTAGTGTTTGTGCTATAATTACATATACTTAAAATGCATGAACTAAAGTTAGCTCACTAGTCTAATTCTACCGAGTAACTGTATACCACATCACATGAATCAGATCTTACAAGGTAAACGGTCCACAATAATGYGACTACCATGGACACAGAGGTCTGACAAAACACCTAGATGCTCTACAAGTGCCTCACACAGATGAGTTGATTTATTTCATTATGTGCTATAACAAGGTGGTTCAGAAAGGGGCTATAGGGACAAGTGAGACATAGGAATCAGTCCAGAAGTACCCTAGCTTTCCTTATAATACTGCTAGGAAGTAGCTGCCTCAAAGAGAATAATGAAGACTGCGTAAGAGGAAGAACCCAATCCCAATTACAGTCTGGTTGAGATGTGTAATTTTATTGCTGCAAAAACAATCAATGAAACAAAAGTTTTCTCCAGTGTTTTCTCCATTTTTTTGTGGTTTTTTTCTTCTGATTTTTTTTTCATTCTCTATTTGTATGGTTTACAAGACCTAGTAATAGAACTACAGAATTACATCACAGTAACATACCTCTCCTGTTATACATATTCTAGCATTGCTACCTCACCCGAAATATCCAAACAATAACACAGTGCCTTCAAACCTGGATCAGCTGGGAACTGCTAGGAACACAAGCAAAGTAAGTTTAATACTACATCCAGCATGAAAATTCTTCTATCAGAATTTTTCCTTCTATGTGAGATACAGTTATATATGCGCAGGTATATGTAATGATTATAGTTTCCAAGGCTGTGGCAATGATGGAAGTAACAAYCTAACAAGTAACTAGTCTCAAGCAACTAAAGTCAAACAGGACATGAACTGAAAGGGAAAAAGTCTTTCTAAATGGTAACTAAGATTAGAAGTCTACACAAAAATTTTTTGTTCTAAGTTCAATGCAATGTAATTTCAAGGAGAATAAATACTAGATATGAAAACTGAGAGTTCAAAACAAAACACAGTTTGAAGTTTACATTCTCTGTTTCCTAAGTCAGACTCATAAAAACCCAGTCACTTGTTAGTTTGGGGCATACCTTTTTTTCTTCTTTTTTTAATTAATTTTGTCATGGCAATGGGAAATTTTTATTTTTGGAGTGCTGAGCAGCCATGCTCAAGTTTAAATCAGTGGGAAGAGCAGGTGCTCAGCACCTTTGAAAATAAGGTTTAGTGGACAATAGAATTTGCAGTCAATGTTTTTGATGATGTAAATTTGAGCTTTGCAAATGCAGATGTTTGTTCCATGTAAAAACCTATTCCTCATTTAGTGACTTCATCATCCCCTGAGCTTTACCATTCTGTATCACAAATCTCATTCTGATTAATGTTCCTGGGTGGGTGGAAGGGTTCAATTTGTACTTCACACTAGTATCAATACTGCTGTTTGAACATGCTTTTGTCATCTTAATAGTTTTGTTTTCATAAACAGTTGGTGCCATAATACTACAGTTGGTCCTGCTGAATTTGTCCATGTAAATTGGGAATACTTTAAGCATTTTGAACAGTGAAGTAAAGGAAAGCTGCAAAAGTAGATTTTCTCAATTAAGTCTTTTCTAACTTTAGCAAAAGTAATGTCTTAAAAATCATTTTTTAAATTATTACACAGTCAAGTTCTGTCTTCTAATTTAACTTCAGAAATATACCTTTCAAAGAGATATTTATTGTATGTACTCATTAATGTATATAGAAGAGCTATCAAAGACAACAAAAGGAATATATATGGTAAGTTAGTCTTTTGATATTGTCACAAATCCATGCCTGTTGTTCTGTTACAAATATGTGAGAATGTTTCAAGAAAAATGGTTGAAACTTATAAATTAAAGGTTCTTCAATATTGCATCTGGCTGTAACATCTAATTAACATTTTAAAGGCTACAGTTTAATTTAAATGAATGGCAGGCCTTTGACTGCACAAGACAGCTCATGAACATGATTACAACAAAATAATTTCCCTTTGTCAGATACAGACTTTCAGTAATAGTGTTCTCTTAGCTTAATAAAGTTAAGCACCACTTACAATCGGCACTTCATTTTGCTTCTTTCTATTATATAGAATGGTGGTTGTTCAGTTCTTATAGCAGCCATCTGCGTAGGTGTTCATTTGTACTCTCCTGCTGTGTGGGTACTCTGTCTAATTCCCAAGCTTCTAGCTTTATAATAGTTTCACAAAATGCTGTTTGAATTTTTATAAGCTAGTTTTCATTATCATTAGTTGAATGTTCCAAAGCTTTATACTGCCCAATATGGTTCTATTTTGACTCATGTTTGTATGCATTGATAAAGTCTCTGTGCTGTAATATTAGTGTTACAATATCCACTGGAAAAACTTGTTGTATAAGTAAGTTGAAATTTATAACGTTATAATTTATTCTATAATCTTCCCTTTCCCCCCAAAATTAAATAAAATTATAGATATGTTTCAAAATCATGATATAGTTTTCATTTAAAAGTTTGATTCCTTTTCAATGCAGCTGCAAAATTTGTGCAGGTTAAAGTTATCCTAATGGGTAATATGTAATCTAATAAATTGGAACATTCTGATACTGGTTTGTCACTATCTAAGACCCCTTGTTGCTGTTAGTTCCTGTAGTTCTGCCTCAGACAAAAGGGAAGGATGTGACAGAATGGTATTCTGTCATTTTTTCCATATTACTTTGCCCTCCTCTCTCAAGTGAATTCAGCCATTATTACCCCTTTGCTTAAAGCCTGTTAGAGCATTCCACAATAGAAGGTCCCCCTTGTGTTCCTCAAACATGTCTTGCGTTCCCTTTGAGAGGCATATTTGGAAGAGCAATTAAGCATTGTTGTTTGCAGAAGAAAGCAAGACATCTACTAGTATTCTATACTTACATGAGGCCCTCCTTCTTAGGATCCCAGAACGCTTTAGAAGTATTCTTTAAATGTATAGCACTAACTGAAGCATGTACTTTGCACATGTATATTATAGTTATGGTGTGGATGATTAAACAGAGTCCTGCAAAGGAAAAATGAAAATTACTTGTTATGTGATTTTTTTAAAAAACAAGCAAGTGGCAGAAATGGAGTGCAGCTATCATGGTTCTTAATATTTCTCCGTAGTTTAAAAACCATAGGCATTTGGAAGAAGGAATCATATTTTGCCTTAGTTATTTACTGTTGAGGGAATAGTTGTTTCAAAATGTATTACTATTCAGCATAGCCTTTTAAAACTTCTATTTGAAATACATACAAAGTCAAGAAAAATCAGCATTAAATCACTGTTTTCCTCAGTGAATATAGACTAGAGGTAGCCATCTAACTAATTTAGCTTTCCCACCCAATGTTAATGGAGTGATTAAAAAATGTCATCCCTAAACTGGGGTACAAAATACATTCTTAAATATTCAGGAAATTATTTCTTTATTTTGAAATTTTTATAATTTAAATTATTGATTAAATATTCATCAAGTTTTTATATTCTAAAGCTTTGAAACTGTCATGGTTTAAGCCGGCAGGCAGCTAAACACCACACAGCCATTCACTCACTCGCCCCCCCAATGGGATGGGGGAGAGAATCGGAAAAAAGGTAAAACTCTTGGGTTGAGATAAAGACAATTTAATAGGACAGAAAAGGAAGGGAAAATAATAATAATGATAAAAGAAGATACAAAACAAGTGATGCACAACGCAATTGCTCACCACCTGCTGACTGATGTCCAGCCAGTTCCCAAGCAGAGGCTGCGCCCCCCCGGCCAACTCCCCCCAGTTTTGTTCAGCTTGGTGTCGTATGGTATGGAATATCCCTTTGGCCAGTTTGGGTCAGCTGTCCTGGTTGTGTCCCCTCCCAGCTTCTTGTGCACCTCCAGCCTCCTCGCTGGCAGGGCAGTATGAGAAGCTGAAAAGTCCTTGACTTWSTGTAAGCACWGCTCAGCAACAACTAAAACATCAGTGTGTTATCAACATTCTTCTCATCCTAAATCCAAAACACAGCACTATACCAGTTACTAGGAAGAAAATTAACTCTATCCCAGCCGAAACCAGGATAAAAATACATGAGGCTTGAAATTATTTTTTTAAATAAAATGACAAAGAATTATGCAATAAGCTCCTAAGCACTTGTCAGAAATGTTTTGAAACAATAAATTCTTAGATGTCTTGTCATTTGTCTATCATATCCCAGGCAAACTTTTCCTATTTTACAGTGCAAGAAACTTGTACTTTCAGTAGATTCACAATATCATCCCTAAAACTGAAGATGGTATTGTTAAGAGCATAGAAAATGTTCCTTTGTCAGATGGGAAGAGTAGATAAGACTGTGAAATCTATTGGAGTTTGGGTATGAGTTTCAGTCATGAATGCTGCAACTTAGCTGAGAAAGTATTTTATCAATCACTATGTACTGTGCATCTGAAAAACTAATGGAAACAGAACAAATACAGTTGTCTGGATGAATCTGAGTGGAAATGATACTCCTTCATCTCTGCTTACTAACTCTCAAGAGTTATTGTTTCACTCTGTGACCATAGCGTAAATTCTGTTGAGCAGGAATTCCTATATCCTTGATGACGCATATAAATTACTGTTAGAGAATGGTGCTTAATTTTTTTCATGTTTTCAGAACATTAAAGTTGCTTTGCCTTAAAATCCATGCTAGAAATCCCAATCCAATTAGGTCAAGGAGAGTTCTGTTGTTTTTCACTGCAGCCAAAATTTCACTTTCTGTTCTTCGTTTACATATCTGAACATCAGGGAATCCTCAAGTTTGTATCTGGCAATAGGCACTACGTAGTTTATTCTGAGGTAAGGTGTTCTGTTAAGATCGGATCTTCAATGGTCTGTTTTCCCTAAAGTACAAAGGATTGTAAGTATTTCTGTAAATCAGCCTGAAAGTGTGAGATTTTTTTTTTTGCTCTAGTTCTGGATTCAGTACATGCTCACTAATCTAAAAAGCCCTGCATGAGCCTGAGCCTAATTAATTCAACGATCTGCAAACTCCATGAGTCTTATCATGGCAACAGCAACAGACGATGTTTCTTAAATTTACATCCTCTAGAGTGCACTTAATAGGATCAGAGCAGTCACAGAGAAGAATACTCAGTTATGGAATTTGTTTCTACCAGTAATCGAACTGAGTATGATTCGTTCCATTTGCAGACACCCGCAGTCAGAAAAAGAATATTTTTGTATTGAGCATTAGATTTGTGCTGAAACGTGTACAATATGATCATACAAATAAGAAGACCTCAAGGAGGAGGAACCGTAGTTTTACTGCTGTTATGACTGGGGTTTTGCACAAGACAATTTATGTAAATAGCTCCAGGAAGAATGATGGGCATTTTGAAAATACATGTGGAAATATAAATTACAGCAAGCCGAGTGCCTTGAGATAAAGTGAAAAACTCAGGGGTCTTTGTGAGCTATTTTATGACTCAATTGAATTTTTGTTTCAGTCCTTCTAATTAATTCTTAAGCTTTAGTTCATAATAAGAAATCAAGTTATGCTTTTTATTTATTTTTTCAGTGTTAGCTGAAAGGGACTAGGACTGCATCCAAATTTTTAAAGTACCAATGAACCAAATATAATTTTTTATCTTAGAATCTACTCACAAAAAGTGCAGATGGCACCACCAATAAATGACTGTCATGGACCAAGATCTTTTCTATGCAAATGACTAATGCATCACTACAATTCTGTCAGAGCAACAGAAAGAGGCTGCCAAAAAAAAATCATATCATAATCAGTGAGTGTTCCTGATTGTTCACTGTTTGTAGCACATATGGATCCTCTGAAATACAGAACACCTACCTAAAAGAAATACTCAAATCATTATGCATCATGAACTTTTGCATGTGTTTAGAATGTTTTAAGGAAACTATTTGGTCTACAATAAACAGACATATTTTCCCAGTGTCATTACAGCAATAGCTGTGTTAAAAAAAGAAACAAACAAAAAAAAAAAAACAAACGAAAAAAATAGACTACACGTTAGAATCTATGCTTTAATTTACAAAGCAATAATCAGGACACAGTTTGAAACTGAGCTGTCTCAAGCCTTTCTCATAGGCTCCTTGAAATGTATCTATACTGTGAAAAGTACATATGTAATAAACATTTGAGGAACATGAAGGGAGAAGGAGATRATTATTCTACTTATAAAACTTTTATTGTATTTATCGTGGAACGCGGCTGACTTCTAACAGTCTGGTGTCCAGTGTGAGACATCACTAGACCCCAATGGCTATACGGCAATTAAAAATATGTCATTTTGCATAAACCCCAAATGTTTAACAGAAGCTTATGAGGTATCAAAAACTGCATGTAGAGCAAACCAATTTAAACGGAACGGAAATAAAGTCACAGAATTTTTGAAAGGTGACAAAAATAAAATAAAAGAGAGAAAAAGAGAAAATCTAGTTCTCTTTAAAACCACTGACAAATTTGGAAGAAGAGGCTCAAAGCAAAGATCAGATAAAATCAGAGTATTTCTTGAACACTCCTTTAAAGTGGAAATACATGCTTAAATGAATTCTTTCTATGAGTCCCTGTAGCACTGTGAGAAGAGCTTGACACTCTTCCTCTCAAACTGGCATGGTTTCAAAATAGATGGGTTTGACTGGGGAATGAGCTCAGAGGCTCTCTTTCCACATTAAAACTATCGCAAAGATTATACTCCAGAAAACAATTTAGGAATAAAAGTAGATGTTTGCTTTTTCCAGAAGCCACAAAGATACAGGACTTAAGAGGGAAGCATCTACTGCTGGGAGAATTTGCATGCCTCAATAATTCAGATAAGTTTACTGTACATTAGGCCTCCTCTGTAACAAGGGCCATTTGCCTGTTAGTCATGTTATAGTTTGAGTCATCTGAAGATATCTGTCATTCAAGATTTTGCAGTCAGGCAGTCCTCCAAGATGGAAGAGATTTGAAAGCTAGATTAGACTCCTACAATCATTTCATCTGAAGTAACCTATTCGGATTATAGCATACTCTTCAAAAAGTTATCCCATCTTTATTTAAAGATTTGAATTTATAAAGAAGTTCTTTGTTCCAATTGTGTTGTCATGTTCAGTGTGGAATTTATGTCTTGTCTGAAAATGTCTAGTTCTCCATTTTTCATTCACTGAATCATGTTGGATTTTGTTTTGTTAGAGTAAGAGATCACCTTTTTTTTTTCATTTTACATATTCCTATACTCTCAACAAATCCCTTTTTAATCTGTTTTTAGATAAATAAACCAGATATAGCAGCTTACATCCGGATGGAGAATGCTTCTGTATCTCAACCTGTTCTGCTGTGTGAATTCTTTCCTTAAATAAATTTATAAAAAAACCCCTGCAAATAGTGTTCCACTTATGTCTTCATTATTGCCATGTAATGAAGTTGTCTTCCTATTCATCTCACCTAATGTTACTCAATGTAAGGGTATGTATCTATTCTGAGCTGGTCAGGGTTCCCTCTGTAATTAAAGGAGAAGGAAAAGCAATTCTACAATGTCAATCATCCTATTTTAAGAAGGATGACTCACCCTCTGGAATATTTGTATCTCTCTCTTAACTATACAGGGAGCCCAGACTGCTGGTTAGATTAGATTTCTACCTTTCAGGCAGCTACAATAGGTGAAAAGATTCCCAAGTATATGGTGGGTTATTTCCATTCCTTCACATGAGACTTGATTTGATTAAATGAATTAAATCCTATAGGCAAAACAGATGGGAAAAAGCCTGCTTCGAAAATGTTTTTGAGACTTCAGCTCTAACCACTTTGCAGCTTCAGGACTTAAGTAGTTGTGCATACTCCCACCAATTTGTATTTAGGAAGCTGGGGCACTTTACTTGAGAACACACATGTGCAGGTAGACAGTTTTGTGAGCCTGTTTCTTCAAGGAGCTATGCAAAACAATTGTTCAAAGCCTTCACAATATAGATTTAGCTATTAATTTTTTCATAGCTTAGTTTGTCATCAGGAAAACAGAGATAATTTCTCTTGTTTGTTGCATTGGCTTGCTAACTGTATTCTTTCATTTAGTTTATAATCTATTTTGAACTAGGGCCATGTCTCTGCTCTGTTTCTGTGGCACCTGAAGGTTGTGGTCTGTAGACAACATTACAATGCAAATAATTACTGTTTATACTCTTTGACTATTTAGACTTTGACATCTGTTTTTTACAACATCTAGTGCAACAGAACTCCGATGTCTTTTGGTACTTCCAAGTTTGTTGTAATACAAATAAAAATAGCATGAAGGAGTTTTCTTTAGAGGCTTAAAGAGGTTTAAATACCTGCATCAACAGTGCTGCCACGTGACCTTCTCACCCAAATTTGTTAACGGTGTTCCYGCTTACATACAAGTGTGTGTGAGTGTGTTTCTTTCTATGATTATAATTGCTCGGGTGCATGGATATCAGCTTCTTAGAGTGCATTAGCAAAACAACTATCTAAATAAGTTATGCTCTGGCCATGAGTTGCACTCAGACACTTGCATTAGCCATTTCCTGTTTTACCAAATTTCAGTGGTAGACCTGCACCTCTACATTGTTAATTTATACATATCAGTCCAAACATTTTCTTGTGGAATAGATTTTGGTCTTTGTGGAACAGAAAGGAGAAAAGCAATATTTGCTCTTTGAGTCCTGACAACCAGGTTTAATTGTCCAAGTTCTCAAGTAATCAAGGGTGGGATCAGACTGGATCTGTAAGTATTCACGGCATTGTGACAGACCAAAAGAAGAAAAAAAAAGTAAAACCGAAACGATCCTAGCATAACCAGTGCTGAGTGCTTTAATTTCTTAAAAATTAGTCTGGAAAAATTCCCAGCTCATACATCTGTCATGCTAATTTACAGAGGCTGAAGTCTAAGGGAGAAGCACTGAGGAAGATCATTCTTCCTCTCTCTTCCTCTGTTCAGCATGATTACTCCCCCCCGCCTCGAATGTTTCCTGGCTACCTGGCAAGTTTAAGCATGAACACCTGTATTCTAGCTAGAATTTGCTGTATGCTAGTAGGTGCCATTTTCGGTCCATCTGTCCAACATTTTTCTTATGCATTGTCTAACATCACATGGGCTAGTATTTGCAGTTGGAGCCTGTGACAGAGGAGGAACCGGTGACAACGTATTTGTTCCCCACCACCACCTTGGTTATTCCTCTTGAAGTATCTGCTGTAGTTTGGTTTATTTTTTTCTTCTGTTAAAATGCAGCTGTGGTACTGTAAATGACAAGTCATCCTCAGTCATCTTGAAATAACTAGGGTTTAGCTCTGATCTCATTTTCACAGGTTCTATGTCAAATACGAGCTATTCTTGATTGCCTCCAGTTTCTATGGCCAGAATCAGATACATAGTTATAGACGTACAYAGATCCTCCTAGTTCACGGAAGCTGCTGGAAAGTTTTTTTTCTTTTCATCAATATCCAACCTGGTTGGTGACAGTTTAGTATAAAAAGACCTATTCATTTTTCAGTTTGCAGATTTTTTGTTTCTAAACACAATTTTTTCTTTAGAAAAGCTGTGGTAGTTATTGAGAAAGATGTAGTAAGTGTCATGATGCTACAAAAATGTTCTAACTTCTACTACAAAATATACTAATGTTCCATCTTAACACCAAATTAATTGCATTGCTGACTGACACTTAAATCAGATTTTTGTGTCATTCTGTTACCAGTCTAGCTCATCAGACACAGAAGTATCTAAAATGAGTATCTGAGAAGTTTAGAGGTTCAATAGTCAATTTAATCTTCTGTTTTTGATTATTCACAATCCAGTTCTTAAGAAGGCTTAAACTGCTCAGAACAATTCTTCTTTTTCTTATATTATTATAATTTCTTATAATATTATGATAACACAAGTTGCAAAACTAATGTGAGCCAAAGAGCTTTACTTCTAAAAGAAAGAGTTGTCTTAGATTCAGAGCTTCAAATTTGACTGACTCAATAGGCTTTGTAGCATTGTCTGGTTAATGCTAGAACAGAAGGATTTTTTTTTCAATTTAATTAAGTCGCTTAGAAAACTACACTTTCTGTTTTACAAAGCACCATTGGACAAATCTGGAGACATATCCAGTTCTGATGTCTTCAGTTCAAGAGCTGCAGCTTTAAAGGGGACAAGKTGGCCTTTGTAGAATGATTTGAGAAAACAAAATTATTTTCAAGTGTCTATGCTTCCTATATAAGCAATATGTATATATCTATAAATACATATATAAACCCCACACACTGAGTGCTGCCAACAGTCACTATGAATGGAATGCAGTGAGAACAAGCAAAGAAAGCCTGGTTGCTTTCTTATGGTTAACCATTTTGTTACACCCATTTTTTTAAAATTCACAGATGTACACTTCCCCTTGCATGATGAATTCCCTTTAGCGGCACACATTAAAAGAATTTAGATATTTCATTCCAAAGCTGTATTCCTGAAATTCCTGTTCAAATGCCATGTAATAAAGGAATTTGTGTTTCAGAGACACTGCAATTCTGACCGTAAATTTCCTTTGTACCTGCAGCTCTGTTTTATAAATTGGAGCCTACACCATATTTAATAAGATCAATGAGTTTGTTACTTCTGATGCATCTGATCTGAGAGATTTAAACCAGTGGAACTTGCCTAAAGCTGACATACTGGATTGGGATTGACACAAAACTCACTGGTGCTATGCTTTCACCAAATGGTTGTAGGCCCCACTACAGAAATGGAGCACCTGAGCTTACTTTCACCATATTTTTTGATCAATCCTTCTGTTTTGAGAAACTGCCATCTTAATGAGTGTAATTAAATGAAAGCTGACGTCTGTGAGAGTATTTCCATTCGTACCAAAAGGTTTTTGAGTGAGTCACTAGATAGAGAGCCATTTTAGATGCCATTTCAACATGGTCAACACTTTTGTTTACCTTTTATTTACTAAGAATTTCTACCTATAAAATAACAGTGTATTGAAGCTTTAGGGATGTACTTTAGCAGCTCTCAAAATGTTGGAAAAACCATAGCACCAACAATCTGCTGGCATTAAAAAAACGCACTCCAAACAGAGCCATTACTATTTTAATGCTGCTTTGTAGGTATTTTAATAGAACATGTAGCCACAGAAAAAACATACACAAATAATAATACAAAAGGCCCATGTTTTGATTACCACTAGAATGAGTGAACTGATGTTTGCAATGTTCTGTTTTGTATGTAACTTTACTTGGCAACAGAGGCAATATTTATAGTAAAGTCTATCACCGCTTATTAATGTTATACATTAGAGTATTTTGCTACTTCAAAAAATGATATGTTAAAATATGCTGAAACATTTTCAAATAAAACAGGAAAAAATGATCTAACAATTTATTAATTGTATTTCATTGTTTAAATGGTAGAGCATGATGAACCATTGAATGAAACAATGTAAATATATTGATTTCATCTATCTTAGTTGTTGTAAGCATTTATAAAGCCTTAATGAAGCCTCAGGGGAACAATTTCCCACCTTGTTTATTTAAAAATTGCTAAAAAAATTTTAAACCACAATTTTCAGGTAATTTATATAAAAGCAGAGGACTAAGAAATTCATTTGTGATATACATATTTTTGCATTCCTGATTACAAAATATCCTTCTTATTAGGAAATTTCTGTTTGATGCATTTTAAAAATGCTTGGAGATATAATGTTGCTTGCTTTCTAAATGTATAGTAGGAAAATATTTTTTCCAAATATTATTCATTAGATTTCAAGTATTGAACTGACAATTTAATTTTCCTTGAAGTGAATACACTAAGCAAAGTAATTGTACAGATTAATAATTTACTCAGACCAGAAGATTTAAAACAGCTGAATATATTTCCTCATAAACAACTGTGGAATTTAAATGTGGAATAGTTATACACTAGCAGTGAATTTTTATAGGAAAAATGTTAGGGTTCAATTCTGAGATGTCTTTATATAAAAGTTGAAAAATTCTATTTCAAGGAGTTATTCCTCTTATTTTTTCACTAGAGAAGTGACAGTTTTTCTAACATTTGCTGCACACAAAGTAGCTAATGGGTATTTCCAATGGACAACTGTAAAGTTCAGATATGCAAAATAAGCATGGTTCATAAGTACCGCAGATTGCAGGGGAGCCCCAAATCATTCAGTCCATCACTTTCACTTGTAGGTTTGATTTGTATTCTCTATGGAAYCCACTCAGGCTTGACAGGGAATAACCAACCCTATAACCCATCAGGATTTTCTTTTTCTTTTACAAGCTTCCTAAGGCTCCATTTTGCCAGAAGGCCATTCAGGTGATTTGTGAAGATAAAAGTTTAGTTGTTAATGAAAGGGATGCAGGTTCTTGCAGCTGGAGTAGAGGTGGAAGAAACAGAAGAGTGGTTAGCTGCTTTGGAGGAGGTGCTTGGACAGGCTGATATATTACAGGTSCTATGCAAAGATCTTCAATTTTAAAGTGCCATCATTTAGTCCTACCCTGGAAAATAGCTACCTATAACTATTATTGGGAAGTTTCATATTATTTCTTCATGTTTTCAAGATTAAATCTGTCCATTTTTCTCTCTTTTTTGAAAAGCCAGCATTGTAAATTCTACTTTCGATATCAAAGTCTGGTAGCAGCATGCATACCAATAGAAAATAAAGATACTATCCCTAAGATACACATACAGAATTTGCAAGGACATCTGCCTTATGGATCCCTATGAAGATGCAAATCTTCTTTGAGAAATAGGACCTTAGTAAACAATTTTGCCAATGAAGTGCAAGCTGGAATAGAATTCAACTTATTTTTCTGTGGCTACATGTTCTCTTCAGAGCTGAGAACAGGGAAAAATAGTAGAAACTTGTATTGCAAAATAAGCAGAGCTGACTGAGAACACAAGCAAGGTTTCACTTTCATTTACACTTTTGCTACTATTTCAGTTTAACCAGTCTACTCTAACTAGTCTTGTACCAGTGCACCTGATAATCAGACAAATACTATTTTAATTTAGTAAGTATTTGGTGACTTTAAAAATCTCATATGAGGCTTTATAAATCCCCCACTTCTTAATAAAAATATTTCTAAAGATCTGAAGGAAATACAAATATGTTTGAATTACTAATTTAAGATAACTTTTAATCTTCTTTGTTGTTGTTCTCACAGTGATTTTTCCCAAGCTAAAACTGGCTTCCATTTATTGTTTGACAAACTTTATTCTTTATAGATTCTTTGTAATTTGTAACATAACCAGAATGTGCTATTGTAACCGGATATGGTATTTCTTATTGCTAGACGAGAAGATACACAATTTAATTGTGTAAATTAAAGATAGCCTTACCTATATTTATTCGAGATCTTAATTTTTACATTATTTCTGTTAGAAAAGCGATGAACTTAATGAATATGTTTTAGTCTGGATCTGAGTGAAGTTAATTTTGTACAGAAATTTGAAAACAGTTAAATGCAGAAATTAGGAAGTCAAAATTTATTGCTTAAGCAAAACTATTAGCTGTGTTGGATAAATAAGAAAACTATTCAGGAAAGCATCATTTGTGTGTAAATAAACAGCCTCCTAGTAAAAGCAAAGTAAGCAAAGTAGTCACCATTGTGTTCCCTGGCAGTCTGCTATCATAGGCAATTGCTTACTTCTTGCCTTGAGACCTTTCTGAACTAGTTTATTTAACAAAATAAGAATTATTCATGGTTACTGAAATTAATTGATAGGTTTTCTTTAAAGATTTTGGAATAAATAGGTCTCAGCCTTCCATAAATAATTTCTTTACCTCTCAGTTTCTCATCTTGAGTGGATTAGAGATTGAAGAAAACTGAACTGCATCATTCCCCTTTGTAGTCATAGAAGAAGCTGACTTGTTACTTCAATACACTATAGATTCAGGTGCCTATTCAGTTTTCTCTCCATTCAATGGTTTATCTTTTTTAAAAATATTGGCAGCTAATTTATACCTAATTGAATAATCTTATTTAAATAATTTTCATATAACAAATGGGGATCTTGGGGTATAGATTTTGTGACTATGGAAATAACAAAGAATAGAACAGTAATGTGAAAGTTGTTTGTGCCAGGTCTGGTTTCTACAAAGAGGGTCCACGTGCTTATAAAGTCAGATTATCAATTGTTTTTATATTATTTGAATGCTGTATGAAAATTAGTTTATACTCAAAGTTCTTAGCCGTGTGCTGAGCTGCATCTTTCTCTGAGATGCTGAATGTTCCCTTGACGTCTTTTAAACCATAATGACATTTAAGAAAGCTGAGATATTGCAGCTCTTAAAAGGATTAAAATAAATCTTTTGTTTTGGTCAAGAACCTAAGTATAGACAGCATGTGCCAGAATGGAATGACTCCTCTTTTGCACTTAGCTCTTTTTGCCTAGTAGTGAAAGCATGTGCATTTAGAGCTCAGCCTTTTATGAAATCCATACCAATTGCATGTCTGATAGGCTCCAGCAATTCTCCAATAACATTTACATAGGGGTTGAGGATGGAAACTAATGAGAAATATTAAGAGTTTTAGATTTAAATGCAGCACTTCGCTTTGCAGGTGACTAGTGAATACTCTTCAATATTTGGTTTCAGTTGATTTTATTTTGATCCACCTAGAGAACACCTTAATACTTTTGCTTTCATGCAAAAATTAGTAACAGTTGAATATCCTCAATCTCTCTAAACCACAGATGTGGTGGTGAGATTTTTAATGTGAAAAATTACTATTGTCAAACAAGACCAACTAATGCTTAGAAACTTCATTACCAAACAAGTGCCCCTAGCTAGCCTAACAGTATCTCCCTGAACATTTCAATTCTGCTTCCCATGAAGCAGAACCTTATGAGTTCTCTATCTGTTTTTTAATGGTTTTTGTTTGTTTGATCAGAGTTCTCCATGCCCCTTCTGATTTCTGTTGTTATTTACACAGGCATATTTACATATGTTTTCATTTCTGGGATCTCTGCACAGACACTGAAGTAAAGCTAATTAGATGCATGAAGCCTACTGTCATTTTCCAAAGTAGATCAGCATAGATCAATGGTATGTGCTTGGAAAAGTTCTGCTGTCCTTATCGTACTAAAGGCCAGGTCTTTTCCCATCTCGGTAGAAACATGACTGAGCTACCATGTTTCTAACAATGACAATTACTTACTCTGAGTCTCTCGGGTGAACTTTAGGCCCAAGATGTAGGCCCAGACTCACCTCATCTAACATGAGGTTACGTGATATAGGGAAGTAATAACCCAAACTGTCTAATGCTAAAGGGAGAGAGAAGTACCTCCAAGTCTGGTTCAGCTCACTGAAAACTGCGTTGCYATAAGTGCAAGACCATCATTGCAACCTGAATCCAGACAAATTCAGACTCAAAATAAAGCACCCAGTTTAAATAATTAGAGTAAGTAACTACTGGAACAACTTGCTCAGGATAGCAGTGGTTTTTGCAGTGCAGTGGATTATTCGGAGCATTTTGCTTGGATATTTTTCTGAGAGATAGACGTTTAGTTCAAATACATTGATTCAGTGAAGTCAGCTAGCATCTATATTAAAGTTCAGAGAAGAGGACCGTGGTGGTCCCTTTCTGCCTTATATTTCCCTCTAAAAGGATCAAATGAGTCTGACTTCATTTATCACTCTACCAAGTTTCGTTTCACCTGGAAATTTTATCGGGGTGATACATTACTTAAATATCGCTGATGAAAAGCTTTGGGACTTGTTCCAATCCCCATGGGCCCACACTAGAARTGTTCCATTGATGTCCATTTTTTGAATCTGTCAGTTGGCCAGTTCATTGATGTCTAACCAAATCTGGAGTCTCTTACGTTTATACAATTATTGCTAACAATGAAACCTGAAATCTCATCAAAAAATGAAATTACATTTATCTGAAAAGACATATTTTCTGTAGACTCATGCTGACTGGAATTATTATATCTTAATTCTTTGACAACTGAATTTTCTATCAGCTTTTTCACAAGCTTTCTTTATATTAAAATGTTAGTGGAGTTGCTTCACTTCTTGCCACACTGTTAAATATTCCTACCCTTCCTGAATTTCCATACTGTGGAAAGCAAGCTTTAGTAAGAGGCTATGTGCTCAGATGATGGAAATCATTCATATATGCTGATAAGCAAATATTATCCCTTCAAAGTTTTTGCTTGTATGAATTTCTAGCACAGCAGACTCCATTATTGCTTTATGAAAAAGATGTGTCAGCAAGTTTCTTTCCAAAACATTAGAAATATTAATTTAAATACTTTCTGTGGTCTTACTATTTTAATCAGCAATATCTAGTAGTTTGTTTGCAGCATTACTATAGTTTACTTTGCTATTAGTATTCTTTTAATCCTCATATTGCAGGAAGCCATGCTGGGCATGGAATTTTCCGTGATGTCTTTGGCTCCTTTCGTAATTTTTTTCACCTTTTGACTTATAATTTACATCAATTGCATTTATTTCCATTTATTTTCCATTTGCTTTCTTATTGATAATTCATAAATCAACATAGATTTTTCAGCACACATAATAAATATTAGCCAAAGTTATTTTCATTCTTGATTATGGAACTACATTTTTCTGCCATCAAGAACTGCTTCTTAAAATTTGCCAATTTACTTTCATATATTTCTATCTTAACTTTTCCTTCAAGTCAGCCTCCCTCATAATTTATCTCAGCTTTGTGGAATAAGCCTGAATACATATATATGTTATTAATTGAGACTGTTGTCTGTGGATGGTGCCTAATATAAAGTGACATCTTTAGAGACCTTTTCCTAATCCATCTAGACATCCGTGATTATAACATTCCAGTCATGTAGACTGCCCACCAGCTCTTGGTAATCCCAATTTAACCAAATTCACTTTCTTTAGTGTCACCCAGATTCACAAGATAAGAATGCTTTATGAACATTTTTGAYGGAGAATAACTTTTAATCATCTCCCAGAAAAATGTTATAGTCCTATATAAAGGGACTTGGTCCTTTCATGTATTATTTCGTGTGAGATAGTTCATAAAACTTCTAGACAAGAGACAAATCTTTAGTGAACRTCTCATCTGCAGTGTGTTTTTGAAAATCATGACAGAAATATTGTAACTGCTGTCCATGCAGCTGTGTAAGTACAAAGAAAGGTATGATGACCATGGATTTTTTGGGGTTTTTTGTTTGGTTTTTTAGTGTGTCTGTTGTCATAGATATAACAGGTCAAAGGCAACTCAAAGGTAATGCAGAGGAAGACATATTAATGAGTACAATTTTACTGAGATAAACTTTTTTAAGCCTGACTCCCTTGTTATTTTAATTACCTGTAATCTTAGTAGGCTTTGCACTATTCTTCTGTGACAAAAATTTTGGAATAGTCAGTTACTGACAGTAATCAGCAAAATAAAGGAGACTACCACTTTATGTTTAACATCCCTTTGTTTATTCAGTAGCAAGAAGCACCTCAATTAACAGTGAAAAGTCTTAATCATTACCCTTTTTTATCAGAAGTGCAGATATATAGGCGATTTACACTGAAAATAGAGACAATTTAATGTGTTTAAGTTTGGTAATTTTCTCCTGTTGCCATAGGCTGGAAATTGCTGTAGTAAGGTGTAATTCCCCAGCTTTAGATTGTGACTTCTAGGGTTTGAATCTGATATGGTAGGGTACTTTGCACTTGCTGGTACAAAAGACTGTAGTTAGTACTTGAATGTTTCCCTCTTTCTTTGTTAATTAAGCTGAGTACACCTCTAACATGGCTTAGTAAGCACATAATTGCTTTGAAATAAAAGAGACCATATTATGGTTACTATCTGTAACAACCGTGGGTCTGATTTTTATTGTTTTTGTTTTAAATAATCCACTAGGTAAGGATAAAGTGTGTATAAAATACAACAAATCAGAATGGTAGCATTTTATGTACAGTCTATACAGATACAATAACTCCACAAGCAGCAAGACAGAAAATAATCAGACCTGTTCATTTTTACTAGACCTTTTATCTTTAAAAGAATTGAAACCACGCTGGCTTCCCAATTGATCACAATTCTTGGCACAGTCAAGAATAAGTTGCCTAAAACAGAAAAAAGATGAATCTTGATAGAGAAGGAGTGCTTAAGATATATAAGCAAATAAAGCACCCAGTACCACCACAGTTCATGTTCTGTTTTAAAGAAAACACCACCGTGTTTATGTAGGGCTTCTTGTCCTTCGGTCTGAGATGAGTGTCTTTAATGGGAAACATTAGGATATGAAGAGTTTAAGTGTCTTGTTCATTGTTATACATCCCAGCAAGAGTGGGTTTGCAGCTTATGTCCATGAGAAGCATTGAAGACAGTGAGATAAATTCTCAGCAGGACATTCTATCTCATGGAAATTATTTGTTTAAAAGCAACCAATCAGAAAGATTTTTACGTACATCCACAGTTTTAATTTACTGCAATGCAATGTGAAGAAACAAAATAATCATCTTGGAGTTTTTCTTCTGCATTTAAATGTAAGCTGAATTAAAAGAACTGGAAAAATACAATTTGTTTTGGCAACATGGTGGCAAGACAATCCACACCATCCAGGTGAAAATGGTAGGAACTGGATACCCTTACTGATGAGTTTAGGATTGGTATTTGATTTCAAATTGCTTTTAAGGAAATGGTTCCATCACTTCAATAATCAGTTACATGCGATCTCAGAGTTTAATATGCTATCTTCTCACCAGCAGCAAGTAACTTTTGCTGTTGACCACATATTGGTTCATGGAATTCTTTCTTGACAAGGGGAAAAAAGACGAGAGGAGTAATTATTATTTCAGTATAGCAAAGAGACAGATTCAGTATAATCTAGTTGGTAACCCCATTACTGTTTCTCCAAAACTCCATTGTTAGAGTATTATGTGGGGGGGGGGGAAATAATTTACAGCTCTATTTACTACATTATTCTATGTTTTATCATAACCAAGTACAATTACAATAATATTTACAATTAATACAGAATATTAGGTACAAACCACATATACTGTATGAAGAGAAGATATACATTACATTAGAGAGAATGTTAAATTATATCTGCATCATGATAAGAAAAGCCTTATCTTTAATAACTATGTCTTATAAGCTCACATATATGTATTTTTTGAAAAAGATGGCACAATCTAAAATGTAGAAACAACATATTGGACAAGATTATAAAAAGAAATAACTGTACACAACTGTAAGATGTGAAGATAAGATAAGAAAAAGGTTATTTGATTACAAATTCAAATGCTAGTCTTAAAAAATTGATAAGAAAAATTAATATTTATCCTTATTACTAAAGAACTAAGTTACCAAATTTTATTTGTTCTTCTCCACATTAGATCATTTGGCTTTCTTTTGTCATTTCTCACTTAAACGCTGTAAACTCAGAAAGCGCTAAACTAATATTCTTTATGTAGTGTTACACATGCCATAAGACAATATTATTTTACCATGTCAAAGATGTTTGCACCATTTGGAGCACATCTATCATCAAAACTCAATTAAATAGTGCATTTTATCTTCAGCTAAAACAAACTGTTTACTTATATTTGCTCAGTGTTTACTTCACAAGAGGTAGAAGACCCAAATACAACAGTAAAATAGGTGCCTTGGGATATAGCACGGGTCAAAAAATTTAACCCAAGGAAGAAAGTCTAATCTTTTGGTTGCAAGAGAAGACTTTTTTTCCTTTGCCAAGTAAAAGGCAGCATTATAATGTTATTCATACCTCACGTGGTGTCCTAACAATTCCTCTATTCAAGCTGAAAGGGCTATATTCCCTTTGTTGCAAAGTATTAAATTTGTCCCTTGAGATTAGTGTGTAGGCAGTTTTAAAGGATGAAACAGGATTAGATAAGGTTTCTTACCAAGAAAGGGTTCTGAAACTGTGCTGCAAAAACCTCTTGTGTTACATGTGCTGAAAAAACATCCTTTGTTTTAACACTTTGAATCACAAGGCAAATTTATTAAATTATTAGTTGACAAAATGTTTCTTTACAGGGTTTTATGAAAGGCAAATAAAGTACAAATGGGGGAAAATGACACTTGCTTTAATTGTATTTGAATTTTTTTATATGAAATTTCCCTGCCATTTGTAATTTGAAATAAATTCCAAAAGGTTGATATAAAAAATTATAGTAATTCTACTTATTTTCTAAAACATTCAGTACATTTCTGTATTTCTTGCTGTGATTTAGAGGAAAAAAAAAATTTACCTTTATAACTTATCAACTGAGCCAAACAATTTTAGTCTAAAAAGCATCAAAACCCAAATGTCAAGGAGAGTCCTAAAAAAGAGTCAGTAGTTGAGCTGTGCTCCACTCACTTGTATATAATTAATACCGTTGTGTACCACATGAAGACTTTCATGAATTTGATTACTGCATATTCAGTGAGCACAGTTTAAGCATTTCTACTTCTTTAAAAAATCTACTTTTGAGGACTGAAACCATTCCTAATTAGAGTCAAGGGGATTATTAGCATATGTATATTAAAAAGTAGGGTAGATTAAATGGACTATATGTTGCTTTTACCTAATGAATTGACAAGAAAAGGCAGTTCCTTTTCTTTATCCCCCAAACTTCCACAAGCCACATGGACTTTGACCCCGTCCTTCCTCAAATCCCTGTTCTTGATTAGCTCTTCTGCAAGGAAGACTAGACAAATTCCCTTCGGTAGCCATCAATGGTCTTCCTCTAGTCCTCAAAAAAAGCCACTGAAGAGTGAGAAAGTCTCATCCAAGAGTGAAGCAAACCACACTACAGGTATAATAATCTCACTGGTTTATGACCGTAGTTACGTGACTATGGAATCCTCATCCTTCCTGCTTCTCCTACTGTACAGTTCTTTTCCATTCATACAGTCTACTACGTTCATCCTGAATGCAAAGGCTATGGAAAAGAGTCTCAAGACTATTCTCAGTGTCACTGTAGAGTTCACTTGAAGAGTGGACCGTAAGATGCATAGCAATTCATATTTCCTCTGTATCAAAATATCTCTTACCCTCAGCCATGAACTGGAGTACACCATTCCTGAATCTGAATGCCTGGCATGACCAAATTAATTTTTATAGCTTCATGGGTATAATTGCTCAAAAAATGTTAATGTGTATAGGATCTCAAAGAGCTATTCTGACATTGTGATACGACTATTTAATCTGTTCCTTTTCCCCTTTTAAATTATAATTAAAAAAATAACTCCAGCAGATTGACATAAAAAGAACAACAATATCACCTGCAATTAGAAGTTTTTCTGCACCTACACAAGAGGAGATGGTGTATTGCAGCCAGCTCTAAGTCTGCTGTTAAAATATATTCTTCACAATATGTACCAAATAAAAGTTAAACTATAAATATTAATGAAGATTGGAGAGGAAAAGAAAAGATGTTCTGTTTCTTAGTGTTCCATGCATTCAACAAAATCAGCATACTTTAAAACAAGTTGGATGACTTGCCCCTTTTTCCTTTAAGTTAGACACAGCAAGATGTGACTCCTTCCCACACAAGGCTACTGGATCATAAAAATGTACATCATTAATGAAGTTAAGTGGCACTAGGTTTGTAATTTTCAAGGCACAGATAGAAATGGTATGCTGTTATAATTCATGGACCATTATAATAGATATATTACCTTAACGTAATGCTCTGAAATTACTGTCTTCATTTTCTATAGCTGGAAGAAAGCTCACTTAAAAAAAAAAAAAGTCACCAAAGAATGTTTCCAAGTGTATAACTTGGGAACTTTTCTCTGCCTATCGCTGAGATGTCATAACTTCATTAAAAGGGAATGTCCGATGTGCTCAAAAGCATTGTATGGCCATATGCTAAAGTGTAGAGGAATAGGATCTTATTAAACTGATATCATATATTTTAGCACTATAGTGTCTATGCATTTTGACTGACCACTGCAACCAGCTCTAAGTCAGAAGATTTCTGAGCCTATGTGCAGCCTCATCTAGTTTTGTGGAGGTTTTGAAGTATGRTGTAAAACATATTATGAGGTTTACCACAAAGCATTTTTCAGAGAGTATTTCCTCAGAACATTTAGCCAAAAAGTGATAAAACCTGCAATGGTGGCAGGAATTGTGGGATAAGTGGCAGCTGTGTTGAAGATTCAGGCCCAAACTCACGTGGTCTGCATCATTTGTAATATGATGATCGGTAAATATATTCCTGCAGCACTGGCAGTGTTTGGATTTCAAGGTGAATCAGTCCCTCAGACTAATTCTCTCTCTATCCTCTGGGACTTTTAATTATAGTCACAGGAGTATTTTTTGATGCCTCATCTCAGTTCTCCAAAATGAGGCAGGAAATGGTGTGTTAATAGGAAAAAATGCCCCAAATACACTCTTCTTCCCATTGCAAATGCTTACAGAACAAAACAAAGTTAGTTGATAGTCACGCTATAAATGTCTGTGCTACTGTCATACAGTGCAGTATGTGAACAAAATAATAAAAGATGATCTGTCAACAAGCTGCTCTCTTAAGTTGGTAATTATTTTGAATGACATCGTATCACATCTAAAATAAATTTAAACAGTATCAGCAAAGTACAAATACAACAATATCACACAGCTAAGATTAACAGCAATAACTCTCATTCTAGTCAATACTTTTTGTAATATTTAGTTATTGTTTGGAAGAAAACCACTACCACCCAACAGTTTTCACATTAAATATAGACAAATAGTTTAAATTAAACATATGATATTCCATCATTTTACACAGGAAGTCATATTTATATATTTAGGCATTTAATTTCTTGAATTACAGGACACAATGGAAGTAAAGATATTCCTATATTTTCAAGTTCTCTTTTGATTGGTAAGGGACAGTGAAGGCCCATCTGTTTTGCAGCAAAGAAAGCCCCAAACCATCTGTGTAGAACCACATGCCAGCTAAAACACAGAGATATGCACAGTTTTTTGTTATGAAAAATTTTGCAGTATTTTTTTCCTGTATTAGTGTGAATAAATTAGCAACAACTAAATTAAAGAAATCTTCTGAGAACATATTAACTTTCTAGTGCACACTGGAAAATGTATCCATTTAGAAGTCATGAAACATTCATTGGCAGAATTTGTTCTTCTGACTTTCTTTTTTATTATTATTAAGACAGAGAAATCATTATGTGTTTAATATAAGCATTTTTATTAGCATGGTAATTGAAGTTAATTTACCTGAATTTTAGTATTTGTGGGGTTTTCTTCAGAGAAAACCCCACATAATTACAACCCCACATAATTACAACCATGCTTATATATTGGCCTAATAATAACATTTAAAAACTTGGGTCCATATGTTTCCTTTCTATCTTAAAAAAAAGCCAGGAGAGGGGAAACTCACCCATAAATGACTACAGCTTTGGCTAACCTGCAGGTTTACATCATCTACCATTTAAATGGGTTTAAAAAGAAAAACTGTATGTGGAGAATAGTCTCTGAAATGAATACACAGTGACAATTGTGCAGATTTCTGTCCCTCACTTGCCCTCACACAGGTGCTGTGTTCTGTGTCAAGCAGAGGTAGCACTGTGAGCTCTGTTGACAATTCATTAATGTTCAATATTTTCTTGAGATTASAGCAATCTTAGCCAAGTGGGCAGCAGTGGTCCTGAGAACTTCTGAAAGTCCTTGAAATAACTGCAAAAACCCAAGCAAACCGCACAAATAAACAGCCCTGTGTAGTTTCTTGGTATATTAGTGGCCGCATGCTGGCAAAGTAGCAGCTAGTTCTCAATTTTTTTCTAAATAAAATATTTTTTAAATGTAAGAATACAATTATGATTTTGCAAAATGATTGGGCTGCTTCTATATAAATGTTTGCTTACCAGTTCTGAACACTGGGGAACTAAAAGATGGTCCCTGGATTTTATCCAGAACATCTTTCAACTGAAGACAGTTGAGCTATTCTAGTCTAGAACACACAATTTGATCATCACAAAGCTTTCACAAGCGTGTTTTGGAGGAAGACACATGCTGTAAAGAGCAGACATTTTCTAAGTTAAAAAGGCCATGACATCCCTTTGCTTAGATTCTTGATGACAAGCCAGATGTTGGAAGCTTCTAGCAAAGCTTCTAGATTTCGTTAAAACATTAAAACACTCACTTGGATTTAAACCTAACTTGGACAATATGAGGACCAAGGAAAAGGCCCAACAGTTAATGTTTTTTGTGTTTCTAGAAATCTTGTTTGATTCTTTTTTCTATTCTGTTTTTACCATGAACTGGTAAAATTGGCTTTTGACAAAGAAACTACTCATTCAGAGGTCATCTCTGCCTTTGATTTAGAAGCCTTACTTACAACATGAATAAGATTTTGTCTCTGCAGGTGTGGTTTAGACCACTCCTGTGCAAGCAAGACAGCATTTCCAGTAATATAAAGTCTAATATTTATGGTTTTCATGGTTACTGTGTTACAATACTAGTTCCTTTTAGTAAACAAACAAATATTATTGTTATGTCTTTACTCTTTTTCTCCATGTACAGAGAAATGGATGCTGTCAATATTTATCTTTTTGTCTGAGAATGATGATGCCTCAATCTTGATTCTGGAACTGGTTGCTTTACTGTAGCAATCGTTACATAACTAGTTAAGTATTCATGATAATGGGGTATGTATACTAATACTACATTTTGTGAAGAAGAGAAATGATTGCTAATATAGAAAACTAGGGAACAACAGCCATTTTCTAGTAGAGAACACTGTGATATGGAATTTGTTCTGATGTATCTGGGGGTAACTCCTCATAAATATAAAGTCCAGTTGACTTGGTTGGATACTGTTGTGGAGAATTTAATCATTTAACAGAATCAAAAGGTTCCATCTTCTTATAGGCCATACTGTAGCTTGTTTGTAACCACAATTAGATGATTGCAAAAACTGTGGCTACAGTTGCCTTTTGCACCATGTGCAATTGGGTAGGCAGCACTTAGCAAATGCACACAGTTTTAGATTTGATAGCTGGTATTCATTCCCAAGCTTTATCAAAGACTCCAGCTTTAAATAGATTCATGCAGTGATTGCCTAATGGTCTACTTGCAGATCATTTAACTTTTACACAGTATTAGCACATTATTTCTACTATGATCACTGGCACAAGGTTTGGATTTGTCTTGCAGTGGTATACAGATTTGTATTTCAATACAACATGCACTCCTGCAGATTTAAATGATACTGAACTAAATGTTTTACTGAATTTGTCTATTCCATTAATTTAGAAGTCAAAAGTCCTATTGTAATTTTATTTTGCTTCAAGGTAAAGATTCATTCAGATTAATAAAAGTAACAAACTTATTTTGCACAACAAATCTCAACAAAAAGAAAAAAATCCTCAAACCTCCAGTCCATTGGCATAGTTTAAAGATGCTTAAATAGCAACAGAAAGATTATGATTGKGATTTTAATACTTTATTTGTAATAGTTTTTCTACACTGGCCTGTGAAAACTCATCCCAGGATATATTACCTTTGCATTGAACACGTCCGTGAATTTTTTAATGTATTTATGTTGTAGTGCTGCAGACATTATCAAATACTGCATTCATTGATTTTCATGCTAAAAAGCATAGACTTAATATTGCTTTAGGCTTCAAGCAATCATTTTGTGTCAGTCAAAAGTAAAGGAAATGTAAACACAAATAATGGTAGCTATGAACATACATTTAGGGCAAAGGTAGATCAATTGGCTCCTACATCCAATAGCACAGATTTGCAGAGCTGAGTCCATAGACAGACACAAAGTGTATAACTTTTGTGACCAGTGACTCTTGGTACTCTACTCCAAGTGAATTGTCTATGGATCAAAAGACGGCCAAATGAACCTCAATATTTGCAGTTCTTCATGAGGATAAATGGGACCAATTCTAACATGCTAAACTAAACTGAACGGATTTCAGAAAAGTAATTTCTTTCAGCCAAGAGATACAGCATTATCTTCTTGTCTAACACTTTTCATTATGCTATACAAGATAACTTTGTGATCCTATAATTATTTTTACATTCATTATTTTAGTGTGTGTAGAATTTCCCCCCTCTTCCTAAATAATGAATGACCTGTTTTGAACTATACAAGAGTTTTGAAAGGAGAAACTATTCAGACATGAAGGAGTTTGGAAAAGCTGTGATTTTCTGCTTGACTTAAAATCAGTTTATGATTCAGTTATAAGAAGGTTAATCAATCTGAACTAAAATGGAAAAGAATATACATAGAAATGCAAAGAGAGATCATTATTGTTTCAGAATAATATATTTATATGCATACAAAGTGATGAGACATTTTCTGTTTGTTCCTATCGTGAAACCTCTAATAGTTTTATACTCACCGTTTTTGGTTACCCATAACTGGGGAACACCACTTTCAAACAAGACCCTATTTTGCAATATGGCAGCTCCTAAGACAGTCTTACACAAAAACGTATGAATTAAATGAGGAATCCACCTAGCTTTTGACAATATTGCTTTAAAAGCAAATTTATATAAATGATTTTAAAGCAATAGCAATTAGCAAGCTTGATATAAGAAATAATAAGCCAAAACAGACAAAACATTTCTCTTTTAAAAAGCAAACTTATTTCAAATTTCAGCTTCCATTAAGGTTAGTTCTCCTGTATAAAGGAAATATAATTAGATTTCTTTTTCAAGGAAGAATATAATGTCATGCCTCAAAAAAATTTCTTTTCTCAGTAGTTCTTTACAAAACACAAAAGTCTAATGAGATATTTACCTGTATTGGTCAAGACTATACCCACATACCCACAGTGTATGTGCTTGTTAAAGTCTTCCAGTCATTCTAGGCTTAGGGAAATAGTGTCCAAATGTACCATATTTAGCTTCTATCTCAAATTCTCCCGAGCTGTCAATTTAGGTGTTAAAGAGACCATTTGTAAAGCTTGGCTGGGAATTGCCATTATTGACTGGAATGTGTGTTTATCATTACATTCAATGATGAAAGTGGAACATGTAGCATATGAATAAATGTCAGCAGATGTTTCTTTTAAATGGCCTGATTTCAACCTCCTGTTGTTTGTCTTGAATACAAATATTAAAAAAGAGAAAAAGGCAGAATTTTTTATGACATAAGTGCAAGGGTAGTTATATTAAAAAACAACAAAAATAATGATGAAAGTCACAGAAGAACGAGGAAAGTATAATTAATAAGAATTATGTTGACGCTCCCATGCTACTATCTGGTTTGATATTAAAAAAGATACAAGAACAGCAGTTCAGTGTGGGCTATATCACTCCATAGTCACAGGAGCATATTACATGAAGTTCAATAATTTTTTACATTTGGTAACATTGTTAGAAAACTCCTTGCTTAAACTCAAAACACCGAGAAAAAGGGGGTCACACAGAAGAGACGTCTCTATGTACATTATTCTTGTTCGCAAAAGTGAATATTCCCTTTAAAAATAGTAATAATTCCTTAAGCCCTTGAAATATTCTCACCAGTTCCAACAGGTAATACTCACCACTGCAAAATTAAAACTTGAATGTGTAAATGTTTCTGCATTGTGTGGAAATGCAAATAAAGGATTTACACAGACCTCCTCTTTTTCTCCCCATTTTTTTTTAGACAATAAAGATTAGCATAAAAAACAGTATACAACTGTCTGCTACCAGAACCATATTCTGCTGCTCTACCTCACATGGTGGTGTCCCATTGAGCTCCATGGGACTACCCTGAGAGTAAAATAATGCTCAGTGTGAGCAGTGAAGGCAGAATCTGGCAGGAATTAGTATGCAGCACTGTAAACTCAGCAGTATTCCAACTAAATCAATAAAGTGAACAGAGACAAAATTAAATCAGCCTTGTGTTTACTGGAATGTGTTGCATTTTGTATCTATCTAAATGACAATATGCTATCGAGGTGTTGAATATCTGAGGCTCTCTGTCTTTACCAAGAGATGCAGGTGCTCAAATCTCATTTTTAGTAAACAGAATAGCTTTACCATGATTATAGTCCATATTCTGACGTTATCAGAAATCTACTGGTTAGAGAGGGGATTTAGGAAAAAAAAAMCCCTTCTTTTGATGCAAGACATTGTTTCAATACGTCCCTATTAAAGAAAATATTTCATACCTTGACGTTTAAAATACTAAATATATGGTACATTTCTATAAGACTATCTAATGACTGCAATGGGTGCATATTTTGTAATTGAATGCTGAGGACTATCTCCAATTCCTATCTTGAAAAATATTATGTATTTACTAAAAGTTTCATGAAAATCACATGTGAACTTTGAATTAAGATAGAAGGGCTGGGGTATCCCCCTTGCTATGCATTCTTCTCAGCTGACCTTTCATATTGATTATGTCCTAATTACAGCAAGTGGAAAAGAGCATCCCATATCACCTAGACAAGATAATGATTTTTACAAATGTAACTGTACAGATAGCTAACTGTTAACAGATGAGTAATACATACCTTTAGTAGTGTATAGCCTACAACCAGATTCTCAACATCTTCACAGTTCAAGGATATGTCCTTTACCAGTTTCTCTGGTAATAGCGATATTGGCTAGTTGCTTATTGGATCTGGTAATAGTAATTTTGGCCAGCTGCTTACTGGAACTAAGGGAAAATTATTCTGCATTTATTCATTTTTCCTTTTGATAAGAAGTTTTAAATATATGTTTTAAAACATATGCAATATCACAGTTAGGAGGAAAGCCCAGCTTACAGAAGAAAGACAATATAAGAAATAATAGKTTTTAGGCCTATGATTTTTAAAAAATAATCTCTAAACTAGTGAAATCTTATTTTAAATGAGTAGGGAAATGTTTAGTGTTACCAAGTATGAGTGAACTGCTCTCCCTCCATCTCAATTTAGTGCAATACACCCAAATGCTGATGCACTCAAAACTCACTCTAAGGAAATTTATTTCTTCTCCTAAAGCAGTGGACCAGGAACCACAAGATTACAGCATATATTCAACWGCTGTCCTTTGCCAGTGGTGGTGATGAGCTGAGAGTTGAGCAAGTATTTGTAGATCAGCATAGTAGAGTAATAGACAAATACGGTACAGGGATACCTGAGTAAATATAAAATATAATAACAAATTTTAAGTGAAAATATAAATATATTTGATAATAGTTAAGACTTATTGAATAAAAGTGTTGCCTAACTTCAAGTAACAAGTGAGAAAGCAGAGCAAGAATTGCAATTTAATTATCTTGGTCTCCATTCTGGAATTTAATAAGCAGATCAATAATGTTATCTCTATAATTGCATTCCAAGAATATCATGCTAGTTGTTTTTGCACTTCATACACTACAGCATTTCCTCTTAAGATGTTTTCAGAATGTTTACAGTCATTTCTGTTCTTAGGCCTGGATTCATCAAAACACTGAGCTTATACTTAGCATTATTTCCACAGCATGAGTAGTATATTTATATGTATGTATAAATGTTTTCTGGAATAGGGTTGGTTATAAACATGCRAAATGATTTGATGAATTTGAAACAAAAACTAAAAACCCAATATAAATTGACAAAATATGCTGTTTCTTTTGGAGTATCCTCAAAAAAGAGTATCTTCATATGATTTAAAGTCATGATATAAAAATATATGGATTAGGATATGCTCTCTATGTTTAGAAAGTATTTAATTTAATATTATCTACAGTATTAAATGTAGACTTCTTTCCCAGTTCACCCTTCAAAAAATCTATAGGTAGTGTTGACATTCAACAATCAGAAAGCAAGTAAGAAATCTAAGAGGGAGGCTGCATTTTCCCTATCTGCTTAGATCTTGGCACATTCGCTCTTCAGTTGCTCCTCACCCTTCAGATAAGCTTGAAACCAAACTTCAACCTTTCAGCACTACGCACACTTCACACATTCCTTCACTTCAGCAGTCAACTCTTACCTCCTTGAACCAAACCAAAACACATACACAAAAATCCTTCCATGTTCTCCCTTCTAAAGAAACAATAACTGTAGGTCAAGGTCTCTTCAGAATGACTTAAATTTCTCTTCATTTTTTCTCTCCTGTAAGTTATTTCACTTCCTCTTTTGCCACAGAGCTTTTGGAAATGTTTATGTGCTTCCTCCCCGCTTCCCGCAGTAACATTTTAGACTGATAAATATAATTCTGAAGAATTCGGAGGGTTTTTTCATAGAATATTGGAAGTGACAGGGAGTGTCTTGTGGAGTTGCAGAATCTGTGAGAGCGATTTTCTGATGTGATATGTGGTGTGAGAATACACAGAATAAAGCACCACCTTTACAGGACACTTCCTTGTGTTGCACTGATTAGGTGCACTAGTTTTTCATTAAAGCAGTCTTACATATAAACCAACAAAGTTTTTGGATATTGGATTGAATATTAATTAACAGCTTGTTATTTGGCACAGTTCCAGGAAATCTCCTTCCTCTGTTACCCTGCCTCTGCCTTGTTGAAATGGCATTGGCAGTAGAATATTGCTCCCATTAAATCTGCTGATTTTCCCATTTCTTCTCACAAACTACTCCTAGATAGTGTTTAGCATCCTGATTCTTAATTTTCTAGTCCAACAACAAGTGTTTATATGCATTATTGTGGAAATTGTATGCAACACAAATTTTATCCATAAGAATAGCTTGAGATTTATTACTTTTGATCTTTGCCCAAATCCTCTTGTATCTCAGACTTGTGCAATCTTTTCCCAAAGAGTAACCTTTTCTATTGTGAGTATGTACAATTGTATTTTTTTCCAAAAAAATAGTGTCTGATGTATTGCTTTTTTAATAGTCAAGATGCATATTGTTCTTCTTGCTCTTGGCTTCTGTTTAAAATGGTGGCAGCTTTAGATAGTAGAGCTAATGCAAAAAGTCGAAAGTAAAAGATGAGGGGATTCGCTCCTTTTCTTGTTCACAAATATCAGCTTGTGGCTGGTATCAGTTGCAGCTGTAATGCCTATGATTCTCCTGCTGAGTCTCCCAATCTGTCATAAATTAGCTGGAAGTTGCAAGGAATAAGCAGAAGTCCCCTTTATTCCTACAGGATGCCTATTCTTTAGGGCTGAGACATGATCTAGAACTAGAAAATATCCTCTGAAATTCTGGGGACAATTGCAAAGAGTGAGTATTGTATGATATTAAGAAACAGAGCTCAGAGTCTGGGACTAAACTCCCATGACATCCACAGCCCTATGACTAAAGTCCTCTCCTAAGGCAATAGAGCCATGGATGACAACACATTTCCCAACTAAATATTCTAATCATTACGTTAGTACAGAAAAGGCAGGTGACATTTCCTCCCTTTCCACATGCACCTTAAAAAGATTGAGTCCCTTCAGGAACCCTGCCTCAGGAGAGACCTCTGTAGTTAGAGGTCACCCAAATAAGTGGAAGCAGACTACTTGCAGTGAGGTGCCTACGCAGCAGAGAGTCTTGGTTTTCTTTGTCTCTTATTTCTCATTCTGCTTAACATTCCTTATGGGCTACCTCCAGGCAGCTCCATGATCGGTGAGTGGGAAGTACTGAAGACATGTTTACGTTTTAGTTATGGAAACATCCACAGTGTTGCAATAAGCAAGCAGTCTAATTCTTATCCTTACACATGTTAAGTAAGTGAAGTGGACCAACAGAATGAAGGTCTAGATAAAACAGAAGCAGGGATATAACTGTCCAGTTTCTCTSTAAGAGGCAGAACTGAAGTATGTTGTAAGCCATTTTTGTGCAAGTCTGGTCTAGYGAGGGCAGTTTCGTGTGAATCAGTATGCTTCTGTTCCTGAGTACAATTAACTATATTTTCTATTGATCCAAGCTACATATTTGTCAATCTCATTCTTTAACTGAATGCATGAATATATCACTCATGGTACCTCTCAAAGTAAAAATGTGATTACCATACAGTGTCTCTGTACAGGCAAACCATACACCAACTCTGCAGGAATTTTTATGTTACTATGGATTTACGATCATTTCCTTGATTCAGTTGACCTGAAATTGTAACTTTTCTTCTATGTGCTTTTTAAACTTCTCCTTATATACATTTGTGTGTTTTCATCTCTCTTGCAAGATACCTGACTTGCAAGATTCTTCTATCACATTACACTTTTTTCTTCTTTTAATATGCATGTTTTACTCCCCTTGACACTGGACTCATGCTGAAGAAAGAATAGACACCTTAATCCTGCTTGGCAAGGTTTCCCCTTTAAGCTTTAGTCCCAGCCAGGCATGTGTAGTGTTTGTTGACCTTTTGCACCAGACCAGTCAGTCCATTGTGGTCTAAAGTAAGACTTCCTTTTCTTGGCAGGCAGCAAGACGGAGTTTGGTGACGAAGTCTTTGAAGTATAGCATCTGAAGCCCCAAGTATAAAAGCTGCTTGAGCAGCCATGTCAGCAGCAAAGGTTGCTAAAACATTTTTTTCATTGCAGTGTAATTTCAAATACTTTGAAAAATTCTGAATGTTTTAAAAAGTTCTGTTCTAGAGAATGATTAATGAGTAAGTCTCCAAGTGTAGTTGTGTATTTCCATTAGACCTGATTCTCTCCATGTTGAATTCAGCAGTAAAATGTCAATAACTTCAATAGGACCAGGATAAGACCCAATGCCACCCTTGAGTCAATATGTGAAGAACAAACTCTTTTTAAAAGTCAACTTAACACCTCAAAGAACCTTAGTGGGAAGAGGTCTGGGGTGCTTAAATCCTGTTAATGTTAATAAGGCTTGCCCATTTCTTCTAACGCCTTAAGATATAGCTTAGGAGACAAAACGGAATAATTCTTTGTTAGATCTTTTTCAAATTCACTAATATAAATGCCCAGCTGCCTCTAGTTGGGGTGGGGTGAAATGATATTTGAAATTTCAGTATGATATATTATGTAAATAATAAAAATGGTTCCAAATAGTCACTACCTTTATAAATTAAATGACCAGAGAGAGAAAAGAAAAATACTAATTTATATCACCACATTGCCTGAAAGAATCTAATAGTTGTCATAGTTTGTTCATGCACCTTAAGTAATGACATTAGTTATGATCAGTTATTTAAAATATTTTTAGAAAAAAATAATGTCTTACTACCATGCTTAAAAACACAAAGCACTATTAGCCACAGATATGATCAACAAAACTAAAATTGTAAAGCTAAAAAAAAAGAGTTGTGTGCCCAGTTCAATATCAATTTAATTGGTGTACAAAAATCTTGCAATATCTATTTTAAGGATACAAAATCTGGTCTAAATGGACAGCTTGCAACCAGTTGTGGTTTTTGCTGTACTCTAATTTACAGCATCTGAGTGTGGAACAGGAATCTATAATAGTATTATAGTATGGTTTTGTAACAGCAATCTTTCATTTTGTCATTTTCCCATTTTATCTTCTCCTTTTCCCCTCTCCCAAGTCTATCTGCCTTTGATGATGAGTTTACAATCTAAAACTCTACTACTTCCAATGAAGTATTATTCTATGGATACTTCTTGCTCTTTGATCATTCGGTTTATCTCCATGACCTAAAAGGGATGCCTACYGGTAGCTCCAGTTATTCTGCATAAGGGAGGAACTATACATAAGAGAAGGAGAGAGACTAAAGAAAGTCAAGACAATACAGAGCCCTGTTCTGACGCTTATAACATGACAACATCGAGAAGGATATTGGTTGAGTGATAAGAGTCTCATGGTCTCTTCCCCTTTTGTAAGGAGCTCCGAATGCACTGTTCTAATTACAAAATAGACTCTTGCCAAGGTCATGGATGAGAAAAATGATACCCAGTTTTCCCATAAACTTGTTCAGTGCCTTATTTGAACAATGAGATGTTAGGGTCTTTGATTAGGTTTCCGCCCCATACATTAAGGGAGTAATCTTGTGCAGCTACCAATATATTTTTCACAGAATAAAATTCATGAGTTCGCACAAAATGGACACAATATATGCTATGGTAATCAGCACTATGGTACTCTCCGCTTGTGAATGTTCTGTTCCATATGCTTTGTGCATGTATCACATACATGCCATATGGCACTACATTGGCTCTCTACCGACACTGTACCTTGGATGTCCACCTGCCTGTAAAGGGAGGGCTCTTTATTTGATGCTTCTTACAACAAGTCACAATCACAAAATAAATGAATGTTCATCTTTCTTGAACATCCACACATGCTTTTTAAGTTACATCATGCTCTAATGATAAGACGCTAGGTGAGTTAAAAGGAATGGCCAGGTTAACACAAACTTTGAAAAATTCAGACTGGTTTATTAATTTAATTGATTACTACACTAGTTCCTAGGGGCTTTTTCCTATGAAATGGAATTTTCCCCTCTCCTCTTCTTACCTTTGATTCTGATTTGGTTATTTGATATTCTTTTGTTTTATTTATTTTTTAAAAGATCAGAACTCATCATTCCTGCTACTTTATTTCTACTCCATTTCTCTTAGGAAACAATTTTTATTGTTCTTCATAGTAATTATTTTTCATTGTCCTATCTCACTTTCCTAGAACCATTGGAAATGGACTGCTTTCCTTTTTTTCTACCCCTCTGCTCAATAAAAGCAATTGGCTGAGGATGATAATTAGACAATTGCAACAGTGCAGCCAACATTAATACATTTGTAAATATGTAGGATCCAGTGAGATATGTAGGACCGATACGTAGGACCTACTGTAACAATAAAGGGATTTTTTCTGCATAGGCCAAGATTATATCAAAGGATATACTTCTTTGGGCTTGTAATGAATTGTATTGCACAACACAATGCAGAATGAAAGGACTTGAACATTGTGACATAAATAGCAATATGTGACTTTGTGTTTCACACCAAAACTAGCAGGGTCTGAAGATCTGCTAGAAGTAAAATGTGTCTTTCCACCATCTTACATGAAAATTTTAAAATTAAGCATTATACCTGCAAAGTTACTCAGCCATGCTCAACTCTGGGATAATACATAATGGCATAATGCTACAGATTATTTTACCACCTTATTTCACCTTATTTCTATGAACAATCATGAAAAGCCTACCATATTACACCAGATGAGTGGCACACTCAGTCTCATTTTTGATGGACAGGAGGACTGGAGAGAGGGAAAAGGAAGTGGAGTTAAACACAGTCTTTCCATAAACTCATATAGAATACAATTTTCTGGTATTCTGCAAATCGGTATTTTCCTATAAAGTTTTCATGTTTATGGCTATAAAGATATGTTTTTCATACAATAACACATTTTGTAATAATAATGAGATCCTCTGATCATTTTCCTCCCTATTATTGGATAGCACTTCCAGCACTATGCAAGCACAGTTGGCTACCCAGGGACCCTGATGCCAAATTGCGGAGGATATTCTTGTAGCAGTGACAAATAGCTTGCTGGTGGGCTGTGCAGAGTGTTGTTCTGGCAGCAATGAAGTTGTCTATGTGTCTGTCACTTGGTTAGGCTACAGAAAGTCTAGGTGGTTTGATTTTTTTTTTCCACGTTTGGAGAACTTTGTTTTAAACTTGCATGTGTTCCTGGTGAATTAGTTCGTTTGACAGCAAGGTTCTTAGCAGACCCCTAAGTGTTACATGTGAGTACCTATATGATGAAAGAGAGAAAAAATCTTCACAGTGCCATACTTGTTTTCCATACAAACCTACATGCTGCCATTACAGCCACCCACATATCGTTTGACAACTCACTCATGCATCAAGCATCTTAATGAATCAGGACTAAACAACAGAGTGTCCCTGTGTAAAGCCACGTATTTTAAATGTTATTCTGACTTTATGCCTTTCCGGTGAAAAATTTGGGTAGACTGTGTGATCTGTAAACAATAATTCAGGAACAGGTTCTGGTTTACTGCTCATTTCTCATATTGACAGCATTCTATGTTACTGATTTTATTTTAAAAATACAATTAGTAAAGTCTGCTGATTACAAAAAACCCAATAACTCTTAGCAGATGAATTAGCTTGTAGACATATACAGGCAATCCCTACAGTGTCTTTTGACTACCTAAGAAAGTATATAATTTAAAGCTTCTAGATAATTTATGGGTAAAATACAAACTAGCTGACACTGCTGGCTAAAAAATAAATACTCCTCCTATTTTACTTCTGAGTTTATAATTAAGGGTAAATGTGAAATTTAAATAAAAAACAAAATAACAAATATAAGAGTTATTGTATTTAAAAACAGGAAACAAAGGCATAAATATTTGTATAAAGATGCAGGAATAATTTAAAATTCTTTGGAATGATAACAAATCTACTATAAAACAGCTCTGCTGAATGATGTAAGTCTAGACTAAGTAAAAGGAAGTAAACACTATTTTCATGAAAGTCAATATACAATGCCAGTGTTTTAAAAGGGCCTAACAGGCTTTTAATCTTATAAAGGAAAAAAAAGTTTATTTTTGTTCTTTCTGTGTATATAGATGTATTTGCTGATTTGATTATCCATATTGGCAGATCAGGTTAAATGGACTTTGAAACAGCCTTACATTCTTTAGTAGATTAAGTGACTATACTGGTTTTACATTCACAAAAATGTTTCTAATATTTTTTTTTTAAATTCCCTATATAAAAAGAAAAAAAATMCTACTGCTGGTAATTAGAAAAATAATCAAAAAACTCTAAGTCTAAGGACTTGGAAGAGATGTTGAAAGGTATTTTAACATTGTAAATTAAGGGTACAGAGAGGAAATTTCAGCTAGAAGTGATGTTTGAGTGAGTTTGTTTTCATTGTGACCGGTGATAGTACTTAAGTCAGCCTTCTAGACTACATGGGTATTACTAAACTAAACTCATCAAATTTGCAACTATATCTTTGCCAGAAACATTTTTGAAAAGAGCTGACAGCAGAGATTTTCTAGCTTTCATCACTTAGAAGCACAGAGTGAGGCTATTGATCCTAAAATTGCTGGGATTTTCGAAGGAGACTGCTTGTTTTTTCTGTGCTGTTGTCACTGAAGTGGTTAAAGCTTTGTTTGTTTGTTTTGGTTCTGAATGGCTCTTAATGGATTAAGCTTTCCAGCTTTCACCAAAGCTGAAACTGTTTATTAAAGTATCAAGACATAAACTAACCTTTGAGAATTTTAACGAACTATATGAGGCCATGCAGTCCTAATGACCTATCCATGTGAATCTTTTTGAAGGCTTTGGTGTGTTTGTTTTTGCAACTCATACCATACCGAATTATTTTAGTTGTTTTGGGGAAAACACGTCTACGTGAAGTTGGACATTATAATGAAATAAGGTTTTTTTCCCTCACAGATTTTATGTAGGTGCTCTAAGTGCTTTATCAAATCGTCATCATGTGTACAGAATATTGCAATGAAATATTTATAGTGTTTTATTGGCACTAAATGTTTTATTATKTATGATATATACTACAAAAGTGACCAAAAGAAAACCTCTGGTAATTAACCCAATAGACGAGCCCTGTTCTAAAAAGTCACCAATCTAAAAAGCCAGAGTGGATGTGGATAGGGATACTCTAGAACCTTAAAGATTAACATCAAATATATTTAAGGGTAGATTAGATTTGTTGTTTTTACAATCAGATTTAACCAGGTTTTCAACAGAAATGTTTAAAAGCCTATCTCAGGGTAACACAATAACCTACTGGACATAGAGCTGATGGAGAATATAATTCACAAAATGACTGATTATGGGAGACAAAGCAGAATCCTTTAATTTTCAAAGTTTAACAGGTCAACATTTTTATTGTGCTACCAAGTATTATTCTCATTTCAATGTCAGGAACAGGTTACCTTGCTGTAAGACCAGATGTTTATTCAAACAGTTAAAAACTCTTTCAAAATTGTTGAGGAAGGGCTTCAACTTCAAAGTTCTCAATAAAAATTAAAGAAATATTAAAATCCAATTACTGTTTTTTTCAGGGGGAGATACCTACCCTCACAAGATATTAGGACACCAGCATTCTATTCAAAGAGGCTGCTGTTAGACTTCTCCATTATAGGCTTTTGTACAGTACATATTATGTTGAGCCTAAAAAGAGGCAAAAAATGAAAGTGCATAATGGGAAATCTGAATCTGAACCTATTATTATTTTAAAGATTTGTACTGCTATCTAGTCCCAGCTAGAGGTAGTCTTATACCAGGCAACATCCAGAAACACAGTATCTCAGAAAATTTCAGTGTAAGGAGAAGTAAAAAAGATCATGCCAAGGTAAGAAGAGATGCATGTGCATGGGAAAAGTTATTTGATATCAATTACTCAATGAGATTATAATTATTTTCAAAAAGTACTCCACCTTGCTTGGTGTACATATTTCTAATATCTTCAGTGAATTCTTTTACACTTACATATGTATATGCATAGCATTGAACAAACAAGTTCAATTTCTGTTTGTCCTTACCTGTTTAGTTGTTTCTTAACAACTTAATAAATAATGCGTACCAGTATTTGGAAACTGCATTGTTTTTATACGTACATATGTCTCACAAAAGCTTTGGAATTCTGGATAAACCTTCAAAAGTCCTGTTATTAACCAGTGTTAACTGAATTTAAAAAGAAAAGCATGGAAGCCTGGCATAACCAAAAGTGCTTTTGAATGAGACTATATTTGAAGAGTCATTGATTTCAGTATAGGCTAATAATGTCTTTATGATGTCTCTGTTATTTTAGATAAAATCTCTCACACATTCATTGGGGAAATAATTATCATTGTAGTATTTCAGATCCTAATATTAAGAGATGCTCTTTGATTAAGTGCAATACATTGATGTTGCACAATGGTTTTTTGCTCATATAGCAGTGCAGGAAGAAAAATGAATTACTCCTCAATATTTTCACTGATGTAACATTATAAGAATTCTTGTCCCGAGCTCTTAATAAGAGCTTTTGAAACATTAAAGGCAGTTTTTCTTCATTCAGTTATTTTTGGGTTTGGATAAATAAGAAATGTGAGCAGCATCAGGAATTGCCGCTGTTTCTCTGTCTAACGACTATCGAAAGGCCATTTATTACAGGCATCCCATTATAAACACTTCTGGAGGAGAAGTCTGAAACTGATGTAAGCTTTATGATCTAGTTTATGGAAAATACATACACTGAAACCTCCATAAATAATTGCAAGAGTCACGCAGCTTGAGCAGTAAAAACAGGCTCAGCAGCTGAGGGCTCTAAAAAACTCATATTCTATGTGAACCATCACACATGGATGTATGCAACATTGAATGGGTTGCACATCCATAAATGGCACAAGGAATTGGAGGAAAGAAAAGTGGTTAAGACCTAAAGTTTTGTTAACATTATTCTCAAAACAAACTATCTGACTCCAGTGAGACAAAACACGAGTACAGTTACAGGACTGGGCCCATAATGGGATATTACATTATCAGAAAAATAGATTTCAATTGCTTCATTTTCTTCCTACTATAGAAAGTTACTCTGTTCTTAAGACCCTTTTGTGTCATTGTACTAATGAAAAAGTGCAACAACCTTTCGAAAAGATGGTCATATAACTTATTTTCCTTCACGTCATTCTAATCTATTATCTGAGAATATAAATGTAAGTTGTTTTATTCATTTTATTTCATTAATCTACAGTAAAGGATGGAAAATACTGTGTTAACACTAGCAATGACAGTGAGAATGTTTTAAGCACCTATGTATGTTTAAATACCTTTCTCGTTTTTTCCACAATTAGTAGTTACAGATTTTTATCTCAGTAAAATTCAAAGTACTTTGAGAGAAATATTTCTGAGAGAGCAATCATAGGCTAGTAAAGGGAGTGGAATGAAGGATTGGAGAAGGGAGTAAGTATGATCTGTAGTTCAGGCAAAATGTTAGGAGCATTCATTTATCTTCCTCTTGTTTCACAGAATCACAGAATGGTGTAGGTTGGAAGGGACCTCTGGAGCTCATCTTGTCCAACTCCCCTGCAGAAGTAGGGTCACCTAGACCTCCTTGCCCAGGCACATGTCCTGATGGCTTTTGAGTATCTCCAAGGATGGAAATGCCACAACCTCTCTGGGCAACCTTCATATGAATGTTTTAAGTTTTTAAAAACACATTTAATATATTAAGGTTTCCCTTCATATTAATTTTCCAGAGGATTTCCTGGCAATTTACACAATGTCAGAGTTTGTTACCATAATTCAACCAGCCCTCAAACTCTATCAGCCTTTTATTTGAGGCTCTATTGTAGATGGATTACAACTTTATTGGGAGAGAATTCAAGAAATAATTAAGAATCTTCTAAAGAATTTGGTTCAGATATGTAGTATGTATAGCTTGACTACTTCATCTAGAATGTGTATGGATACTTAAATCTTTTCATTCTAGGACACACTTTCATAATCAGCTGAGAAAAGAAGCCACTTTACCCCCAGAGTCAACAGAAGCTACGTGTCATTCCCTGGTAGGATCAAAGTTTATAAACAGTTGGGCATTCTGGAAAATGCCATCATTGCCAGCTGGTATATTGCTAAGAGAACACAGGTGGAGGAAATGTGGATGCAAACAAAGTTAAGTTGCATTTACCTTTTAAACTGCACTTACAGTTGAAGTAAAAATTAAAGAGTAAAGAGCATTTTAATGGTACCTAAAATATTACTGATCACAATAGCCCAAATTCACAACTGTGCTGTAGGTAAGGTACCTACTTCTATCAGTACCAAGCTGAAGCAGTGCATTTATGTGACAGAAAATTGTCCAGGATATAGGAATACATTCAATGTTTAAAGTTTACTGTAGTAGTTCTAAGTCCTGCTCCCTCTTCTGTACATGGCAGATGTATCACAGGGTGAGGAATATCTAAGTGATGTGCAGGTGGTATTCTTTACACACACATTCAGTCAATCTGTTTATATATGTCTGTGTAAGATTAATTGTGCCTGTTTTCAAATTTGTGTACTGGCACATGCTATGCTCAAAATTACGGAAGAAGAGCTTGAGAACAATGAGAACTTCCACTGTGATTTAGAAGAAAACCACGACATCCTGCTCTGCATTTTTTGCTACTTAGAAAGATTCTTGCTTTCTGGTAAAGAACTGAATTGAGAGCTCAGAATCCTGATGTCTACCAGCTCAATTGTCTTCTGAACTTTTCCACTGTATTAGTGCAAGTGACAGTGAAAGCAAATGTGGATCAGTTCTTCAGCCCCTGTAGCTCACAACTCAAAGCATCACATTAAACCAGTCTTGATCCTGTGCTTTTTTGATCTACATTATAGGTTGATCTGCAACTCCCTGGCATTAGTAGCAGGCATGATCTACCTCTGTTTATAATTTCCACTGCAAAACAACTTTTACTGCATGAAAATCTTATATATCTAGTATTTTGAATGAAGTTGAAATTAGCAGATGCAATAAATGCAAGTTATGTAATAATATGTAGGAATTCAGGTAATACAAAGTCATACCATGTCATACAAAAATCTTCATTTGAAATATTGATGTCAAAGCTGAAAAGTCTTGTTTTTCAGCGTTTATATAAACTTGCAAGGCAAATGCCTATGGTTCTTGAAAACCAAGGAAAGAATTTGATGGTTGGGGTGAGGAGGGCGTTGGCTTTATTATGCATACTCCTGGTTTTCTCTTCAGTATTCAAACTGCAGGATGTTGCAGTTTCAGACATTGTATTGAAAACTAAATGCTTCTTCCCTGTTTGCACAATCTAACAGCACATTCATATTTTTGGGGGAAAAAAAAAGAAAAAGACAGGAATAGGCCTCTCTTGAAACAGACTTCCCAGAATGGTGAATGTGATGAAGTGAGTTGGATTTCAGTTTGGTAGGTAAGCAAAGAATCTTTTCTTCAAGGCGGTGTAATGTATTAATGATATCCAGTCAGATACTTGATTGAGTTTTTTCCCCTCTCGGAGAGCTGTCAGTGTTCATGTTAGCTATATTCATGTTACCCATTACAACACCTGCCATGCTTACTGGAAAATATCCCTTTATACACTGCTAGGCTTCTTTGTTTTGTTTAGTTTTCCTACCTAACCTATTGCAATCAATCGGGTAGTGGTTTCTTAGCTTATGAGTCTAAAAGTAGTCACAAGCTCTACTTGTTTTACTGTCCTTGCTTAGCATATGCAAGGATAGAAACATTACTCTGGCAAATAAGACGCATAACAATCTTGATTATGCTGTATTTCATTTTCTGAGATAAATTTCCTGTGTTTCTTATTACGGACACCAGAAATTCCTAAAGAATAACTAGTTGCTTAGATGGTAGAACTTTGGTTTATTTTGCTGATAGAACGTGTTTCCTGTGCTCATGAGACTTGGTTGGGACACAGGGGAGAGAGACAGGCACAATAAAAGTGAAAGACCACAATTTCATCAGCATATATGCAGGAAGCCAGTTAATACTGCTTTCCCAATCACCAACGCTTCAAATTTTAGCAAACAACATAAGCCCTCATAAGCAGAAATCAGTGCTGAATGCTTTCTTTTCATCATACAACTTTAACAGCAGCACCTTCCTCATGCAGAAGAGAATATGGTTGGAGCTGTGTAAATTTACTTTTTTATAGTTCTGGCCATTGACATCTACATGGAGGCAAGACCTCTTGTCAGCATCCAGGCACTGGAGGGAGAAGGGCATTAACTTTATCCAACTTCATGATGTTAGCAGACCACTCATCAGGTTCCCACTGTGGTCAGTGGAGAGTGACAGACTCCTTCAGATGGTGTTTCAGGATATAGAAGTTAGACTCCTGCTCTGAATCTTCACTAAAGGAGCCACATCCATTCCCTCCCCCTCTTCTTTTCTGCCCAAGAAGTTTAGGAAAAGATGAGAAAAGTAAATATCATTCCCTAAATACTAGCGTAGTGGGTAGTGTAAACCTCCTAGATGGAGTTAATCTATAATCTCCTGGTACCAAGGGTTAAATTATTACTAATTTCTCCCATTGGTAATCCCTATGCCTTATATCTAAAAGACTGTGAAGAAACTAAAAATCCTTACTCAACTGTTTGCCAGGATCATGTCAAGTAAATACTGAGCAACTCCTAAATAAAACCCATAGTCTGGTCAGACCTGCAGTCAACAGAGAGATGCAATTCTAACATTATTTAGTCTATATGGTGAGAGATTGGGGCATCAAGCCTGCTAGTACAGTTTCAAAAGGCTCTCAGAAGACAAATAAGAGTGAAGTGGCTTCTGGAAGCAATCAGTAAACAGGGAAATAAAAATTAGGAGAAGGGAAACAATTTACTCTTCTCATCTTTCATCTGCTCATGCATATCTTCTGGTTATCAATAAAGGGCTAGCTACTCCAGAGGGCATGTCTTCTCTATCCCTTCATTGTCCCTGTTCTGATCACAATATATGCAACATTTTCTACTGAGAAGGGATGGGAGAATTGGGTTGTTTACTTAACTACCAGTGGAAGATTGTACACGTGACAGAAAGCAAAGCTACACACCAAGATTAGGAGCTAAAGTTCACAAATACTCATGATTACATCTTAAAGGACAGTTAGACAGATTTTTGTCTATGAAGTCAATTAGTGTGACTCTCCACATACAGGAAGAAATTAATTAAATGGCAAAGCATAGGAAACATTATGAGGAATTTTACCTTAGAGTAAGAGATTCAAAATCAGTGGAGACATACCAGTAACTGTACTTCATGTTGAGACAGCGTTGTCCGGGTACTGAAGGCATAAGCTGTAAATTTTGTGGCTTTCAGTTTACTAGTTCAGATCTTCAGTGGAATAAGTGCAGAAATGCATGTGAGGATTTTGTTCGTAGTGCCATCTGATCATGGCAGCAGTTCATGTCTATGCCTACATACCTGTTGCTTATTTCTTTGTCAGTTTTCTGAAGAAACTAGTAAAAATTAACCTATCAAAGGTAGGTTTTTATGAACATTACAGAACTAGTATAATTTATGTATAGAAAAGTATCTCTGGTGCTCATCCTATATTTTTTTTAATATACTATCCCCAACAGATCAAGCGTAACTTTAATTGTATCACTGTATAAGCATAACTTTAACTGTATAATTATATTTCAATGTATATATTTAATCCTTTCAAATGGTTATTCCTCTGTGACTTTGGCCATTGCTGGCTCTGGTCTGAGGTTAAAGTGTATATGTAAGCTCATAGTTGCCTTTTAATTTTGTGGCCTTGAGCCTTTGACCCAATGTGGTGTTTGGTGTTCACTAGATTGAGATTAAATGGACCAAGCACTTGTACATAACACCCAGACCCTGACCTTAAATATGTAAAATGAATTGGCTACCAGCTATCATACTGTTATGACCAGACAGTGTCTCCTGAGTAGAATGAGCAGCAAAAAAATTAAAACACATTTTATAAGCACTCATGTATACCTAACAGCTTCCTTTTCTATTGCAGGGTTTCCCTTTGTACTTTTTGTATTATTATTATTTTTATTCAAATAGGTTATTTCTTTGACTTTCAGTCAATTGCAATAAAATTTGATTACATACATTTGCTCTCAGAAAACAATTATAGGTCACCATAGGCACCTCAACTCATTTGTTCTTCATCATGGAGAAGGATAGTTTAAGGACTTGTTTCTGCCAAGTTCTTTTTCATCCCTCTGCCCCCCACCCCCACCCCCATTTTCACCCTCCCCAAGTATTTTCACAGCAAAGTAAAAACACCAGGATATAATATAAAATAAAAATAGAAGTGATATAAGGGTTGCATTTTATAGCTGTATTTGAGTACATTTCAAATGAATGTTTGTTAAACAGGGGGAAAAATCAGACTAGCATTGTCATGATTCTAAGAGAATTAGGTGATGCAGGAACAGGAAGAATCTGAGTAGCTTGCATTTAATTAGCACTTACTGGTACAAAATAAATTAGACAGATTTGTCTTGTTTTATGAGCAAGATCCTGTTTTTCTATTTCGTTTTCTTTGTGCTTTTGGTAAGGACAGATCTGGCTCTTTGGATACTAAATAGGCAACTAATTCAATTGGTGCTTTCTCCTAGGGTCTGCTTGCAAACCAGTGCCAGGCTCACAGGCTCTTTGTGTACTGCCCTCCCTGCATGTGTCTGTGCTCCCCTGGCTAGTCAGTTTTTTTGTCTCTGATGGTTAATAAGCTTTGAGCCTAGTAGTCAAATGTGGTGGGAACGGGGACAAGACGAGGGTCCTTAGTGAAGGTGTTTGTTGTTAAATAGAACAATTCAGCTGTCTCTTTAGAAAACTTGACAAAAGGAAATGCTCCCTGCTGAAAATTTTCTTAGCCTGTTGCACAAAAGATGAAGTTTGTTTAAGAAATTGCTGCTAAAGAAAGCGTCAACCCATTAAGGTAATTATATGGAACCTGTGCCGTATAACAGCTTAATTGATGTTAATGTTTGTCTAATTGGTGATTGGGAGAGTGCAAAGGACTAAAGGTCTTCATAGCACTTTCAGTCATGGCTCTGAAAGGGGTTCTTCTGGTTTTCACAGTTATAACAATGCCTGCGCGTCTTTCTCAGATTACGCCTTGTTTTCAGCCCCTTACAGCATTCTGCTCCACTACTTAAAGCGTAAAATAAGGGTGAAGAGCCATTGTCTAATGCAGCCTTTTTCAAAGAGTGTTTCTGACAGGGATTGTTCTAGGAATCAGGCAGGAGAGAAGGGAGTGCGAGAGGTGAAAGCCACTATCACCCACTTGTGTCACATCCCCAATGAGCGGCAAGAGCCGCCTAATTGCTGCGTGGTCTTTTTTTTTACCTCCAAACGCCCATTCTCTTAAACAAGATCCTTGCACCAGTGCCACATGTTCCTGTGGAATCTATCAAACAAAACAAAACAAAAAACCCACCCCAACCTTGCTGACATTTTAAAAAATTGGCATAAAAAGAACTGTTACAAAAACTTATATAACCAAAAAAAAACCACACAAAAAAAAAAAAAAAAAAGGAAAAAAAACGAAAAAAAACCCCAAACAAAGAAAAACCCAGGCACTCTAATCCGGAGTATGTGTGTTTCAGATTGCATACGTCAGTATGCACACAATTCTCATAAGACATAGATAGAAAACGATTAAGCAGAGAAACGGTAGGTGTAAACTGCCTATTAAAAGAGAAGTCTCTTGTAACCTGCTTCCCCTACCTTGTGTCTCCAGACAAAAAGTCACGTTAACAAGCCAGTGGCAGTCTGTGTTGTGGAGCTCAAAGGCTTTCTATATTTTGCCTATTCAGATGAAATGAGAAAGTGAAGCACCCAGTAAACTCCTTTCCCTTTGCTTTTCTTGTGTTTGCGTTCGCATGGACACACACATGATAATTTCCTCTCTTCCCACCCCAGAGTTTCAGTCCCAGGCTTCTCCATTTTAATATTTTACATTCCTACGTTTTAAAGGAGTGCTATTTTTGTATTTGTTCCCTTCTTTTCTAAACACGAGCACTCAGAGTATATTCATCCACTGTCCTAATGAGGAAATGACGACTTTTATCAACCTTATTAAACATACACCCAGAAGATAGATACCCATTTTAATAAGAGGCCAATTACTAAGTGTGTCTTCAGTTAGAAGGAACGTAGCTGTTACCTTGTTCTTTGGCTCTCCATGTCTCTAATTAATTGAATCTTGAAATCGTTGGACTTTCAGCTTAAGAGAAGACTGAAGAAGGGAACTTAACAACACTGCCTATTCCTTTATGTCTAGAAAGGGCTATAAAAAAAAAAAAAACCACCTGTAATGCTAAAAGACTCAGGCTTTTGTCTGTTTCTAATATTACTTTTCTGCCTAATTGCCATCACTGCCACGTACATTAGGCCCTTTTTCAGCAGGGTTAAAACAGGGCCAGTGATGAATGGAAAACTGATTGTACTGCTGTCAAACTTGAATGTGAGGCTTATTCTGGAGATAGAAGTATGAGGAAAAGGACAGAGAATTGCACTTCATTAAAGCTCTACCAAGCTGATTGGAGTGGAGGAGGTAATTGAGATTTAAAGTGGCATTCCCATCACACTGTCCCTTTTTCAACTTAACAACTGTCATTCAAGCCACATAGGGCAACAATTGGCCAGATTTCCCAGCTCTTCTGAGTAATAAAACAGACACTCACCTTCTGGCTATTCGTTTTACTTACTTTGTTCTAATTTCCAATTCATGTGTCATTAGTGAACGAAGATTGACAAGAAATAGCTTTGACCTCACAGATTTGACCTTCAACCTCAGAGACCCAACTCTAGACTGAACATAGGTTGGAATATGCTAAGAAACACCTTTCCTTTGCACAAGAATGAATGGCAGTTTTTTTCCTCATTGTACCACCCCCTGCTTGCCACTACATTTAGACTATGAGACATGTCAACTGCCTGTCACAATTACAATAGACACAGCAAACCAGAATTTTACCCAAATCCAAGGGGAACTTCCTGAACAAAGAGTAAATTTTACTGCACAGATTTTGGAGACCTCCAATTTGTGCAGGCATAATGAATGCAGCCTACAGACAAATAGGTAGTTGTTAATTATCCCAGCGATTTCTTTTTTTAATGTGCTAACAACACAGCGTGCTAAGCCTTCATATCTTACACTGTTACCTGATGATCTCATCACATTTGAAAAGATGGTAATCTGAAGGAAGGCATTATTATTGCAAGTGTTCATGACAATAAGTTACATCGGAATAGTTCTTATATTTTTTATCATTTAATAACATGTGTCAGAATAAAAACAGATGGATTCTACTACACCTTTCGCAGTGGACTGAAGTTGTCTACCTATATAGTACTCTTTTGGGGGTAACAATCTTTTTATTTTCTTTACGCAATTATCCCAAGGCTTGTGTATACTAATTTAGTGTCATATTACTTATCAGAGCATTTTGTGGATGAATAATAACCACAGGGCAAGACCTATGACCTTAATAAGAACCTTCAACGAATTTTAGAGTAATTTGTGCCTTTTGCATAGGGGTCTTTTAGAGCTCTACTGTTCTGAACAGAAACTTGATCCCAGTGAGTCTATCGTATTTAGAACATTGTTTTTGTTCCTTCATATTTAGTGAATAAATATTTGGATGGTCCCGGTACTAAGCACCAATAAACACAATAATTGAATACACCAATTCACTGTTGTCAGGTGTTTAAGAAGTTGATTGTGTGGTTTTTTTGTTTTGTTTTGTTTCATTTTCTAAGATGAAACATTTTGAAAACACAGGCAGGCTTCCTTACTGCATTGACTTCACTTTAATGAGATGTGCAGTCATTTCTCCTTTTTTTCCCCCTATGTAATATTCATTCTTCTATGCATAAAGAAAACAACACGGGCAGGTTACTGCATTGACTTCATTCTAATGGGAGACACAGTCATTTTGTTTTCTTCTATAATATTCTTTCTTCTATTATAAAATATATTTGCATAGCTCATTGTGTTGCTCTGTGTTTTCTGAATTCCCCATTCATGTTGCTAAAGAAAAAAAGAATAAAATGTACTCTATTTTCTAACAGAAGGAGGTATAAACTTTTGTGAAGTCTCACAGTTGTCACCACGTCATTTATAAATACTGTTACAATCCTCTACCTTCCTAAAATTTAAATACAATTCAAAGAACTGGCTTCTATTGAAAGGATACTATTAGCATATAAATACAACAGAATCATTTTGGAATAGTACACATATCCAGAGTATGACATGGTAAAGAATTTACTCATAATTATAAAACCCATGAACTCTACTGAGTGTACAGTACTGGTCTTTGTTGAAACCATGTTACAATTGTGTGAGAAACATGCTTTTGTGTTGGTGAAAATAAATTACTTTACCATCACTCTACTTTGTTTGTCAACTTAATTATTACACAGTTAAAATATTGCTTTGCATTAGTCAGAACAAAGTATTTTCCTTTTATATAGTTTCCTTTTCCCAGGGGTAAATTTTAATGCCCTGAAAGGTCAACAGAGGTCAGGACTTCTTGACTATATCTCAACAGTGCATTTCTGGTCATCAAAAGAAATAAGCCTCTGACCACTGGTAGCTGCTGTAGGGGTTTCTTTTATCCTGCACCTGTGACAATTACCCTGTGTTAGTGAAGCTAACAGGAGTCAGGTTGTAGGTTAAGGGTCAGGGCACTGTCAAGAGGAAGTTATTCTTCAGTCCACTAAATCTGTTATCATTTTCATCTAATGTGACATCCATCTGTCAATCAGGGAATTTAGGCAATTGTCTTATTCTAAGTGCTGCACTTTATGCCTCAACCAGCTCACATTTTACTGCTTTTCCTATAATTACATTTTTCTACCTCTGAAAACCCATCTGCAAAATAAACAGGGAAAATCTTACTCAATCATTTTGAAGATCCAGGCTTTTTATGCTAAAAGCTGTTTCACTTACAAATTGAGTGATTTCTCTGCAAAGTTTTATATTCATTTAATTTTCATTGTTATGGCTTTTTAACACGTAGAAAGAGAATAAAGTTCTTGTAACTACATGGATATCAAAATAAGTTTTCATGTAAAACTGCCAAATGCATACCAGTCAAAAGGGGTATACCTCATACCCTTTAGACGCTGCACTTCTCAAACACCATGAAAATGGCATGCTATAGTTATGAATGACAAGYGTAAGTTTTTACAATGGACTTTTGAGGAATGAGAAGCTAGCATACAGTTGAATTGACTACAAATGAGCAAAGGCTCTGAGTAACTCCATGCATAGCACCACAGAATGAAGTTCCAAACTCTGTTAATTCTAATTCAGCACTGCTCTTAAAATGTGCTTAATTTCAAGCACGTGAACAATGCCAAGCCAGTTAGCAAAACACTTATATAAATGGGAAGGCATATAAAACCTAGGTATAAAGGTAAATGTTCTACTGAATATGGGTGAGATTGCTCATATGCTTCAATTTAGGCACACTTTTAATTGCTTTGATGAACAAGAATCTAAATACTTTGCCAAGCATAAAAATCGTGGTGTGGTTATATGAAGCAGTTGAGCCAATCTAACAGCTTGTTACCACTGAAAAGGATGGTCCTGTTCCCCCTACTTTCTCCCCCTGCCTTCCCACCCCAGATTAGTTTTCTGCTGGGTTAGCAAATTTAATTGCCTCACCAAGTGGTTAGGCAAGCGTGCAAGCCAGTGTAGGGACAGTGACAAGAGTATGTGGCTGGAGAGAATGTTATTGGCAAGCCATTACATAGATCCAGTCATATAATTAAACTATAGTTTCTCCTTTCACTTTTGCCAAAATTCCCCTTTTTAAAAATTAAACTTAACTGATCTGTAGTTATTATCAACAGACTCTCCAGGACCTATGCTGCTATAATTTCACTGATAAAGGTGGTAGATATGAGATGCTCTTACTAGAGTAGAATTCTAATTCTAGAGCAGAACTTATCTCAGTACAGCAGCAATAATATTAATAGTAACTGGCTTTTAGTATATTTTATTAGGAGTGCTTGAAAGAAGGCTAGGATCCTTATTCCTATATTACAAATGGGGAAACTGAGACACTGAAAGGGGGAAAAAAACCACCATGGAAAGTCATTAGCAGAAATAAAAAAGGACTATAGTATCCTTAAACCCATTCCAAGAGTCTGTGCTCTAGGCCATAGTATTCTTCCTATCAGCTTTGTGGGCTTGTATGTAAATTATTAGTGTCAGATGTTTAATTGCTCCAGAGCAAGTTGGGTTCCTTGCAGCAACCATGAATTCTTGAACTCTTCTACTCTTACCAGCATGGCTTCCTGTAGTCCACACTCTGTGAGCTTTCTGTTTCAGGGATTCTCTCCAATTACTCAAGCTCTTCCTTTTTGTAAGATTTACTGTACTTGTTTCCACCTAATTTGTCCAGGCATGAGTTAGATACTCTTCCCTTCCTGCCACACCCCCATCTTTAACTCCTCCTGCGTGGCTTTCATCAAAAACATCATAGGGTTTTCAATTAATTCTATAAGTGCTTTTTTCCTTTTCTTTTCTTTTTACTTGCCTGTTGTGATACTAGTAAGTTGTCACATACATTCAATTTCATAGCACTTGTTTTTATAAAACCTTGCTTCACCCAGTCATTTAATTCTGTTTCTTGAAGAAGCCAGTGACTACAGATTCTATTGCAGTCCCAGAATGGGGACGCAAAAAAATCATTCATGCAAGAGAGAAGTTGTGCAAAGCTGGGTGCAGAGAGATGTAGTTAATTTCAATATCTTGTCCTGACACAGTGGTCAGACTTTGCTGGGTCATATACCTAGATGTGGAAGTAGAGAAATACTTCCCGTTTCCTCGGTATAGATATGACTGTGTAAAAATTTCAAGATAAATACTAGTAGTCAAATTACACATCTATGTGCATTTATGCTGGCAGAAAGTTTCCTATGCGTCCCCCCACCACCCCCAAGGTATAAGTCATCTTTGATCCAAAAGTGTGTAATTCTGTCTAGTACGACCCTCTGCTCAAGACAGTAAGGTCTCAGTAGCCAACCATGGCTGAACAGCTGGCTTGAGGCTGGTCCACCACAGTCCAGTCATCTTCTCACGTCAGAACACTACACATTCTCATAATTACTTGCTAGATTGAGTTAACCACATAGCAACAATATAAACTGTCCCCAGTATTTGACATGCTGATATAGGATTTGTGGATGAATAATGGGGGACTTTTAGGTACCATTTTGAGCATGAAGATGTGTGTTGCAAAGTTGTAGTAGCATTTTTTAAAATAATTACAAGCTGCAGTTTCCATATTCAAGGCCACAGGAAAAAGTAGCCAAGAAATGTCTTATTTCATACTTTGTTAACTGATAGTCATATTCAATGGAACATTTCACAAGAAATAAGTCTAATTTTGCATAAGGCAATTCTAGTAATAAGATGAGTCATCCCTATCAACACTGTGTTCTGTTTACAGAAAAGTATTTTACAGTTTTGGTATCCAGACTGGTACCTCTTAAATGCTACATGTACTACCTAAGTGCAAATAAAGTTATAGTTTCTTTGCATCTTTGGATGGTAACAGTTTTCCACTAAATTTCCACAAAATCTCAGTATTTGATGTCCCTGAAATATCATTTTGATGTCCTCTCATTCCATTTCTCTTTAATACTTATGAATAAATTAAAAAACCCCACCCATTTATGTCTCTTGCTGTGACTCCTTTGGAAATGAGTAAATTCTATAGGGAAACCATTAAGTCAGAGCTGCGTTGAGCAAATCCAATTAGGCAAATATAATTCAGTTTCCTGTGCTGAGGCAGTAGCACAGTGTATATTAAAGAGGGAAACATATGAATAATTTTGGTTTTGTTGGTTTTGATTACCTGTAATTTAAGTTGAGTTCAAGTATATTTGACCTTTCAAATAGCAAGGAGAAAGGCCAACAATTAGAAAGGAAGCTGCATTGGTTTCAGTGTCCAAGTTCTGCATATTCACAGAAAAAAAATTAGAATATTTTCAAAATTTAAGTAGGGAAATGACTCCTGTAAAAGGAAAGTATGCAATTCACAGTGATCTAGAAACAATGCATTCTCCCAGCTTTTCAATATAGAACTTTCTTGTTTGTTTGAGTCAACCACTGGAGCAAGACAGACTAAAACTAGTTTTCAAAAGTCAGTTATAGACAGCTGTAAAGTCAAGCTGTTGGTAATCTCTCTGCTGTTACATTATGGATTATAAAGAAAGACAGAGGGAAATAAAGATTTTTTTGGAAAATATGCAGAAACTTGATATTTTCTATTATTTATTTAAGCAAACTATGAAGGCTGCTATTATAAAATCTTCTGTGCTAGTCTTAGGAATAGCACAGAACAGAATAGTTCAGTTGGGAGGGACCTACAACGATCACCTAGTCCAACTGTCTGACCACTTCAGGGCCGACTGAAAGTTAAAGCATATTATTAAGGGCATTGTCTAAATGGCCCTTAAACACTAACAGGCTTGGGGCATCAACCACCTCTCTAGGAAGCCTGTTCCAGTGTTTGACCACCCTCTCTGTAGTGAAATGTTTCCTAATGTCCAGTCTAAACATCCCCTGGCGCAGCTTTGAACCATTCCCACACGTCCTGTCACTGGATCCCAGGGAGAAGAGACCAGCACCTCCCTCTCCACTTCCCCTCCTCAGGAAGGTGGAGAGAGCAATGAGGTCGCCCCTCTGCCTCCTTCTCTCCAAACTAGATAAACCCAGAGTCCTCAGCCGCTCCTCCTAGGACATGCCTTCCAGCCCTTTCACCAGCTTTGTTGCCCTCCTCTTCCGTTTTAAGATGTGAGAATTTAGGTACAACAAAATAACAACAACTTAACTAATATCAAAGAAAAAAACACTAATCCACTAACACAGGTATTGTTTCTGTTTGTAATTTCAAAATTACCACATATTTTCTATGTATTTTGTACATTGCCTTTTAATGGGTCTAACTTTAATAAAATACTCTGATGTTTGGTAAACTAATTCAAATGTGTGACTAGTTTTGAAAGAAAAGTTTGCAAGACTTCATTCAAACTATCTTAACTTTCTGAACCTGGTAGTTGCTGGCTACTGAAGCATAATGGCTTATATACACATATATATTCCATTATGTTTGTGTACATATAAAGGTGTAAATGAAAAGAAAATCTATGCTGGATCTTAATGGCTGTGAAGTCACGAAGATAACTTTGCCAGTGATATTTTGAACGGAGAAAGTGAAAAAGCATGCAACTAATATGAGACCAGTTCAGGAACACAATCACGTGCTTAGCTTTGGCATTTTGAGACTGCATATAGATCTAATGCTTCCTATGGCTTGATGGAAAGTTTTTCTGCCTGTTTTCAGGGCCAGAAGAAAAAAAAATCTAGAAATATTTATGCATTATGTTTAAAGACCATATTTTAATTGGCATAGAAGGAATAATTAAAATAGCATTGATTTGGCTTTGTTGTTACCACCTCACTGCCATCTGACAACAGCTATATAGGCAGCCGTTAGGGTCTGCTCATATGTGTTGTATTTGTGTAACTAGGTGGGGAATATCTGGCTACATTTAACCATCAGAAACTTTGGGCCCACTGCATTTCCAAGTAATTGTTAGTTTAACACATTGGCTTTTAAAACTGTGTCTACCATGGATATACAGAACGCGGTCCCAGGTTCTGTATTAAAAATCGGTTAAAAAAGAAATAAGGTTTCAATGCATAAATTCTTTGTGGAAGTGGTCTGTGATAATTCTGCCATCGTGCAACAATTGCCCTCACTTTCTTTGATTTTCTACCTTTAGCTGGTATTTGGAAGTCCTTTAAGGCAGAGACTGTGTCTTTTTTGTTTATTAATAGTGCATTGCCTGGAGCCATTAGGCACTAATAACAAGAATTTAAAATGATAATTATCTCTGGCATAAAAAGATAGTATTTATTCTCATATGTTTGGTTGGAGAGAGTGAATTTGAAATAAGATAGAAAGTATTAGTGTACACTTTAATGACTATCTTCATAACAAATAGTAAGATGTTGAATTTCTAAGAAGGCTAAATAGTCAGAAAACAGTAGAAATTGCACCTAGGCTTTGAAATAGCTGAATCTTCAATGTTTTGTGATTACAGGTTCCCATCAGCCCAGCAGAAAACCATCAAATTAGATGGAAATAGGATATGCTATCATCTGCAAGTAGTCATCTTTTTATTAGCTCTGCAACAACCAATCAGTCACACCACAGTGTGCAACTGTAATGAAATTTTTTTTTGTTATAAGGAAACCCCTTCCATTTTATGAACCTACACAGTCCTTTAGTAAGCAGTAGGTGTTGTTGCCAATAGCATTATGTTGTTTATTTTTTCAAGTTTCTTTAGAGTTAATTTAGTGCTGAGAGTACCAGACTGTCAGGTATATGAGGCCTGGAAACTGAAGTCCTCTATTTATTTGCAGAATGATTGCACTATGTGTCTGATGTTTCTGTCCTGTCATGATTGTGTGCTAGAGGCAAGATGTAGTAACGTAAGGGTAAGACATATTTTTCCCAATAAAAGTCTCTGTTGAGACTACAAGCAATTACAACAGTCATTATCTATTGTAATAATATGTTTTTAATTTTGCAAACACCCAGCCATTAAAACAGGACTGAAACAAAAAGTACTCATTTTACATATGTCTGCTAATGGTTGTCCAGGGGTAAAAACCTTGAGGGAAAGGATTTTAAAATTACATGAGAATTAAAGGGTTTCAATTACTTGATATTTTCATAACTAAGAAATTAACGCCCACTGCAAACAAGGAGGAATGTAGGCTACTCCAACATAGCTTGGGCAGCTTAACTTTAGGAACTTCAAGTCTCAAGGTGGCTAGACACCTGTGTTTCAGAAATCACAAGTGAAGACCTAGACAACCATAAACCTTGTGAGTCCTCTGGGGCTTATTATGACAATTCCTCCTTTTCTGACTTCTGGTGGGAGGAGAACTACCTCCTATTTCCGTGGCTCAGTAGTCTCCCTGCCAGTATGACTTTTTCAATCTAGGTACAGTAGAAGCACGTTACAATGACTGAAGATCCCTCCTGTTAATTTGAAGTGGACATCCAAGTGGCCTAAAACTTCCCTGGTATCTACCAGGTAGGATTCATTTCCCTTTGACTATGTTCAATGTGCATTTTATGCCAGCCATTTAGGCCCTTTCTGTAATCAGTGGAGAATAAAATTACTCCAAAGAATAATTCATTCATCTGGCTTAGATCCTGCATGGGGAAACAATGAAGTGTTCTCTAGAGATTTGTAGCCCTGCATTTCTGTAGAGGGAGAGCTGACAAATTGCTTAGACAGTTTAAAGTTAAGTGAGATGAATCCTGCCCATCACTCCTGACACATACCCTCGAAAGATAAATTTCAACTCCTTGAGCTCAGTAGGATTCAAGCATCTAAATAATTTTTAGAATTTTGTCATTCATCTGAAAATCTACTAGCTCTTCATTTGTATGAACAATCACACTTTTTTATCTCACAAAGGTACTATGAATATAAATGCAGTAAATACTGTGAAGCAGACAGTAATCATTGCAATTGAGGTCAGATACCTTGGCTAAATTCTTAATCACTGGTTTTTGGAAGCAACAAAAGTAAGGTTATATCTTTTAGTGATTAGTGAATAACAGAAATAAGTTGGTTTTGGTTGGTAGCTTCATAAATCAAACCTGTGTGCATTTAAAATACTTGATCCCTCTGGGTTCTGAGCAACAGAATCAAGGGTACAGCTGTTTTCATGCTGTGGTAAGGAGGCTGTGTTAATACAGCCTTTCTCTGAGCCTTTGTGATTATCTTCTAATCATGACTCTTCCTATGACTCATGAGTGAAGACATTTGTGCATAGATAATAGATATATATGAAACATTTACTTCTAGACAGTGTGCTACCTCTCATTATTAAATCAATGCTCGAAAATTGACTTGTAAGTGCACTGGCAGAAATAATTTCCACCTATACAAAGATGTCACTTAAGAGGAAAAGTTCCTATTAAGTCAAAATTTCCTCTGCTGTCCCAGTTGTTTTTGCTGAGGAGTAAAAGTCGGTGTCATCTTCATCAAGGAAAATGGGGTTTTGATTATAACACTGAAAAGAATACAGAAAATGTGTGTGGTAGTCAGGAACTCTTGCTTCTCAGGAGTCCAGAGACACAAGGTCAATGTTTGGTTGTAAAGTTTTGAGAATCCTTTTTCTCCTCTCCCTGCCATCTTTTACTCTTCCGTTACGTACCATTTTCAATGAAAAACCAATACCCCTTCTTCTTAAGAGACACTTAAAATTTGTCTAGGCTGGCCAAGCACTGGAAGACTAGTAGATAAGGAACTTGAACCTGGGTCCTCTGTATAACAATTGGGTTGTCTAACATGTAGCCTATCAGCTATTCTCTTTCTTGCTTTTCGTAGTCACTTTGCAAAGGTTCTGATTTGTTCCTAGGGCACAACAAGAAAAATAACTGAAAACTTGTAAAATTTCATGGGACAGAAAAAAAAAATTATGGTTAGGTTAAACACCGATTAGATTCAAATCATTAAATATTAAGGGGTTAGTTTTTCATTCAATAACCTTCACATAATTGTCACAACATTATCCTCACATCATCCTTGAAAACAAACAGTACTTTCTGTAGCCATTTGTAATATGTTATTTTGATGTGTTGAATCAAGATTGTTGTTCATTAGGGAAGAGAAATGTTAATTTGAAGTCTGTCTGCTCCTGAGCAACAGTGTCCCTAGGAGACACCTGCAGAGCACTTCAAATATTATTCCATAACATGTGCAAGTTTTGTTCTGAATTTAGGTATCCATATAACTTGGATATTATTTACTGAATGAAGCTCTACACTCATTGCATCTCATTTGAACTCACATTTACTTAAAAGAGGACCAGTAAACTTCCTACACAAAAGGATACACCTCCATATTTCAAGCTTTCATAAATTTAACTTTAGTTACAAAGTAGAAAATGCAGTATAGTTCCAATTTGAAATAAATGGACTACTGTTAGTTTAAAAAAAAATCCATTTATCCTTTCATGTTGTCCCTCTGTATCTTGGCTGAATTCTTTTTTTAAGTTCTGTACATCCTCTTCATAATCCTACTGGAATTCCACTGCTACTGCATTTACAGCCATAGCACACTTGCAGAATTCCGCAAGGTCTATTTTCTTCCATTTAATGTAGCAAAAAGAAATCTTGCCTGAATACAAAACATATCTGTTTTGATTATGCAAACTGTTGTGTGTAATTTTGCATCTTCTTTTTATATCATCATGTCCATTGAATCCATTTTAAAGGGAAATCATTTTCTAGACTAAAATGTTATCCTAAGAGCAGCTCCACTTTTGCTGACATGATTATGATTAGGAAATGTAGATCACTGCATATGAATACATTAGAAAAGAATTTTTCTGATCTAAACTCTACAAGAGAACAAAATATACCACAAATAAATAATCAAGCAGCTTTTATAAGTTTAAAAATAAGTCATGTATTGCAAAGTTTAAAAAAAAAGTAGCCAGTTTGATCTGAAAAATATGAAAAATAACATATATAATTTACAGCAGAGAGAATCCAGCAACATCATTTTTTAATTGGGTAGTAGAAGTGCTAAGGTGACAGGACTGAGAACAGGTAAATCATCTAGGAATAGAAATGCTCTAAGACAGAAAGCCAGCTGGTGTAGTGCTTCCTTTGTGTCAGTGATCCATGTTGCATTCTGTAATAGGGACTGTTCAGACAGTCTGTTGCACAGCTGTTCTTCCTTAGAAACAAACAGTCAGGTCTGTTAGTGGTATCACTCTGCAGGTATTATAATGACAGTAGGTTTTTTTGGTTTTGTTTTGGTTTTTTTTGATTTTCTTTGAAAGTGGTATTCATCACATTGAGGAGGAGCAGCTTCACAGGGATATAAATTAGAGTTGCTTTATGTTGCCATCCATGTTGGTTTAAGTACTTATAATGTGGCTGTAGAGGGAAACTGTGGGGGCTGTCTATTTTTTTATATTTTTTTAATGTTGCTATTATTTTGGTGCATAAGAGACATAGAAGTATTATTTTGGTGATAAATGTTATCTAATATTGGAAATAATTCATAAAACACCTGCACCTTCATGACTTTATCTGAAGAGTTTCATTTTCAAAGCCCAAATTTGACTTCTGCTCCACTTACTGCTGCAGTGGTGCAAGGAGATAGAGAATTTCCAAAAGAGACGTTACAATGCTCTTCAAACTTACCAAGCACATCTAGAAGAACATACACCTAGGATAACTCCATTCTCTGACTCTTCCTATGCGTAAGACAGATCTGGATCAYGGATTGCCATGGGCAAGTTTAGTCCGGCAGTCCAAATCTTTTTCTTCTTAAGAAAATTGGCAATGTTCTACACTCTAAACACTGTAAAGCTATTTTCCTCCAAAGCATAGAATCGAATCATAAAGGATCATAAATATTTTTAAAGTCACAAATGAACTATGTCACACCACTAATTAGCTGATTATTTTAAAACAAACACAAAATTAATTATGCCTGCTAGTGAGAGATTTTTTTCCCCCCACGTAGTCCTTATGGAAGGAATCTGGAGAAACAAATTGTGACGATGTTGAATAATGGTATTCTGGGACTGGGTTGACACTGAAGTAGTCATAGCAGTGCGTAAAATAAAGCTTAAAATGATACTGAGATTTTAGTCTATGCTGGGAATGAAACAGGAATTGTTGAGTCAAAATACAAGGTCACAGGTGTGATACTGGGTTTAAAATGCTCTGGAGGCTGAAATGGCTGAGAGGTTATTAGGACTGAAAGGAGTTATAGAGTAGTAGACATTAGGCATGCTATTCCCAGCTGTGACTACCAGGGTTTATCCACAACTAGGCAAAGTCGCTGTTTACTGTAACGTTTTTTTCCTTGGCTTCCCTGTCATTAGTGCAGGCGGAACAACTTCGCTGCCTGCCTTTTGCCTCACCACTTCTGGGCAAAAGAAGCTGCAAAGTGATCGTGTGGCCTCGATGCCAGACTTGTGCCAGAGACACTGCTAAGTGCAGGCCACTGCTCCTTTTATCCATTGCTCAGTAAGGTAGGAAATATAGTTGCCACAATCTAATCCAGCTAAATTGGAGGTGTTACAACAAATGGGAAGAGCTGCCAGTTCAAGCTGAACCAGGATCGCCAGTCCTTACTGTGTGTTGTTACCCCAGCAGGTATGTCTAACTTGTTGAATATAATTTTTGAGTGCTAGAATTTATACCACAATACAGACTGGTGTCTGGATCCAAATTCTGGGACTCAGCACTATGCAGGCAGGAAACAATTTCTTAGGAGAAATACCAGCTCCAACATATTTGCAACGTAGCTGCAAAACTTTCCTCTCAATTTCCACCTCCAGGTGATATATGTATCTGTTCCCCATTTCATTAAGCTACGCTACATGTACCTCCAAAGTACTTCAGGATCTAGACCTAGGAACCAGAGTGAATGTCATGACCGAAAAATTCAAAATGTAGGATTTAGCAGTACTCTCAGTTATTATTATAGCAAATTTCTCTGCAAACATTTTAATTAAAACCAGATTGCTGTTTGCGAAAAAGTTGGAGGCTTTGAAGAATCAATTCCATGATCAAAATAAACAGCTGTTAGGTAGGCCAATATAAAAAGAAGCCCCTTATTTTATTGCATTTAATATGATAAAATTTTTGGCAGAAATAGGACAACAAGGATACAATATCTCACACGGTGACAGTGCTAAATTGTCATTAGCCAGATAGGAGAAATCATTACTGTTACTTTCTGAAGTGAGAAATTAAGGATTTAATCCAAAACCAACTGGAGCCTGAAAGATGCTATTGTGATCAGCACATAGAAAGGAACTTAAGGTACCAAGTACCAGAGTGACACCGATTATTTTGCAGATTCAATCAAAACAAGCTATAATATTAGGGAAGTTTTGGAGGGTCATGAAGGAAGTGGAGAAGGTTGGTTATTTCTTTTTGTTTTAAGAAGTGTTGTTTTAAGAAGAAAGTGTTGCTAGATGAATGGAGTTAATTATTTTTCTTTCCCAAGTTGCCTACAGAAGTAAGTACCATTGTTTTAAACCACCAAGCTGATCACCAAGCAAGTCAAAGGAGAGAACAAAAAATGTGCATCTGTGGCGGGATGTTGTTGTCTTGTTATGTATAAGGAGAATGTTTATCCCAAGAAACCTCTGATAGTTTAGAATATTTTAGTTTAGCCATTACATGCCAGTGGATTTAGTAAAAATTGAGAGGGGAGTGTATGAGACATTGATCTTTTGTCCATCCCCGGGCACACACCATGAAAGTCTGTAAAGGATACTATACTGTGTTCCCTGTAGGTTTGCTAATTTAGTCTGGTATGTAATACACTCTAAACATTGTTTCTATGGCTCTTACATCTTTTAAATAAATAATAGTGATCCCATACATGATAGGCAAAAACTGTATTGTTTTCTTGTCTGTTTTTCACCCTTTCATATATGCTTTGTACAATGATTGAGAGCTGACCTAGACTGACAAGGGAACTATATGAACTGGTTTCTATTGGCCACAAGGTTTTAGTAACAAATAATAGAATATATTTGGAACTAAAACTTCTGTGTTTATTGAGTTAGCTTCACAGTTGACTGGAGATAGATAAAGACTACTACTTTTCTCTCTCAATACTTTGGGAATTTTCTTGTTATGTTTATCAAGAATTAAATGTTTCTGAGGATAATTTTGATAGATGCTGTCATTTTTCATTTATTGTGTATTTGATTTGTCATATGTAATGCCAAATAGAAAGTAAAAAAATCTATAAAAAAATATAATCATCTAATAGGTGATTTAATTAGTGCATGTATGTAGAAAATGTAATCTGTGGTAATTATCTATAATTATGTTTTCCTTGCAATTTAAAATAACTTGTCTTTTTCAGTAGGGAACAACCCTGTTTTTCACTTTTCACCACCTTCCATAGCATTGATTGCCTTTTTGGCAAGAAAGAATTCACCACTTGAACTAGAAGAAAAATCAAGGAGTTAGTAACTGTTTATAGTTATTCAGGGACAGAAACACTGAAGAGGAAAAGACATTTATATGGAGGTCAAAAGGGGTGTTTAATTAACAGCTATCAAATAAACAACAAGCAATGTAGATTATTAAAGAAAATCTTCCCAACACTGAGATCTATTGCATCATTCACAAGTCTCCCATAGGAAAGTGGTAGAATCTTGTGTGTTTAATTCCTAACATGAAGCTGGTGCTCCTGTTCATGTATCTGCTCTCTGATGGAGACGGCAGTGGAAATGGAATGAAGATAGAGGAGAATTAACTTTGACTGGTATTCAGGAGACTTATGAGGCGCTTCAGAGAATTTGCAAAGTTAGTAGGGCACTAAGGTGGATAGATCTGTGGGTAGAATACACAGAGGGAAAGTCAAGCTAGGTTAAAGCCTTGCATATGTCTGAGCATAATAATGCACTAGCATAGATAGTGAAGAATTATTAAAATTCTGCAAGAAGTCTGCGAGAAAACATCAAAATATGAAGAGGCCTGCCCAGGAATATCTATAAAAAGCCTGCATAAACACTTAGAAATATACACCCCAAATCCTACATTCACAGATGTGTGGATTGCAGAACATATTATCGAATTCCTATAGTAATGGAAATGTTAATAATTCAGTATTAGAATAAAAAGCTGGAATATCAAGATTTTCCATAGGTTTCACTTTGAAATTTTCTATTGAATGGATTATTTACGCATTCCCATTTCAACCTGAGATAATCAGAAACATTCCACTTGAATTTGCTTTGGTAATAATAGATTTTTTTTTTTTTTTTCTGCATATAGCATCCCAATTCTCTCCCCCGAGATACAGCCAGAGACCTGTATACAAGCATATACCTACAGTGGATCACTAAGATCTTTTCAGAGGGAAGTACAAGCTTTTGAGGCATTTAACCAATCCAAAAGACAAGAACATAAAATAGTTTCCATAAGACAATCTGTTAATAGTAAAATTAAACTAATACAAAAAACAGTTTGAACAAATAGTTACAACAAATGAAATAATTTCAAAACAAAATAATTTAATTATGTGTTTCCTGATCAGAGACAAATATTTGAGGTTTGGTTCTGTTTCTGAAAAATGCATGATTTTCCTTTTAAAAGCTTGGTTAGGGTGAAAATTTATTTTCTTTTCATCTGACTGTGTTGAAGGAACACTATGCTCCAATGACCATGTTCTTGACTTTTGCTTGATGTTTGATATGAAGAGAGAAGTTGTTGATGGAGTTCTAGTGGCATAGTATACAGTTAGGGATGGAGAGGTAAAGTTAATAATGCAAATGCCATAGATGCAGCTTGAGTTTTAATATTAACTGTGCTGGAGATATTATCAAGATAATAAAATTAATATTAAAGGCAGGAATTTTCTGTTAAATGTTGAATGAAAAAAATTATGTATAGCAGTAATGAATCACATATAGTTTACTTTTAGAACTAGCGCAGATCAAAATTAAGTAGGGATGGTATCAACTGTCTCAGAGATTCAGTAAAACAGGGCAGTCATAGGTATAACAAGAAACTGGGCCCGTTAACATCTGCATGGTTTCATTTACCTCTGTCAACCAAGGATCAGCAGTCAATGAGACAGGCATGTTGAGACCAGATACTTTGCAAAGCATTTCAACAATTACACTGAGAAACTGTATTCAGCATAATTTTGCAGCCACACATGCCACGACCTCCACTGGGGGTTCTCCTCCCTTCTCTGCCCCTTAGGACCCAAGAGAGTGGCCATGGCAGTGCACTCCTAACACTAGTTCTTCATTTTGGTCTTTTCTTGACACAGTTTGTAGATGGTGTCACTCAAGCTGAGGCTTCCCTTCTTTCCACCACTTTCCTTTTTGCAGCATAAAAGTGTGATTGAGACTCCTACAAAATCCTTTTCTGAAGAATTTGCAACTTTTGCAAAGAGGAGACCGAACGGGGGGGGAAAAAGTGTTATCCGAATGTGCGTTTCCGATAACTAATTCTTAGACAACAGGCAGAGATGACTGATACCATATATAAGTAAATGCAGCTTGAAATGTAGCTCAGTTGTTTTTATTGATTGGGATGTCACTTTTCCAATATTAAGTAGCAGAATCTGCTGCGAATTCTATTAGTTAATATTTTATGCAGACAACAGATCTTATCTGTATGATTGCCAAAAAAGTGTTTTATTCTAGCAGTTGGCATTTAAGGAAAACAGGAACCTGATTCTATGACTTTGGAAGATGTAGGAGAGAATTAAAAAAATTTGGAATAAAGACAATGATCTGCAAAAGTTGTAGAAGGGTGTTTCAAACTGACATCCATAGCTCTGGATATGGGATTGAGAGCCATATTAAAAAACACTGTTCCTGAAATCATGGTTTCAATCATTGTAGAAAAGATTGCTGCATGAGATTCACACCGGAAACATTTAATATGCTATTTTAAACTATTAATTCCTATTTTTCACTTTATTCAGTCATGACATCCTGGGATGTCCAGAACCTCAATTCCGTAAGGGTTAGAAATCTTATTTTAATTTCTAGCCTGAATTTACTCATGGCTAGTTTATATCTGAATGTTCTTTTGCCAACATGGCTTAAATAGTTCATCCTTTCTCCTGATACCTGGCTGAAGAATTTATTGATAGCAATTATCCTCCCTTTAACTTTCAATCTGTTAGATTAGACAAACCAGAAAGATCTTTCAGCACTCTTTAGACAAGATCGGCTCACCAATCACCTGTTCATGCTACTAGCCTCTCCTTGCTCCTTTTCAGTTTGAATTTACCTTTTCTGAATATTGGTGTCCAGAATTATAAACGTATTTCACATGAGATTTTATATATATATATATATATATATTCATACTAATTGCATTGCACAAATATAAAACCAGTGGAAATGAGGTCAGACTCATGTCCTGTATTGGGTGACAGAGAATATGAAACTCAAATATCAAACCAATATTCCTTCATTTATTCCAGGCATTGGATATGAGAAACAGAAGCACACACACCAAAGAAAACATCTTAATTTACAGTGGGATCCCTGTTCACTGACATTCTTTCTAGCTACTAGATTTTTTGCTTTTACGCTATGAATAACCATAAGTATAGCTATGTTCTGTTTCATATTTTTATTTCTAAAATATCAGTTCAGCTCCCTGTAAAATTTCAATATTGTGCAGCTCATGTAATTGCATATAACAATAAATCATGCACCTTTATCATACCACTTATTCCTATTCATTGAATATATAACTGTCAAGAAACAACTATGCCATCATATTTCAGTTTCAGTAAAAAGATCTTATTTTATTGTGGCTTTCACTCATTCCCAGATGTCCTCCCTTCCTTGAAAGAGACAAGCCTGGGCGATGCCAGATTAAGATGAAATATCATCATCGCAACATATTAATTTTTCTTCGAAGATCTTAAAATAGCTTTCTTATGCTTTTGCTGGAACATTTTTCTTCTTGCTTGAAGGGGAAAAACATGGATATGAAAATCATCATCATAACTTCAAACTGAATGGTATATCCTCAAAATGTGGGCTGCAAATTTAACTGCAGTGGCACAAACACTATGCAGAAATAAACAAATATATACTGTTATACTGGAGAAAACATGTCCTTTTTGGAGGCTGCACCCTTTATACATAAGTAACAAGCTGAATGTAAATCAGTAATATTTTCTGGGCATATTTATGAGATATATGCAAATAAGATAAAAAGGCAAACATCTCTTATGCATGTTTGAACGTTATAGGCCTGTCTTCTGAATCAGATATGTAATATTTACTTTCTTAGAGATGTATCAGCACAAATTTTGCTTGGAAAAAGTGCTTATAAAAAGCACTCAGCTGATATCACTGAAGTTATTTTCACCAGTCTAGGACCTGAAAGTATCTACTTGTCTTAGTTCAAATGAGAGAACAGTGTTAGACTAATAACACATAAGGTATGAAGTATTACAAGGTATCTGTAGAGAAGTTTTCAAATAATTTAAAATGCAAATAGAATATCAGTGCTATATATTGTACAGGAAGCTTTTAGGATATATGTATGTATCCGTAATTATGATATTTTTGTTCTCATGAAATACTTTATGAAAAAAGAAAAAAAGCTTCAAAGTGAGATTGTAATACAAAATAAGAGAAAAAGAAGGGATTAAAAAGTGTTTGTATTAATCCACTGCTTTCATTATCAGTCAAGATGACAGTGAGTTAGTAAAATACTACCAAGGGAACAATCAAGTACCAGAAAGCAAGCAGGAAAAACTCATGTAAAGTCACATAGGCAGAGAAACACCAGGTTCCGTCACTGTAGGCTCTTTGCTTCAGTGCTGAAGGATGGAAATAGCTTATTTGGATTTTTATTTATGATTTTTCTGCCATATGCAGAACATATAACATTCAGTTATAGTTACAGTCTCTTGATTCATTTCAGCAATTCTGTGTTCTGCCCATATCTCTCCCTGAAGGATCACTCATTTTGTTGGCATGATAACAACCTCAGACTTAATCTAAAAACATTTTTGTATTATTCTAATTCTTTTCATAAGTGAGGGGCCTTTTTTTTAAAGAAAAATAATTTAACTGGAGGCAGCTTACTTTTCTTCCATTTTAATCATGAGCATACTGTACCTTCACACTGTGATGTGTTTCTTGTGACGTTCAAGGCTTAAGCGTGCTTCCCAATATCYTACTGCAGACCAGGGAACTCATTTTTTCATGGTAAGTTCTGTCCCTCCTGGCCTCACTGGGGCTAGCTCTTCACCTGGCCTGTGCAGTTGAAAAAGGAGGGCTGAGAATTTAATGTAGTCCAACCTCCTAGTTTAAGCATTTGCCATCATTGTGTGTGTAGAATAACTTAATTCACAATTAACTTGTTATGGCCAAGTGCAAATACAAGCACTTATTCACAACACGTAAAGCAGACATGGTTGCAAATGTTTATAGAAGTCAGAGATGCAGCAATAGAAGGAAGAAAGCATACTTCATCCGCTTACACTAAGGATACATGAGATGCATTGCTCTGTCCCTCTTTTTTGCTCTCTTTCACTTACCCAGCTGATTTTATGTTGTTCCTGAAAATGTGGCATTCAGGGCCATGGGGAGAGAAACTTCTCTGTGAGAAAGCTGCTGTCTGAGACTTCCATCAGAGAACACTTTCAGCAGCACTCCCAAGGAGCCAGCTTCAGAGGTACATTCATGTTCTCAGGCTCAGTTCCTGTGGGACATGATATTTAACTGCTCACCACCACTAAAAGTGGCAGAAAGAGGGAGAGAAGTATGAGAAGAAAGGAAAATACTGCTTTTTCCTTTTGGCAGCAGTAATCTGTTATGTCAAGGTAACTGCCTTTGAGATGGTAATCTTCTCACTTATCACCCTGAGATAGCCACATTTTTAAAAACCATATTTGCTCTTACAGTTCATCTGTTTTTTGAAGTCCTACCATGATTCCAGAGAGTTTTAATTTTTTATAAAGTACCACAACTATAACAGTGAATAATTCAGTAAAATGTAATATGTAATAATAGAACCAAAGATGACAAGAAACATCATTAGCAAATTGTGGGTGCAAGGGATTTTATGTGCCCTGAAATCTTACATTAAACAGGCATGCAACACTTACATTGTATCATGTATTTTTTCCTTGCTGGTCTAAAATTGTAGCATGTAGACAGAAACATTCATTCACCTCAAGAGTTTGCTAGACTCAATCCAGATGTTGTATTATGGAAGCAAGAATGGATGTAATGATGAAATTATTAAACAGGGATGCCCTCTACAAATATGTAAGCCATTAGCATCTGTTATATTAATACCAGGTCCATTCTTACTTCTGTGCTACAGTGATGGCCCTCCCTTGCTACCATTGAGTTTACTTTCTTGCCATGACTGTCCAGTGTCTCTTGCCTTTCCCTTCTTACTATAAATAATGTCCTCCCACCCACCCATATGTCTGGCCAGGAGAAACACATTTCATCAGCTGTTTTCAGCTGAGAGGTTGGTTAAAAGCCCAGCCAGGATGCACACCCTGCTTTTTATAACAGTACACATTGCTGTTAAATAGCTGGCATGCTAGAGAAGCTGCTTTGCGGGCTGCATGAAGTCCCTGAGCCGTATGTTATGCAGGTCTGTTCTCCAACTTAGTTTTGTTTATTTCTGTGTGTGTCAATGGTAGGATATGGAACTGGGATCTCTTTTCTTATTTAAACATATCAATATATTTCAAAGGCAGAGGGCTTTTAAAAATCATTGCATTGGTATGTTATAATTTATTTTTAATATGAATTTTTATATATGGTAGTTAGTCATCTCAGAGTAACCAACAGATGTATACACCTATATTATGGTTTAGCACTGACGCCAGTATTAAACAATAAAAAGAAAACATGTCAGAAACTTTAATGATTAATAAATGTGACAAGAAGAAGAAACACTCAAAGTTCAGTTCTGCTTTCAAAAAATGACTGAAAAAGGCACATACTTCTTTTCAGGACGTTCTAAAATGCCAAAATTCCTGTTCAGACATATATAGTTGCTACTAAAAATGAAAACTAATTTAGCACAAATTTGAGTTTTATTACTCTTTTCCCCCAGACCATGCCTTCCCCTGCTTCTGGAGTAAACAAGAAATAAAAAAAAGTTATTCCTACAGTATAGCGGCTCCAACTGCCATAAAAGTGTGTAGCTTTAGTGCTGAATAAAAAGAAAGGCTTTTTAACACTTGAAACCAGATTTTCTTTTGCACTCTAGAAGTTTTAAGCCTCACTAATGCTCAAACCAATGTACAGCATTAGCTGTGAGGTATCAAACATGAGTTGTTACCTCTGTTATAGGAGTTGAGTCACTCCAGTCTGTCAGTAAAAACCCAGCAAATGTGTGACTCCAATAAGGAGAAAGTAGTAGCAACTTAGGCAACAAATGAGAGAATGGAGTTGATGTGGATGACTGCAGCACCTTCTAAGAAACCAGTGCAGGACCAGAGGACAGATCTGACCACCTCAGGGTATAGAGGGAGACATGTACTGAAGCTTAACATATTAATAAAATTAATTTCTTYCAAACATAAGCATATTGCATGGCAGTAGTTTGGACAGGAGATAATCCAGGCCATCATCCATCAGGATGGAAACAATTTTTTCTAGCCAGTTGAAGATGATGGAAAATATTCCCATAAATTACTGTGTGGTAGCTTACTGTCAACAAGATAGTCATGAGCACTTATGACCTGAATTGTTTAATTGTGTGTATCAATCTTCTAAGCAGCATGATTTAATACTCTCCAACATGCTCTCTTTTTGTTCTCTGTAATCTCTAACAGAACTGTGATTTTAACTTGATTAGTTGGGCAGGGGTAGCTCAACACAGGGGCAGCTCAATGCAGGGGCAACTTGCTTATAATTGTACAGTTGTAGAGGTGAAGATTGGATAGATAAAATGTTATTTCTGATACAATGAAAAAGGAAGATTAGGAAAAAAGGAAAAAATGTAGTGTAGGAAAAACAACAAATCAGTATTTAAAAAAGTTCTCTCTATATCTATATATACGTATAGATAACATTAGATTTGTTAGTTGACAAAGATTGTATTGCAGGACAGTAGAGGCATGAAAAAACAAGTCCTGTTGGTGAAATGTTTTCCTCATTATGAGCAAGAAAAAAAGTTTCTTTTTAACTTTGCAACTAACAAACCACAACAGAGTAGGAGTAAATTGTCTTAAGAAGGGGATAGCAGGAAACCTTAGCTATGGAAAGATGAAGAACACCTTATCAGCAGGGTAAGGTGTTACGAACCTTGTTCTTGTCATCTACTCCATATTTGTATTCTTTCTGAGTGGTACAATGCAGCATAAAAGTGTGTTGCAGGCAATTCTTGCAGAGTATGAGAAACATAAGTTCAGAGGGTAACTCGTTCATCTGCACACACCCTTAATGCCTCTCAAGTTGTCCAAGTGAGGGATGCTTACAGATAAGACAAAACGATTATGTAAAAGCAAGTCCTATCACATCTGCAGCTGACTGCAGAAAACTTGCAGCCTGGAGCATGAACTAGCATCCATTTAGAGTAAGACTGGACCAGAGAGATGTATATTTTCAGTAACTGAACTCCATCTATGTTTCATGTTCTAAAACACTCTGTGTATTGTGTGAATTTTTATTATAACTGTGTTCCTCACTAATGGTTTTCCCCCATATGCCAGCTTCCACAGATTCCAGGTTTCTAAAACACAAGGAAGCTTTTAGAATTCTATCCTAAATCATGTGTTGATATGTCAATTAAATTAAAACTATAATATTTGATGAATGAGGAAAAAAAGCTATTCTTATCAAAATGCAATATGAAGAAGCCGTGCTTAAGCCTGTCAAGAAGGAGAAATAATTCTAAATTGTGAGTAAGTGTCAGAACCACAACATTCTCACTAGTTTTTTGTTGTTGTTTTGTTTTTTGGCATGTACGTTTATCTACTTCCAACTTCTGTGGAAAATACATTCACGGAGTTCAGGATCACCCTATTGTCCTGACTGTACACATTGTATAGAGTTTGGTAATTAGATTAAAGCATTTCAGCTTTGTATCTTTACTCTTGTTAAACTGACTAGTTGAATTTGGGCTCAAATTAAGTTGCAAAGTCTTTAGTCTGGTAATGTTTATGATGGAACACTGAAATGTCATTCTRCCTCAAACACTGGATATCATAGCACCACTAGTGAGTAAATAACCATTGTTAGCAAATTTAGCCATTTCTGCACAGCTTTTACACCTTATCAGGAGGAAGTGCAAGAAATAATTTAGAAAGTGTCAAGTCAAATGCGCATTGCCAAAAGAGGGATGATTTCATGAAGTCATCTTTGTTCAGTTGTAATCTGTTGTTATAATGTTTCCCATTAATTGCTGAAAAGCTTTCAATTCACTCTTCACCTGAGTACTTGATAACTAACTGGCAAAGAACAGGTCTTGAACTTATTGAATATGATCTGTAAGTGACTTAAGCACTTTGAAGAATTGTACTGTATAAGTTTATGTTGATTTACAACTGTGAAAGCAGTTTCTAAGATGATAGAGAACCTTTCAACCTTTGTATACTGAGTCTGAACAAAGACAACTAAAAGCTGTAGAAAGTTTGAACCTTTTCAGGCAACATACTTTTAAATAAACATGGAAGGTAGATTTCAAACTCAGACTGTAAAAAAGGTTTTACTGTACTTTAGGCAGTTCATTCCATTTTTATATTTCTCAAAGTGTCCWTTTACTTAGGACACTATGTATAAAGAGTTATACGTAGCTAATTTACATATATCTATACAGCTAATCCAAAGAAATTTATGTGTCTTTTTTTGCATGACTGTGCACATTTATTAGAAAAGCTAATTACAATCTAAAAGTTTATTTGAAGCTGTTGTGGTTTAACCCCAGCCAGCAGCTAAGTCCCACACAGCCACTCACTCACTCCCCCCACGGTGGGATGGGGGAGAGAATTGGAAGGGTAAAAGTGAGAAAACTCATGGGTTGAGATAAAGACAGTTTAATAGGTAAAGCAAAAGCTGTGCGCGCAAGCAAAGCAAAACAAGGAATTAATTCACTCCTTCCCATTGGCAGGCAGGTGTTCAGCCATCTCCAGGAAAGCAGGGCTCCATCACGCACAACGTTTACTTGGGAAGACAAACCACCATAATTCCGAATGTCCCCCCTTCCTTCTTCTTCCCCCAGGTTTATATGCTGAGCATGACATCATATGGTATGGAATACCCCGTTGGTCAGTTGGGGTCAGCTGTCCCAGCTGTGTCCCCTCCCAACACCTTGTGCACCCCCAGCCTGCTTGCTGGTGGGGTGGTGTGAGGAGCAGAAAAGACCTTGACTCCGTGTGAGCACTGCTCAGCAATACTGAAAACATCCCTGTATTATCAACACTGTTTTCAGCACAAATCGAAAACATAACCCCATACTAGCTACTATGAAGAAAATTAACTCTATCCCAGCCAAAACCAGGACATATATATATATATATAGAAGATATTTACAAAATACTGATTTCTACTACTAAATGTAAATTAAATGTCTTATAAATTTTTCCAAAATGGATGGTAAGGCTATAATGACATTGGTAAAGATGATTGTCCCATTTAATAATGTTTTTCCAGAAATAACATTGTTGTGGTTGTCAGGCCTGCTTGGTGAGGTACAAATTAAGGATAGGGTAGGATAGGATTCAGTTCACCTAACTTTAGCAGCCTAGGAGATGGTTGCATATTCCAAGCTAAGTGATGGCTTTCCTTTGTGATGAACATCTTCAGAATGCAGCTCACACTTGCTTTCTTAGATAGCTGGGGTCATTACCCTCCTGGAGGTGGTACCTCTTCCATTGACTGCAGGGCAAGCTTAGAAGATGTACTCAGACAAGATGCCTAATTTTCATATATAAAATTATATGAAATCAACCTCATCCTATGACTTAAGTTTTCCAGAATAACATAAGAATACTCTTAACTAATAGCTTATTAGTAGCCACATTTAAAACAGTAGGATGATCCACGTGCTTTAGGTTACATAGGTGCCCAAATATTTTGCTTGACCTTGGTTTAAATCTGCATGGTGTGGGCATCTTTCCTCCTTCAGTTGTAGTTCTGTAAGCTGAAGTTTACCAACCCCAGTCTGCTTTCAGTAGCTGCCATCCACTTAGTTTTCCTGGCTGAGCTGCTGCTGAGATTGCTTTCTAGGCTATTAAAATTAAAATGAGCCGGCATAAACCATTGAAATAATGGATCTTTTTTGCTTGCCTGCTTTGCTAACCCAACTCACTTTGAAATAAATTAGGGAGCGATCACACAAGTAATTTAACCAGTGGATCTGGCAAGGCAGTGTTCTCTGGCAAGAGGATGGCAACAAACAGTTGGGGGTTGGCTGGGGATGGTAATCTCTTCAGCTGGTCCTGTGGGAGCAGTAATGCAGAAACAATTACACAAAGCTCCCAACTGTATCTTCTTTTGAAGGGCATCATTTGTTTTCATCCAATAGTCTTCAGTCCCCTCATTTACCACCAGAAATAATGCTATGGTTTCCTATTTCTAATGTAAATGTAGGTAAAAGAAAGAACTTCATATTCTAAGCAAATAAACCTCACAGAATATGTGCCACATTTAGACCCATTTGTATTAAGAGTGTACAACTCTAAATTGTAAGGAAACAATCTTGCAGTTTACAGACTGAATTTTTGCTGAAGTTTTTTATAGAAACAGAATGCCTTAGAAATTCAAAATATCTGCTCTAGTGAGATATTATAGGAGCATTACTGGAGTTGACAGGCTCACAAAAAGAAAAGAAAAACAAAAAGAAAAAATGCTTTACCACTGTTTTTTGGCATAGTCATCTTGGAAGCTGATGAGAAAAAAAAAGAGATATTTCTTTCTAATTCCTTAGATCTAACATGTTTAAATACTGCAACTTATGCACTCAATGGTGTGGTGATGTCTATTGCTGGCAAACTTGTTCAAAAAAAGAAAATCTCTGCAGTTTCTATGTTGGAAATCTAGCTATTTGTCGTTACTGTTATTGTTGAAAGGAATCTAATTCTTAGACATAAAAAGGATATTCTGCTGCTCAGCTTTCTTCTGCCCTTACTAGTGTCATTCTATCTTGCTGTTTTATGAATTACAGGAATGTGATCTCTATGTGACCTGATCATCTATAAAGAAAATTTGTGGCTCAAACAATTTTTCTTTAAAACATGTTTGCTCAGGTTTGAAAGTTCATAAAATCTCATCTATAAGTTACGCTTTGCATGTGTCATTCTTTACATTTTAGATAATTCACATTTTTTTTATATAACTGCAGCCTTGGATTTTTAAATAGTATTTGAATATGCAGTCAAGATTTATACTTTTTAATGAATGAGTATATATGCCAGTGTACAAAATTTATTAATTATTACTACCTTAGACATTTTTACAAAATGGTTGAAATTTTCAGGCATTATGGATAAGTTATTCGGGAAATCTGTAAAAGGAATTCTACTTGACAAAGCTATGATACTACTTTAAGAGGCTAAGTCACTTCCACACTTGCAAGGTCCTTACTGTTTCTATCATATGTTCAAGAATATTCTCATAATTGTACCTAATTACACAGAAAAAGTGAGCCATGAGTTTACTCAAACTAGTATTAATTACTTTTTGCTAAATGTTTTTAATTTATATCTTGTTAAGAAAGTTCATATAATATTTTACTATTCTTTTATGATATAAATTTTGAACTATTTCTAATTAATGTGAGCAATCAGAATGCAACACTCTTTTCTCACTGTGGTGACTAGTCTTTGCTAGTAATTGAATGGTAGCCTTAAACAAGGTGAGGTCATGAAGCTTATTTATCTGACACCGTGAATTCTATGCCTGTGTAAGAGGGAAAAAGGATGTTTTTTTGCCCTCAGGGTATTAGTCATGGTCCATAGGTTCGTGGGAAAAATGTAGGAAGTCTCAAAAGTTTGTCCCTATTATTTCAATTTTTCTTAGACTTCATTTGAATCCCAAAGTGAATTTTCTATTATTCCTTTGAAGGGTGCATAGGAGGGTACCAACAGTCTTTGAGGAGCAACACCTGCAGTTGCATTCAAAGGCATGACTTTTCCAAGCAGTTTCTGAGCTGCCTGGTATTGTCCCAGGAAGGATAAAGGCCTAGGTTTTTTACCTGACTGGCAGAACATTCCACCACCAATAGAACTCTAAACATTGTTTTAGAAGTAATGAGTCCTGCTGGTTTCATCCTGCAAGACCTTGAAATCCCACAGGGCAATGTGGTTAGAAATAAAACAGAAGGCTGAGGCTTTTAATGAGTTTCCTATCCACAGATGCCATCAAGCTTTTATACTATTCATTTTATTTCTACAGCTTCAACAAAGGAACCCAGAGTTGTGGGCAATACTCTGACAAGCGCAGTTCACAAACTTGGCAGAAATCTAGATTTTAGACAATAAAAGATCATTGAAAGAAGTAAAAGAAAAAGCAAAATAATAAAAAATGAACTTAAATATGGGATACTTTACTTACAAAAAGTGAACATAGTGCAATTCAGACAAGCTAAACTGCTTGGAGCATAGAATGAGAATATGACTGCAGGTTTCCATGATGTTACAGAGGTTATGACGACAAAGAAAAGTGAACAGAATAGGGCCAGTGAGAGGTCAGTGTGCATTTTGAGAATGTCCTTCAAGCAATACTGAATTGACCATTCTCAAACTCTTCACTGTGTGTGGATCTTAACTATTTGAAGCCTTCCATACAGTCAGAGAAAATGAAGAATGTTAATGAAGAAGCAGATTGTCTCTTAGGAGAAGATGAGGGTGCAAGCATCTGTGCCTACATACAGGGATGTAGAATATGCATGGGTGGGTTTGGGAGACACTTCATTTTTTATTACTTTTTCCCCATTTCACCTCTTTCTCTTTCACCTCTTTCACCTTTTTCTGGGATTTCCTTAAAGGAAAATCCTGGAACAAATGTGGCATAAAGAAATCCATGGTCCATGGAGCTCCAGTCCAGATTGGACAGTGTTGTGCTGATTGTCTCGGGATTCATCCATAGTAAAATGTGGAAGATTTTGTGACTCTAAGAGTAAACAAACTCCACAGGTTGAAAAACTTGCCTTTCATCTTATCTTCTCAGCCCCTGTTCAAATACAAATGAAAATTCTCATTGAGAAGCACATAAATATTTTCTTCTCAGTAGCTTCTTCCTGCAGTTGTGATGAACAAGTCCATGCTGAATGCTCTTGTGAGGATGGTCCAAATCAGTTCAAATGCCAGAAATTACTTTCACTGTAACCGCATCCCATTTTATGAAAAGAACTGTTTTTCTAAGATTTCCAGTACAATTTTTCAGTCTTGGGAACTTCCACAAAAAGATATAGATCCACTGTAAACCCAATATCCATCAAGAACAGTCTTCCACCTCTTTTGAGTTGTGCACTTCACTGGTTTTCAGATGGAAAAACTACTGGTTACATATAAAAAAATAAACATTTCTTAAACCAGTAACAGCATGGACTCCTCAGGTGCATGCAATGCACAGTTGTGTTGTGCTCTAAATTTTAAGATTTGTCTTTGTTTTAGTTTTCATTGGTACAAGAAAAGATGCAACCTGCAAAAAACCTTTACAAGCTGTGGAGAGCTAGCAGAACAGATTATAAGTAGTCAGAATCTTTTTCTGTTCAGCTTTAAATTCTGAAAATGGTATTTACTTCATATCTAGATTTATACGTCTGTAATTTCGGCTATGGACTGTAAACATTGAGTCAGGCTCAGCCTATTGACTTAGTTATGACCAAGTAGGTTGAAACGGAGAAGAGACGAGTTCAAATGCCTTAAACTTCTGTGTACTTTCATTCTAAAAATTTTCCAGGGCTCTCAGAAGTACTTACACAATCAGTATTTCCACTTCCACATTTTGGCACTTCTCAAATCTGAACATCTCTCATTCTGTCCTCTGTTAGGATCTTACACTAATTAGCTGTACAATGTTTAAGTTTTACTATTTCATATTGAAAGGAGACTGCCATTCCATCCTCATGCTGTCTTTGAAATTTCTCTCTTTTTTTTTTAAATACATCATGTATTATTTGTCATGCTGTCATAAAGACAGCATTTAGCAGTAGAAGAATTGGCTTTTAAAGAATATATATGTACATATATGCTACATAATCATATATGCATGCATATACATACGTACATAATCATATACATGATTACTATTACCAGACCTCATTTGTRCAGAACAAAATAACACAGGATTGTAGTGTTTTACCTTTTTAATGAAAACTTCAAGCTGATTATGAATTAAGCTAAGCAGCATCTAACTTAATGCTGCCAGTAATGATTAACTAGTCATCCACTGATAATTCCCAACATTTGTAATGTATCACAGCTTTTAAAATAAAATTGAAATTACTTAATAATCAACTGATATGTTAAATATATAGGCTGCAACTACACATTCTTACCACTTCTACCTAAATGCTTATTCCCACATTCCCCTCTGCAGAGCCCAATTCAACACCTTTTGAAATTAATTGGCAATTCTACAATGAGATTTTGGCATTTCTCAAATCTGAACATCTCTCCTCTGTTAGTATTTTACTAACAATGAGCAAATCATGCTTATTGATTGTAGCATCTAGTTTTGTACCAAAGTCTAAAATTAGATTCCAGCCCTGTAACTGAATCTACAGCAGCATATGTGTCTACTCAGCACTCCAGTCACTTCAAGTAGGCTCTGGTTTGGTATGGGAACCTTGAGCACAACATTTGGTTTTGACAGTTTGGTATTTGGGGCATAGACTAGTTTTCTAGATGTGTCCATAGTGCCTACTATAATTTGGTAATATCCTGAAAATGCTACTTAATATTTAGTAATGGGAATGAAGGAAAATTAATATTAAAGGAATAATGGTAAATGAATGTTTTGCTCAGTTTAAGCTTATCTGGCTGTTTGTGGTAAAGCCACTAAAATTCTCTTTTTGTCTTTCAGTACAGTTCACACTGAAAAAAAAGGAAATAATTAAAATATTAAAGAAGGTAGAATGAATGTTTTTTAAAAAATATATTGCAAATTATGKTTTTTTTCTAGTTGAGTGCAAGTTTAAGTGCTAACTAGTATTTTGAATACTTACCATGAGATATCAAACAGCATGTGCTTTCTATTTATATTGGTTACCAATCTCAATATTCAGAGGAAGAGCGTATAAAGTTAACAAGCAATTATTTGGCAAATTAGTACTCAACAACCCTGAGTAAATAGGAAGTTTGAAACCTATCTGTTATACAGCTACTTTAATTTGCATAGCACACTGGTGTGTTTGCTTTGCAAATACTTTGCAATGAATCATCATTTGTACTATACAGTCCAAAGAAAAGCAATCAAAATTCACAGCAAGACAATGAAATTAATTATAACTGTTGAATTCTGTGGTGGTAATTCCTCCTCATGCAGGAAGATTAATTGCATTGCACTTTCCTTGCACTCCACTAAATGATCTGATGAATGTATAATCATTTACAGATTTCTCAAATGCTGAAAATTGATTACCTTTGATTAGCTCTGATCTGCACAAAGAGCTCTGACAGAGTATCAGTGAAACATTACAACATTACAGACAAAGTAACAAATGATTTAATTACCAGTGTGCTTATTAATGTTAGATTCCCTGCAGTGATCCTGGCAAATCAGGGGCCTGTAATAGACCTGTGGGTTTCACTGAATTCCATTAGGGTTTAAATAATATTTCTCACTATTTCTCAAATCCTTCTTTTCATGGCTTCTTAATAACTCTAATTAATTCTAATTTGCACAAAAATCCATTGCATCTCCATAAACTTTTAATTAGATGTAAAGTAAGATAAGTCACTGCTTTCAGAGACTGGGGAAAATGCAAACTGTGGCTTTATATGCTTCCAAATAAGTTTTTCATTAACAAAAGATATTTCTCTTTAAAGCTATTTAGTGAAAGTTTAGAACTAATTTTGAATTAAGCATGTGGTCCAGCTATACACTTTTAGTTGCAAACATAATAATAGTTGCTTATACATGAAGAGAGTGAAAAAACAGGATGGTAAAATGTTTAGCTAACTAAATGGTAAACATAATTTTAATACTTTTTTATGTATTGCCAATATATACATTCACTCATTTTGTTAATTGTGGTAGATAAAACACTCTGATTAAGCAGCTACACTGTACACTGAAAGACTATTTGAAAATGAAATAGCAAGGGAACACTAGCCCAGTTACAGACCATGCTGAATGTTGTTGGCACAAACAAATCAGGCTTTTCTACGCTTATACTCGTGAACGCTTAGATCAGTTCAGATTGGCAGCTTCTTTGGTTTTCCCTGGTTTTATGTCATTATATATGACATTAAATTATTATGAAGCAATGACAATGAAAACCCAGATGATCAGAGAAGTCAAACAGAGCTCAAATTAAGCTCTGTTTCTGCAAGTGTTTCTTAGAGAAAAAATAAATGTAGGTAATTAAAAGCTTATTTAGCACTGAAGTACTAATACATAGACAACTTATAATAATATTTTTGTATTATTTCAGTTGTGTAGGAAAGGAGTGACTGTAATACTGCAGGTGTTACTTTGTTATTCGTAATGCACAAGACGGAAAACTTAAAAAATAGAAATATTCAGCCCCCAGTGTGGATGATTACATTTATTACATTCACTGCTGTCAGCAGCTGAAAAGCTATCCATCACACTGAAACAGCGATGAGAGTCAGAAGTCTCTCTTTGTGGAGAAATATTGAAGTCAGATTGTTGATGTCAAAAGTCAAACTCTAGTTCAGCTATCTGTTTTATGAATCTGACTGAGACACATTGTGCCTGTGTTCAAACTGATATCTAGCAGAGCTCATTTTAGCAAATGTGTGATTTAGAAGTCAGAAAAACATTCGTACCAGCAAAATATTAAGAGGAAACTGATAGGGCACTCAACTGCTTTTATATTTAAATATCACATCATTCAATAATAATGTATCATTTATTTTTCACCGATGGTTAAAAACTTCCTGTGTATGATACAATGACATTATCGTACTTGCATACAGTAGTCACAAAAATATTTTATAAATGTACAAAAGCATTTGAAATATGACCACTTTCACCACACTAATGTAGACTTTTATGTTGGCATCGGAATATTCATTTTCCAATTTATTTTGGATACACACACACGCACATATATATGAGGAAGGATACGTTCAACTAGTTTCAAAAGGCAAGTAGAAGACTTACATGGAGGTATACTGACATAAGGATGAAGCAGTGCACATACAATAGCTGAGTGAGAAAATCCAGTGTAGACATGATGAGAAAAAAAATGTTTTAAGCCCTGAAAGACTGATTACACATTCACCATTGGAATTATCTATCTTTACCGACTGCAGCTACTATTCGCTGTACTTCGATAGCATAAGTAGGATTCTTAGAAAAGCAGTACTGAATAAAAATGTCTAACATGGTGTATTTTCAATTCTGCCTAATTCTTCAGGACTGACTTTTGAAAAAGTGAAATATATCAACTGCCTCTTTTCATTTCATTAGAATTTTTAAAACAGAATTTTACAAATAATTGGGAGGAAAATAGGTTCCAGATAATAAATTGTACTCCATTGAAAAACACTAAAAATAAATCAAGAAATCTACTTACAGCTTGGGGAGTACTACTTAATATGAGTATCTTCAGTAGTTTACATTGAATATTTTAAAAGCATTTCTTAAGGAAGGTGCTTTGTAGTTGAGAGAAAAACGTATGCACTACACGTTATTGAACTTGCTACCGTCACTGCAGATTTTGTTCTGTTTAACAAAAACAAGCACAGTTTGTGAATTCAAGTCAGGGAGTTCCTTTTATTTTTGCTAATTTCACCATCCTTTCTCTTTTTAAGCACAGCCCTCAGGGTACATGATGTAATGGTCACCATTATAGTACAGAACAGGAAAAAAGGGTATCATGAAATGCAGAATTGAATGGTATTCTTAGAAAAGAAAAATGTATGCCAGATTTTTTCCAAGGGAGCTCTACTCAAAAACAAACAAATATGCAGATAGTGTACAAAGATTCTTGAATCATCATTAGTGGTTAAAAAAAAAATTGGCAGAAAGAAAGTGGACCGTTAAAAAAAAAAAAGCCAAAATGGAAGGACTAATTCAATGATACCAGATGTAACACATGACTGTGGGGATTGAAGGGTCATGAGTTTGAGTCAAAACTCAACTTCGAGTTAATTGGCTGGCAGTGGGGCTGCACAAATTGCAGAGATAGAGTACTTGTTTCCTAGTGCAGGAGGTCAGCCTTCTTACGCATTTGCACTCTTTGCATGGCATCCAAGAACTAACACTTGTATTTGCTAGAAAAGAGTTTGCTTGCTTGTCATCTTTTTAAGTAGAAGAAAAAGAACTGGCTGAGCATAAAACAGAATGACACATTTAAAATGATTCAAAAGCTGTTCTGTCTTGAACTACATGTATTTCCTTCCTTGATTTTTTGTCTCTACAAACAACCCAGAAAACAAATGGTATACAATAGTTTCAGGGAATATTTTAGCCCAGCGCTGTGAATTCATTGATATGAAAACCATATACAAAATATATAATCTTAACATACTTTCCCTTTGAAAAGACCAATATAGTTCTTTCCACCTTATCCAAGTTGAAATGTTATTATGTTTAAAAGAGGAAAATAATTGCGGTTACCGACTTTGCTGCGGAAAAAAATATAAATGTTCCTTAAAACATTTAAATGGGCAAGTGGGAAGAAATTTTTTTTTAAAAAGCTTCTAGCTGTGTGCGTGGAAACTCTGGCTATGTGCCCGAGACGTACAGCAAAAAACAACATATGGAACTCACCAGTTCCTAAAATCCCTTTCCACAAAATTCATGCCACTCCTCACCACAATAAAATGACTCACGGAGGGGTGTGTTTTATGCCTCCCAGGCAGAACTCCATAGTCCACAATTAGTCTATCTATTGAAAGGCCAAAATACCTTATTGTTTTACTTGCTGTATAATTATCTGTTATGATGAACTGTGATTCTAAGGACTATTGTCCCTAGGCTTGGATCTGTGTGTGGAGAGGTTCCCTGGCTGAGACCCAGGAGTGGACCTTCCATTTAGAAACCATGCCTGAGTGATTTCTCCAGTCTCTCCCCGGCTGGCTGAAACAGGGACTGTTTCTGCATGATTTCTTGGGTTGATGAGAAGCAATTACGCCTTAAATGAAGTCATTCATGTCTGCCATTTTGTTTGCATATTTTTCAGCATTCACCTGTTATTAGACCTGTTTTTAAACTGTAAACTAGTTTCAAGTAGACTTTTGTGTCTAATGTGGTTTGGTAATCAGAAAAAAAATATATATGTAATGTTTTCTTCACAAATCACTCAAGCAGGAAATCTAATAGAGTGATTTAGAAGTAAAATAGCATTTAAGAATGTCCCAGGCATTTAATTTCTGAAGTGATAATGTATAAAGATAATCATCTTGAGATATTAACTAAGATTTTTAATGTGTATTCTTTAAATAACCTCATCTGGAGGAAAGGATTGCCAAAACAGTTACTTTGCACCATTTAAAGCCAGAATCCAGTAATACTGGTAGTGTAAACAAAATACTATTTTAATATTTAAGAATGTATTTGCATGTAAGGCAAGCTATTGTGCACCATTTTTCATAATTCCTTTTGAAATGTATAAACACTTTAAACAGCCAGATTTTTTGCTGATGGGTCTTAAATTATTACAGAAATTCCTTCACTATGTATAGAATCTTCTAAGTATTTATCAAATAATTTTCTACTTTCGTTCTCAGTGTCTGGTAGAGCTTTTCCACAAAGCAGTTTCCAAGGTGATGTTAGGTACAATGCTGATAAAAGGTAGCCATGTCATGAAAACAAATACTGTAGCAAGAGCTTTGTCAATTTGTATTAAGCTGGATATATTTTATGCTAATTTACCAAATCTTTTGTTGATTTGTCAGGCTTCTGAATGCCTTTTTTTTTTTTTAATGAAGATGAGTGAATTTTGATAGGTGCAATTTATGTCTGAGAATCTCCTCCCAAGAAACAAATTACTTTGTCACATTTTTCCCCATGGTAAATATAAAAGACAAAAAAATATGTAGGCCTGACAGATCTTTATATAATTGTAAAGCTTAAAACACAAACCAATTTTCAGATATTTGAATGAATTACATGTGTAGATCACTGATTAAAACTGTAAATGTACTTTGAAAAAAATCCTCTTTTCATACTGAATAATCCCTATAGCTAAATATAATGAAATTAAACCGACAATATACTTTAGTTTTTTTTTTTAAATTTATATAAAACATTGGAAGGAAGTTGTGAGTACTTTTGAAGTGCATAATTTATCTGCATAGAAAAGGGTTTTTTATTGTTGTTGTGGGCTGTTTTTTTAGAAGAGACTTGTACTAAGGTGACCTCTACTGTTTAAAAAAAAGGCTTGCAAAAGCAGCCCTCTTCTAAATCATCCAACAATCCTAAATTGCCAAGACAGACATGGATACTGCTGTGCCTAAAACTATTTGCTTAATTCACTGCTGTTTGGATTACCACAAATGATTTTAAGGTTTCTTCTCATGCATTGGAAAGTTCCCCTGCCATTTACTTCCTAGCCATTTGCGTGCAAATTCTGCCTGTACTGGGATCTCTGCCATTAAATTTTCTTCACACTGAAGGGTTTTCTCTGCTCCTGGCGGGGCAAAGTCATGACCCAGAAAAAAATTGATTCATGAATTCTCAGGGTGCAACTAAAGAAGAGAGGAAATATGCCTTGGCTGAGCTCCTACTAGTGACAATTTAAAACCTGTAATTAGTTTGGATTCAAGCTGCAAAAGGAATCTGAATTTAAAATGCATTAATTCAAACTGATATATTAACTTTAACAAAGTAGATCCCTTATTATGTAGAATCATTATTACAGCCTGTTTTGCTAACTGTTGGATTCCAGACTTTATTAACTTAAATTTTATTAGAAAATGCAAGTAATTGCTGATGAACACTTTATCTATGTGATGGTTTTCCTGGCGAAACAGAACTTTTTATTGGGGTTAGTTAGCTTTAACACCTCAGTTATGGATTCTATTTTTGTAAATTCCCATCATCCACATGCTGCACAATGGCTGAGGCCACTTACCCCCCGCTGATATCAGGACCCCACATCCCCTTTAGCTAACTCCCTGACATTTCTATGAACTACACAGCTGAAATGTTATACAGTAATTAATGTTGATCCTAGCACACACACAGCCTCCAGTACAAATTAGGATAGAAAAGGTTATCATAATATTTTGCTAGTCTGTTTGGTAGACTTGAATTGCTCCCTGTGGGGGACAAACAAAAAAGGTATTTTTAAGATTTGCATGATGAAGGAGCATCCAGGTATTTTTATTCAAATAAAGTAAAAACTGTTTTGAACATTTCATCTAGGAATAATTAGCCTTGCTATTTACACTTTTTGATACCTGCAAGGTCGCGGGTCTGTTAGGAGTAGTTTGTTTGTGGTATGTGTTTTTGCAGATGAAGCAATGTATGGTGACTGAAACGCTTAACTAAAGCTCTGTTATCTTGCGGAGTTCAAATCCAGGTACAACTAGCAGCTGGATCCTCTCGGACTGTCAGTGGTGTCTGAAAAACACCCAGAGACTAAATAATTTAGATTACACCATTCTGACCTGTATAATTGTTTAAATGAGTAATGCAGCCACTAACTGAAAGAGGTCAACCATCTGTAGAGGAAACACAGAATTTGGTTTCATTTCCAAACAAACTTTTGAAGCGCAATACTGTGGGAGGTAGGAAAAAGTCTGCTGAGAGATCAACGGCTTATCTGCTACACCAAGGTTAAAACTTCTGTCACTTGCAGAAAGCAACGTTAATAGAAAATGCTCCTGAGAGAGTAGGTTTAGCACAAATGAAGTTTGATCCACTCAATATGCCATTAATTGTCTTTTTTATTTTCTGTGGTTTACCATGAATGTGCCTTAAACAGTTATGATTAGCATTGATGGATTCTCATTACTCATTAAGGAAGACCACAATCTTATTTAAATATTTTTGAAGAAATTAGATTCATCATGGAATTGCTGAAAATGGTATGGCTTGTCAATTTTCTTTTTAGGAAAGAAAAAACCCTACAAAAATTGCTGCTAGGTTAGGAATTACAATCCTACATCCCTTCTGAAATTGCAAAGAGAACAGGTTCCTCATCCTGAAGCAGGCATTTGTGTGTATGTGTCCTGAATTTTTATTATTTACCACATGTAAATACATAATATTTGCCTTCCACTCACATGTTAATATGCCCATTTTCATAAGTAATGAAGGATTTTGCATGAGTAAGGGTATTTATTTTTTCCAATTTAAATCCCAAGGTACAATTCTTCTCACCGGTTTGTGCACAGTAAACCCAATGTGAAACAACATTCCCAACGATTAATGTCCTCTCGGTAATTTTGATAGCATATATAGCTGCATCAAAGTTTTTCCCATCATTTTCTGTCTTACTCTTTTTTTTTATTAGAGAATATATTTTATATGCAGACTGAACCTTGCTTAACACTATGCTTAACACTGCACAAGATTGCAACTTGACAAACATATATTATTGAATGATGCCATTCATCACATTCAGAAACAGAAGTGAAGGCCAATTCCATTTAACAGACAGTGTGAGGACTGCTGCTGAATGCACAAATGGTGCTCTGTAAATGTTGCCCCACTCATTTATTAGGGCTTTCTTAAAAGAGAACTGTTCTTTGAAGATGGTAGACAAGGATCTAAGATTTCATATTAAAATTTAAAAGAAACACGCTTTTCCCTGAAAACATGCTCGAACTCATATAAACTCATAGAAATCAATACAAACTGATGAGTAGGGGAAAACCATTGTGCTTTCTCACCCAGTGGTGAAATTCAACTTCATGCTAGTACAGATACACTCCTTTTATATATGTAACAGAATAAATTTGGGGATTATCCCAAAGCAATGTTTACCAATCCTCCCCCAAAATTCTTACATAGTTGGATACTAGGACAATGTTTGTACAAACCAATATAATAATGGCAGAAAAGAACCATGTCTGTGCCTGAGAAAATATTCAACCTTTTGAAATGAGGACTGAGTTCCTCAGACCCACACTATTCTAGTAGAAAATCTTCGTCACAGGTTTGTGAATTAATGTGTCCCTGTGTTTACTTTCTCTCTGAACTCTTTGCTGCTCAGTGTCCTAACACGAAGAGGTAAGGAATAAATTATGTCCCACCTGAAACTGCTTTGTCACCAGATGCAGGTTTAAATATAGGTTTGGGAGAGCCCAGAACCTATATTCTCTAGCTTCTGGTTAAATATGCCAGCCATTATAATATAACGTATCAGAAATGTTTTGGCCTCCAGAGATATAGTGAGACAAAACAGAAAGGGATGATTTGAGAGTCAGTCAAGAATAAGAGCATGAGCTGTAAATCTCAGTCTTTCATAGGCACCTATGTCAAGACTTTAGAGAGTCTTGACAGGTGTATCACAAGGAGAGTATATCACAAGGAGGTCATACAAGGGATTGACTGGGAATAGGTATATTCCAGAGATGGACATACACTCCTTGTTTTCATAAAGGAACGATGTCTTGTTAATCTTGACAAATTCAACTCGGAATTTTTCTTCCAAAATTCAATTGTTCAAGAATTGCAATATAACACCGAGTCACTCATCCATAAATATTACCCCATCGACAACCCACATCTGACATTTCAGAGAAAGGTGAAATTCCAGTCACATGCCATCAATTAATTTGTATGTCCTCCAGTACCACTCAGGCCAGACACTAACATCGTATTATCTTAGAAATATTTGATTTTTTTTTAATAGAGCAGTTTTCTGAAAAAGTTTTATTAGCATAGAGATGGGTTATGGGATTTCAGCAATAGTTTCTATGAGAAAATTTGAAATAAATATTCTTTTATGCCCATACAGAGACCATATTTTTTAAGAATTTTTATTTTGGGGAAAAAAAGTATAAAATATTGATTCATTAGCACAAATATGACATTATTTTTACCACCATAAATATTCTGTATTACAACACAGATTGAAAGTTATGTAAACAATCAGATTCTGCTATTTACATTGTCTTAAATTAGAGCCAGTTGAGATAGCTGGATTTTAACTAGTGTGACTGAAAGAAGAATCTCTTCTGGAATAGAAAGCTTTTATAGGTAAGCAGAAATAGTCATCTGTTTAAAAGCCTAAGCTGGGGCTGAGCGCTTCAGGGAATTTGAAAAAATTGTTACCACACAGTCTGAGCACCTGACAGCTTGAAACACCCAAGCAAATGAGGTCTAGGGAATGGATATCCAACAAATATAGAAAGGCAGCATGATCTCCAAAATGGGCCATGTCAGGGAAGCAAGGAGTGACAGCTTACAGCATTCAAGCAGCAGATCTTCACTGCCTGTTCCTCAGTCTTTGTTAAATTATAATGTTTCAACAGAATAGAAAGTTATATTTGTAGAGGTACAAATTAGGATTGAAATTTACCRTCCTTATAGTGACTTGTGTGAATATGAAGTTCTTAAAAAGAAAGAATTCCGAAAATGGCATTTGGGTTTGGTGATTTGGTCTTCGCCAATAGCAGGTAGATAAATGGTAAATAAATGGTAGATTTTATGGTAATGGGGCTTTTTGTGGTTGTTTGTTTGTTTGTTTGTCTTTCTTGGTAACGATGAATATAATAATGATAGTAGTACCTAATCTAGTAACTAGTATCCACAAATCTGATGCACCAAAATTCACTCTTAGAATATTAATATGTTTTCTGGTGTAGGTATGGGTTATTCTTATGTGAGTTCCAAACAGAAAGCAGACTATCTCAAAAAGTACATGCATCTTTTAGTTCTAGTAGCAGAAGTGCATGAGCAGATAAACAAAGTTTGTTCTTTTTCATTGTACATTAATCTCTGCTGTTTATACAGTCTCTGCCAGTTCCTGAATATCTGCATTCCTAAACTAAGGTTTATGAACATCATGAGGAACACATGCAGTGCAGTTGATGTTTGTCATCATCTGATTTATACATCATCAAAATTATGATGTAGGAGTGTCATGTTATGGTACTGTACTGTCACATTTAAAAGATGGATATTTTAAAAGATGGGTATTTTAAGATATTTTAAAAGATTTTATTAGAGTTCCTATCTCTTAACTGATGAGTCAATTTTCCACATCCTGTTCAGAAGGAAAATTTCAGGATATTGATGTAACATGATAAACTCAGTTTCACATCCCACCTAGTAGAACTCCTTCTTGTTCTTATACTCTTAGCGGTCAGATAGCATTATATGAAGAAACAGGAGATGCAAACTGATAATTCAGGGTATCCACCAGTGTACTACCTGCTTCGTGGTTAGTTAGGGCATTTGCCACCTATTTTGTATTTTGAAAAGATAACTTTCTTTTAAAATGAGTTGCAGAAATGCAAATTAAAATATACTCATATAGTTGTGATGACACTTTTTCCATTTTGTTACAGTCTTTGCAATATTTTGTATTTTTCTTCAAGCATAATTTTGGAGACATTTAAATATGAGAGACGCTAAACTGTCATTTAAAAAAAGTGTTTTGGTGAAGCGCTGGAAGGCCTAAAAGACTCAAGCAAGAGGAGGCAAAGGAAGGGAACCAAAACTTTCTAGTTTCACACAAAATATTTTTTTATCATTTTAATTGAATGTAATTATAGTACTGGATTATTGACAGTGTGTACTAAGGGTATGAAGTCCTGGAAAATGAAGATTGCATAATCTGCTGCATAGGTCACGTTGGTAAGACACAATTTATTTTTACATTATTTTATGCTGTAAAGATAAAAATGAGTAATGATCCAGAGATTCTGTAAGAGAATACAATTTCAAAATCAGTGCAATTAAAAATAGAAATAATGTTCTGTTTCTCATGGGAAGAAATGCTGTTTTATAATTGCAGTGTACAGTTGTATTTATTACAGATGACATGCCTTCTCCTTTAAAGTATTTTAAGAACTGTATAAGCCACTTTTAAGTTACCAAACCTGGGACCTCTTGTACAAAACTGTGCCATCACATCAGCATGTAAGTGCACTCTGCATAAAAAAGGATGGGGATTGATTTAGGCCGCACTACGGAGCCAACCCCAGGCTGAGAGTAGCTTTATTCTCTGCTTGTTTTCTCAGCTTTTTATTCATTTGCAATGAGGGAATGTGGTGCTTTTTTGAAAATGACTCTCTTGATGAGGCCTCTGATTGTAAAGTACTTTCAAACTGGGAACTTCACCACCTTTGTTGCTGAGTGGATAACTTTTCCATTAAAAAATGTGAACCTGCTTTCCACCAGCCCCTTTCCTCCTCATTATTGTTCATGTGCATCGAAAGCGACTTTCCATACCAGACTGCTCATGGGAAGCTAGCAAAAAGGTACCCATGTTCCAGTGCAATTGCGTGATAGCAACCAATATTTTCATTGCCAGATGGTACTAATAGCAGTTCTCTAAATGCAGCTTGAGTATTTATCTAATCCACTTTATCTCTGCAGATATCCTATAGGCTTCCCATCCCCAATTTCCTCTTCTTACAATACCTGTACACCGAGCATGTAGACAYGAAACCATACAATGAATTTTTGTCACAAAAGTAACTGACTTAATGACAGACTTTTAGTGAGAATGTGTCCCTGGAAATGCTTTCATTTCTGAGCTTTTTTCCTTTTCCAAAAATATGCAAGAATACACTGTATCAGTACAGACTACTACTCACTACCCACGGTACTTCCGCTCTTCTGATGCTCCTGCCCAGACTTAGCCCACATTGACTTACTCTCTTGCTCTCCCTCAGAAACAGAGCGGTTTCCTTCCTCATGAAAATTGGATGGTTTTTTCTCATCGTGATTTGGAATTTACCTCTCCTACACACTAACTGTTCTTCCTACTATACTATGGCTGTAGCTGTCAGATCGTCAAATCAATGGTAATTTACTAGTGAAAAAAAAGATAGATGCTTAACATTTTAGCAAAAGTTTGGGCAATATTTAGCACTTGAGTGTTAAAGGAAGTGAGAATTCAAATTGTCAGCACTTAGCACTTTCATTCATATTCACTAATCTCAGGAAATTATGTCCTGAGAAACCAGTACATACTTAAAATTGAAACAGGCAGTTTAAAAAAGAGTCTGCATGGCATCATATTTGTCAGTATTCAAAGTAGAGATGGATTATTTTTCTTTTTCTTGTTAGATTGGTGGTTGTATCTCTTAATAATTTATTGCTGCTTTGTTTGCAGCATCCCAGGACAGAATCTCTCACAACCTATTATTGGAAGACATTACCAAACTCTGTCAAATCTGGATGTGAGATTATGTTATACATTATAAATTACAGCAGCAGATGTTCTTTTAAAAAGTTGTGGTTTCTTTAAATGATCTAGCTGATGCAACTCTTTGAGTCACTGTGGTGAGAGACAAAATTGATGACAGGCTGATTTAGTGGTGCACTTTTTAACCAAGAGTTTGAAGAGATTAGGAGGTTGCCAGAAAGATATCAAGAGAGGTAAAGGGATTAATTTCAAAAGTCGTTTTAAATTAAAAACTAATGGGTAGCTTTATTTGAAAACTCTTTTATAGCTGGGAGCAACTGAATGGAAAATCAGCCATAAAGAAAACTTTTCTTGAGTATTATTTTACTTTTTTTTCCTAGGCAGATGATTTCTGGATGTCCAGTAGCCTGCTAATTTGTCTCAGAAAAATGTAACAACGTGAACATTTCTTGGTGAACACATTAATCAGTTAAGATTCTTAAATATTTCTTCATCTCTGAAAGGTTTAAACCTTAACAACAGTAAAAGATGTCTATCAAGTCAATAGGCAGGAATGTGTTTGGCTTGACAGATAAATATTTTAAATAAAATGTGTAATTGTCATTGAAGAAATAGCAATGAAGATTGAAAACTACAATTAAAATATTTTCAAAAAATCTATAGCAAAGTAAGTTAATATGCAGGAAATGTTAATTAAAATATGTTTATAATTACAAAAGAAAAAAATTCTTATCAGAAAATGTTTGTATGGAAGATGGGATATAGATAGATTGATAACGTGATGCAAGACAGTGAAGTTTCCAATGTTATAAACAAGCCATGCCTTGATAATAATATTGGAATTGTTAACCTGCAGGTCCAGTATTATTTTCTGCAAGGAGAAGCTTTACTCAAGCATAAAAAAAGAGGACTGGGAACTCCCTGAGGATTTTACTCCTGGGTGATTCCATGTAGTGGCTTAAATTGCATGATTCATTGTCCCAGGTAGTACCCCCAGAACTAAAGTTGTTCAATTCTTTCCATTATGAGAACTATTTYTTCAGCATGTTCTAGCTTTGCCAAAATTTAACAACCCTACCTGAACTCTACCCAAATGTCTACCTGAAATTTGACACTTCAGTGTTTTGCTTCAAGCTAATTTTATTTAATTATTTGTGTGTGCATACATGCACGTATATATTTAAAAAAAAAATCATGTTAAATAGAGCTGCTGTTTCTAAAATCAGTAGAAGGAAGAAAAAAAAAACCTACCCTGTTCAGTTCATGTTAAAAAAATTACTGTAGTTCATTTGTTCAAATGCTCTAGTGCAGAGCAGCTCATAGTCCTGTCAAGAGTAACAGGTAATGAACATTTGATGTACACATTGAAATTTTCCTAAGATTAACATAGTTACAAGACTGTGAAAAAAATCTGAGTTCACATGCAGTCAGAGTTCTTGTCTCTGTGCGGTCCATCGCCAATAAGGAAACCTACCTTTGCAAGAAATCTTCTTTGCTGCTATGGCTGAGGGAACTGAGGACAGAACCTGGCCTTCCAGATCTCTGAGCATTGTCCCCTTTTGGCTCCCGGGCAATGTGGACAGAGGTGGGTATGCCCTGAGTCAAGTAAGCACTTGCACAGAATATACAGAAATATAGCCAAGAAGTGGAGGGAAGTAGCAGAAGCTTGAGCAACACATGTACAGAGCGGAAAAGGATCAGTATGAAGATACTGGATAGTTGCAAAGGGAACGCTGAAGGAGGAAGTGGGATCTGGGGGGTGACCAGGAAAAAGCAAGGAGAAAGAGAGGAATGAGACACAAAGGCATAGTCTGATCATTATGTTCTAGAATTAGGGTTGAAAATAAGAGTCCAGTGAGTCTCGCTCTTCTGCAGTTAAAAAGTAGGTATGAAGTTACTCATTTCATACATGGACCACGGCTGGTCCACATAAAGAATAGTTACTGTGTTGACTTCTGATACCAGAAACTCCATAGTTCTAGAAGTTTTCTTCTAGACATGAAAGTCCTTTTTTTTTTTTTATTAGAAACCGTTCTAAACGGTTAATGAATCAAAAGAAATAAAGATATTGTATTTCCTAAAGTACTGCAATTAATACCTTGGTACAGATACATTATGGTACAGTCCTTCACTAGATGATCCTCTTCTAATTTCTTCCAGAGTAACTGCATCTTTTTCAGTTAAACCAATAATTTCTCTATGCCCCAGGTTCTCACCCGCAGAGCAGGGATAATAACACCATCTATCTTCCCAGAACTTTGTGAAGATAAATTCATTAACTTTTTATAGCATTCAGATGCTGTAGTAAGCTAACCAAAATACTGAAGGAGAAATGTGTAACACTGTGGTGAATACTAAAAAAAGAGAGATCACACTTTGAATAACTAGTCAAATATTGAATAACCAATCATTCATTAAAAGAGGCAGAGACTGTACAAAAATAGATAGGCTCAAGTAAAGAAACAGCAACATGATACATGCATAAAGGAGCTGAATTATCATTGCTTGAACTATATTAGTTTTAGCATTAGAAGAGTTTGATTTCATATGTATAGTCTCTTTTTATAACCTCCACGGTATTATTCTAAAGCTCTGTCTCTGTATGAAGAACATACATGACCCACTATAGTAGAGTAAATGTTTTGAAATCTTCCTTTTCCTTACATTTACAACATATTCCCTTGAGCCCGGAAAGGACTGTTTCTCTGATTTTACTTGTGTAAAGTTGCATATGAATATTCTACAAAGCACAAAAATTAGTCTGGCCTCTCATTTCCAGCTTTTATTTTATCCATCAGCTCACACTTCATTCTCTGTTTGTCCCTATTTTAAAGGAGTGAAATGAAGTAATGTGTAAAAGAAAATAAAGGGTTGAAAGGTAAAGTACTAATACTAAGTAAGGAACAGCCATATGGGAATTGTAAAGTATTGCCTGCACACTACATAGGAAGTGATGTAATGCATTGTGTTCTAGTCCAGGTTCATGCATGCATGTAGTGTATATAACAGCAAAGAAAAAGGGAGAGTGAGCGGTAGGCTTATTTATCTGTATGCCTGTGCCCTATGCTTAAACACAAAAGATGGTAAAGTGTACCATTAAGTATGTTTGAAGTGATGCAGCTGGAAGCAGAGTAGTGCTCTTTCTAATAATATATCTGTCTTCCTACAATTATCATCTTCAGCCTACCCTTACTGCCATGCAGCAGCTACAGCAGCTCTTTAAAGTTTTCTTTAATGCAGGATTTATCAAACTTATTTGCTATAAATTCTACTGTTCTTTATTTTTTGATTATATAATGCAACCTCTTTTGCATCCTGCCACAATTCACCACAAAGGGAATGTAAATGATTGCAGTGTGAAAGCAAGTGTCATCTTTTAGTTCACTTACCAATAGATTATTTAGATCTCAACATTCCTTAATTGCATTCAGATTACAATAGAGTGGAGTAATAAACAGGACTTTCAAATATTTTGGCAGGACACATGCTCTCCCATCTATTATAYCTCCCAGAGTGCTCCTGTATGGCTGTGCCCTACGCTGTGCTGTTAACCACACCAAAGCAGAGGTTGCACTACCTCCAGAAACATACTCAGAATCATGAGTCAACTCAGGGCCCCCCAGCCTGTGCTGTGCCATCACCCCACCACCAATGACACTGCTATCATTACCACTCACTGTTCTTGATACTTCCATACCACCTGATTTCCCATACTGCACAGTATTTTTCTGCACTCATCGTCCAAGTGCTGTAAAACCCACCATCCAAGTGCTTCAAAATATATGTATAATACACATATATATACTCCCACACTACCCACAAAGGAGTAGCAGAGCTGTAGGCAAGCAAAACTGAGACAGCCGAGACAGAGTGACTGAGTGGAAGGCTGGGATGCAGGATAAGAGTTCAGAATAGTCTTCTCGAAAGCAGAGATCAGACATAGCCATGGGCTGGGTAAATCCTTGGCCAGAACCAGTCTGTGGCCAGAGTATTCTTATTCCTGTACTTGCCAGAAATCTGTCCAGTATCGCTTAACAGGACTGAAACCTTCATCCCGTGCCTGGCAATAAGACTCAGAAATAGCTCCCCTGTTAACTTTTGCCACTGATCGAATAACTTTAAAATTTCAAGTGCTGTAGGTAGTCCTAAAACATGTATCAGGGCTGTTATAAAATTCAGATACTCGAAATACTGTCAGCAGTGACTCTGAAGACTGTTTGACATATAATGCAGTCATATTGGTCTGTTGAATATTTTGTATGGAAATTTAGTGTATTGTGTTCACTAACTGAGGTTGTTTAGTCTAAGCCCTAAGGGACATAAAATATAATGTGATAAATTTGTCCAGAATAGCTGGTATATAACCACGTTTTGGGGTGTAGATGCACAAGGGGGTCAAGTGTGTACATGTATATAAGACCTAACGCTTTAGACCTACCACAAAGGCCTACACATTAAAAAGCAGGACCTGCAAATCACGGAATCTGCATTTAAATTAAAACTGCTTCCTCAGATATTCGGCTATAAGATCTATGGCAACTGGCATTTTCTAGGGACATTACTTCACTCTGTTTCACAACTGACATGCATGTATCCGATTAGGACCTTAGCAGACGTACCCCAGAAAAAAAAGAAGATAATAAAAAAATTAATCTTTGCCTCCTTAATGTTACAGTGCTGTTTAAAGTATAACATAAACTGGTTTTTAAAATTGTATATGAGAGAAGCAGGTCCAAATGGAGTTTATTGTGGAACGTAGTGTTCCTTAAACGTTCTCACAATTCAGGTATAGAGACCTATTCCATTGTTTTAGGAATGGAACATAGTTGGGGCTCGGGGGGTTGTGGGGTTTTGATTTGTTTGTTATGCTCAGAATAGGTACAAGAGAGAGAACAAAGAAACTTGTTGTTGTATATTTGGCTGAGCATGTTCAGCGTAAACTTTCTCACAGAATTTTCAGTACTTTCAGATTAAGGTAAGTCCTTATGTAACATTAACAAAATATGACATGGTTTAAATCCAGAGTGGTCGGTAAGAATCATGGGTTCAACTCTGAAATCTTGGTAGCTATTTTTCTATAATTCAAGTGACCCTTATTGTCCCTGCTACACCTTCTCTGCTGGGAATGTTATCCCATAATCAATATACAAAGCAACAAGAGTAGGTGATAGCAATTGGGGATCTGTTTCTCTAATCATAGACCCACTTGTGAAAAAATGTATGTGGGAAAACCAAAGTCCAAGAGGACAAGAAATGAGGATCTGATCAGATTCCACATCCAAAGCAAGGACTGTACCTTGAGCATCTTCCTAGCCTAGTTTTAGCAATCAGTTTCAGGTAATCAGCAACAGCACTTCGGTAAGACTACAGTAAAATAGGATGCTATAGCATGTTTTCTGTTCAGAAACAGTAACTCTGCTTCAATTGGGTTTTAAATGTCTTCCTAGTCCTGACATAATCCTAGCTGCAGGCTTTGTTGAACCAACTGGTGTTTATTTTGAAACTGACATCTTAATTCCAGTAATCTGACTGCTCGTTGTAGGTCATTATCTCACCAGCAACGTACTGACCACTATACAAAGAGGTGGAAAGGGTAAAGAACCTTTAACTGATACGTTAAAAGTCATGCAGTTTTGTTTGAATTACTGTGAAAGTTGTATTCATGTTTCTGTTTTCCACCCCACTCATCAGTTGTTTGTAACTATGCTAGAAAAGATTCTCTCCTGGCTGGAGCCCAGCAGATTGGTGCTCAGCTTGAGAGGAACAGTATTATTTAACTTTGAAAATATTTATTGATTCATGTTTTAATTAGCAGTAAAAAACATTTTGTTTATTTTCAGAACATTTTCCCCCTCACATTTAAGGGCAAATTCTACTCGTTTTGTGTTTCACTTGCATAAAGGTGACATTTTCATAGATGTTTGCTTGGCACAAGGCAGAATCATGTACTTGGTATCCTGCCCTTGCTTTTTGGAAGATCCAGAATTGGCAGCTATGGTTATGCGTAGGGGGTTTTTGCTCTCTCTATAATTTGCTACCCAGATCAAATATGGAAATTTTTAACCCATATTTTGTGGGTTTATTGCATTTTTGCATTTGTAGGTGTTTTTCCTGTAATATGCTTTGTTCTGACATTTAAACACAGAACAGATATGTTTTAAATGCTTACGCTTAAAATACCATTCATCATGTTTCTAAGTTTGTACAGCGCATTCCAATGAATAGTTAACATTTTGGGTCCCAAAATAATCTCTACAAAGCACCATTTGATGGAGAAGCCAGGAAAAATGGTGGCAAGTAAATCCAGGTTTAAATGGTACTGCATTCTGATCCAAAATCATGCATCTTGTCTATCTCAGCAGCATTCAGATTAGGAACTTTTGACAATGTCACTAATGTTACTGGTACTTGCAATGAATATCAAGTACTGATAGAAAGTATTAATTATTATCATTGCAGCCTTGAAAGTTGAAGCAATGTTATTTTATAACACAAATGCTTCAAGCATCCAACACTGCTTCTAAAACAGTAGAACTGGGCAAAATACTCATGAGGAAGGCATTATTTATTTGTTTTCAACAACAACAACAAAATCTATTTTCTAATCTGCAATTGATTTAGAAGAAGATAATGACATTTTCAAAGTAGTGAAGTTTTATTATTCATGATGCAGTTATTTACAGAAACTTGAGAAATATGTCCTTTCATACCCATATTTTTGCTGGTGAATTTTTAAAAAAACTTAATGAACTATATGGACAGTGGGAGCTAGGAAGTTTTTGCACATTAGAGTCGTTCTTATCAGATAAATATTTTTAACCATTCTTTATGTACTGGGAAACTGATGCTCAGATAAGTGAAGGCATGTGCTCTGTATATCACAAGTCTGAGCACTTCCAAACAAGCTCTGATGTTTTGTCTTATGTTGTTGCGGTCCACAGCTGACTATCTTGTTTCTTTGCTGATTGTTTCCAATGTAGAAGAGATAAAAGAAAAGTTAATATGTATGCCCATTCCTCAATTTGTACTCTCCAAACCACAAAGTGCTGCATTAATTCATTGATGGCTATTTAAGTACATGTATTAGGATGAGAAATGCAAGGGTCCATTTTGCTGACCAACCCCCCTTGTGGGGTGTCAATCTTTAGCAGAGAAACAGAGCAAATAACTAGGGGTAATAATTTCTTACGTTGTCTCACCATGAATTATCAGAGCTTTTCTGGAAGAGCCCTGGGATCCCTCTCACCTAACTTTAGTCACATGAAAATTAAACATCTTGTTTAAGGTAATTGTTTAGGCTCCCTCTGTCATCACCTGAATGGCAGATGCCTTCACAGAGGGACTGATCCCTTTCACCTCGGGATAGGATGAAACAGCCCTTAGTGGTTTCTTCCTTTCTCCATTGCTATAAAAAGGAATACAGATGACAACACAAGGCTCGTCTGGACAACTGTGAGTTGAACACCACACTCAGGGTGTCTGCAGAGAAGTTCCAGCAACCCTGGGTGCCTGTTTAAGAAATTACTGTCCTCAAGCGTCCATTTACATAAGAGGATTACCTCAGTAGCAATGATGCCAGGATGCCTGGTATGTCTTCACCACCATCACTGCAACTTGCTATGATAGAATCCAGAGCAAAAACCAGGGTGGTTGATGCCAGTCTTCAGAGCTCCTATACTCGTAAACAGTGGTCTAATTGTCCAGCAATGCCTTTTAACTCATGCAATTGGTGACAGTTTTTTAGTGCTTTGGTGAAAAAGTTTGTGAGTTTGAGTTAATGCATGAATATATTAGTCTCATTTTGACCCACTGGGTGAGAATCCCTGTAAAACAAATCAGAACACTCAAATTTCTTTAAATTCAGTTTATATTTCTTTTTCATAGACAGTTTTTACACTTCAGAGAAAAAAGAAAAAAGAATGTTGTTAGTTTCCTCACCAGCAGGACAATAACTCCTCTCAAGGCTTTCACTTGTTCATCTCCCCACTTCAACCTCAGATATTTCTAACATTCTGTCACTACCTTTGTCTAGCAGAGAGGTTCCAAAACTGCCATTCAAAGTGTTTCTCTCCCCACAGATGGGAGCAGATCTATTATCCATAGCATCACCAATCTTTGTCAGCCAATCTGTCAGCTATGAAGTCATAAATTATAGCATCCAAAAATTCTTTCTGTTCATACTTTTTCACTATTATTTTAAAAAATATTTTAAAAATATTTATTTCAATCAATATAAATAAAAATCTGAATTTAGCACTTCTTACAGTGAAATTCCTCTTATTCCACCATAAATCTCAATTGGTGGTGATGGAATGACATAATCATGGGGATTAGAGCATGTCTTACTAGAAACAAATACCAGGACTTACAGTTTACAGTTTCCTCTAAGCGAAGAGTTTAGGTGAGAGAAAGGGTTATTCTGTATCTTTGAAAGTGTTTTAGTCATGCTGTGTAATTCCATGCAGTTGCACATCTAATAAACACAAAAAGAACAAGCGATCTTAACCTGCAGGCCTATACAGGCACTGTTTCCGTAGTGCCAAAGTTTATATTCTGTTACTGCTGTCTTTCCTGGAAAGGATTTTCAAGATCACTGAGTCCAATATGCCACCACCACACAGACAAGTATTATATATGTGTACATTTATCAAGCCCTTAAAACCAGCTAAGCAGCTTGCCTGCACTGCAGGCAGGGTGTTCCTGATGTTCACACACGCTCCTGAATTGGTTGGGACATCTATCTAAACTTCATCTTCACCTGTCTATACTAATCAAGGCAATCTCTATTAATCCCTTCCTGTAAGATCCACCCCAATCATCCCAGTAGTTCTCTTCACTGGTTTCAGTATGAGTTTATCTTCAGTGACTATGGATGACCAGAACTACATACAGTAGTAAAATAATCCTACCAGTTTCTTGTGCAATGGCATTAGCAGGTACATGGCTCTTCTGGAAATATCTTTATTAATCCAAAGTTAGTAAAGTAGAGGATTGCATTTACTTTTTTCTCTATCCCTTGGCAAACAGCATGAATCAATTAAAGCAAACAAGTGCTTATCTTCCTTTAATTTTTCCAGAAAATGATTTCTCATATACGTTTTATCACATTTCTCTAATTTCACTCCTTAGTATCTTGATGTCTTTCTGTGGAACATTTTGATTATGACTCTGTTTTGTGTCATTGGCAAATTTCAAAACCAAATTATTTTTTTTCATCAGTGTTATTAATGAAAATGCTAAGTAGCATCAGATCCCACACCAGTCCAGGGAAAACTGGTAATCAGTTTGTTTAACCATTTGTTTTCAGTTTGGCTCATTCTTTTCTCTCTTTTAGCAATCCTACATCTCTTTTACTCATTTTCCTGTTATCACATCTCTCCAGTTAAGTTAATCACTAGTTAAGATAACCTCAGATGGTTTATATAACCTGCTACATTTCTACATGAAAATTAGTGTGATGACTGTTTTGTAGAAATGCAGTGGCTTGGAGAAAGCTTGCACTTGTGTCCTGCTAACCTTAATTGTTTTGTAGAGTCCTAGAAGCCCTTGGTCCTTCATTTTTCTTCCTCTACAAGCTCTTTTTCCTTCCTCTTCTGTCTCGTTCTCATTTGACCTCTTTCACTGTTCCAGAGTGCTAAATTCTGTCTTCTCAATCCCTTCTTCCTGATCCTATTCACATTTCTCTTCCAAGCCAAACTCTAGACTTTGCCTTGTCTTTCTGAACCACCTAGCCTGCCCCTCTTTGAACAATTCCCTTGGTGTCGTTTTGTTCTTTCCACAGCTTCTCATCACTGACAGCTGTGAGGAGAAAGGAAGGAAGATAACAGAGCAGAAATAATGAATATAAACAGACATGTAGGAAAAATAAAAAAAGCCTATTTATGTCACAGACTTYTATGTCAGAGAGAAATAAATTTTTCACCAAGTTTCTTTTCTGACACTGGTGATACCTGAATTTTGTTCATGAGAGGATGTACCTGAAGACTGTGTGTATTCAAGGTCCTTTAAGAGTGTGATTAGCTCCTTGTGGCACAAGTATTCTAAGACTATAAGAACTTCATCAATTTTAGGTCGTTTATAAAGAATCAGAAATGTTATAAAAATTCTGAAAAAAAATTCTGGCTATTTCTTAAGTCTGTGAATCTTTGGCCTCTTAGATTTACACAGTGAAGAAGGAAAAAATGCCAACTGACAATTTTCTGCATATATATAKAGAGAGGCAATGCTTAAATGTATAGGCTTATATATATATGCACATACATATACATACATATATATGTATATAAATCTATGATATTCCTAAACTAGTTACTCTGAAACAGTTAGTATGTATAATGCACATTCCCATGAGGTGTCACACAGCATTCAGAGAACTAGATAAGAGTCTACTATATAATTCACAGCTCTGGAAGATTATGTGGCCAAAGAAAGAAAAGACCAAATCTATTATGTCTTTTTAAATGTAATTTATTTATATATTGAATATATTTGCAGTATTAAAGCCCTGGCCTCTGTAAGGGTACTTTGAGTAAGTAATATAGTTCAAGTAAAATCTCTATCAATGAAATGTATGGTTATCACGGAGAGAGTTCAGAAATTGTGTTTCTTTTCTGCTACCAGTAATGCAGTCATAGCAGTCGGTGAATTGGGTTGTTTTATGCAGTACAGGAGGTATCGTTTTACCGTGTAATTCCGGATTCTAGTTTAAATACAACACTGTAGATGATCTGGTCTGTAGTTATCTTGGAGGAAACCTCCAAGGTAGCCACTCCCCTCTCCTTCTGTTGCTGAAACAACAGCTGAAAACACCTGAACCTTCAGGGTTAAATAGAAAAGCAGGGCACTGTCAGTGGTAACCCCTTATTCTGAAAAATATTTTATGCAACGCTCTAATAAAAGGATTCTTCTGAACTTCAAGACATTAAATGTATTAACTCTAAACTTCTCAGAGACATACAGATGAAGGCTGCTGCTGTAATTAGGAGAAGATTTCATGTATATTATTTTGGTAATTTTGTATTTCTATTACACAGTCAATATATTTATTGTGGTTTCTTTTGAATTTGAAACATCTGATTAACATTATATAAAAGTTAAAATAATTTTAGCCAATGTAGAATATTTGGARGAATATCTGTATTCACTCACAAGGGATGAAAGAGGGGACTGAAAACATCACGAGATGGCACGGGACTACTATAGTGTGATTGTACCACAGAAGTGTGAAACAAATGGAAGGTATGAAAACGTTTTGAACTTCCACCGAACTGCAATCTGAAAGCCTTGGCTTACAAATGCATATGAAAATTCTGCTTTGCAATGAACAAAATATAACCTTTTCCAAAGGAAAAGAAAATGTGGAAAAGAAAGATCATGCAATATACCCATGTTACCAAAAAAGCATGATTTTTTTGTTACTAAATATAAGGTAATTCTTTCAACAAGATTTCAGCCTTAAATTTATTGTTACTAATGCCTATGATCTCTGTGGAATGTTGAATGTTAAAGCTAGAACACCAATATGAAATTTGAAACCCACGTTTTCTAAAACGATATTCACTGAGTCCTACTAACTTTGGAGGCGAGTGCAGATATCCACCCAAGGAGAACATTTGTATTTTAACTGATCTTTAGGTCTTTCCTCTTAATTTTGTTAATGTTTTTCACCCTGCATTTTCTTTCCATTTAACTCCTCTACTAAAAACTAAAACTTATAATTGTCTAGTTTATAATCAAGCTACCACAGTATTTGGTTATTACTATCAAAGCAAGGATTTACTTTTATAAGGTTTCCTGTCTAACACATGCCTTTTAAAGATTTCTGTTGTATTTTATGCAGTTCATACTGACAAGATCTCTGTTTTGGGGAGAATTGGGCCAAAAAGACATTCTTCTTGATAAAGAAGGCACTTCTAAAGATGTTATTTCGTTCTGAAATATAGCCATACATGAAATATAGAATTTTGGATATTCACAGAAGTTGATAATCAGAATTGTTTAATTTTGATTTTATAAGTATTTAAGTAAATTTATTCTGGACCTACCCCTACATTTGGAATATCACATCAGCGTTTACTACCTGATCCCTAACCATTTCTTCAAAGTCTTTATTATTTTATTAGAATATTTATTATTATGTTCATTGAAAGGCAGCTATTTAATAATATCAATTAGTATGTCTTCCAGCACAAAAGATGAAACCATCTTTAAAAAAAACCAACACCCTACTTTTATTCAGTTTCAGTAGTCCTAAAAAGAACTAGCTTCTTCCTCCAACTATATATTAGATATATATTTGTAAAATGCTGGAAGAAAGAAAACAGTGTTTACTCCCTTCTTTTTTTTCTTTTCTCATATTTTTTTCCAAGGTTGTGTGAAAATTCATGCTATCTGACATATATAATACAGTCAATTAATTCTAGARAAGCAAAAATTATATTGGTCATCTCTCTTTCTTCCCTCTTTGTAAATAAAATCTCATTTTAAATCAAAACTTTCCATTTTTTAAAAGTAGTAATTTAGTTTTCATATCAATATAGTGTAATTCAGAATACTTCTTAGTGTTCCCACAGTGAATGCAGAAATATGTCTTGAGTTAGTCCATAAATGCCCTCTGGTGACTATCTCCAAAAATGCAAGCAATTTTTCCTTTGATATTACTTTTTTCAATACCCAATACAGTAGTTCAGCCAACTGATGTTGAAATCATAACAGAAAATAAGCAAACAGCAATTTTAGACATCAAACTCCTATGCTTAGTAGGCTTTCTTTAAGTTCTGTTTTGTTTCTCAAGCCTGAAGTTTTAAGGAAAGCAATGGCAATACTAACCCGATCCAACTCTTAGTTCCCATGGTCTTAAAGTTATAAGACATATATAATAGATAACTTTAATTTATTTAAAGAAAAATTTTAAAACATAGATATGAGGCCAACAGATCAAAGGGAAAGCAATGTTGAGAATTTAGAAATCAGGAAAATTATCCCTAAAATAAACATAAAAATATTTTGGAACTATAAAAAGGCTTATATAAAGGTCAGACTGGTAAATTGAACTGAAACTGATTTCCTTAAAATTTTAGGTCAACTACAAAATTATTTGCACAGATTAGAGCCTATTAGTTCTTTCTGTAACTAATAAATTTCAGTATATATTATAAATCATTGTTCTTTAGGTTGTGACAAAATTACTTCATTTGCTGCCATTTCATCACCTGTGCACAGTGAACAGTTAAGTTATAGTTTGTTCATATGGCAGTGTTCAGACTTCATCTCCTGGATTTTATCAATCTAATATAAATAAAGAATTGAAAATTTCATTTGAAAAGCCTGCAGAATCGATAGAACACTCTCCAGCTTATATATGCACTGCATGCCATTTGATTTGCTCACACAATTGGAAATTTTCCTCAGAATGGTTCCTCTAGTTGACATCTTGTTCAAGTCTGTTCTAGAAAAATTTTTGCGAGAAGGTCAAGATAAGCTTTCCCAGTTTAAATAGTCTGAAGATGCATAGAGTGAAGGCAATGGCTCAGAACTGTCAGTACTTAAGAAAACGAAGAATTTTAGAACTCGGAAAGGTAAGGGTAGCAAAATATGTCATTACCCACTAAATTGAACCTGATGGCCTAGTAACAAAAAACGTAATTTACTGTCTCAGTTCCCACAAGTCAATGGGATGTTCAGTAGAACGTATCAGGCCAATAAATATATACATGTTTCATGCTCACATTAGAAACATTCTAACCAAACACCGCATGCCCTAACACAAAATAAAAAAATTCAGGTTACTCTATCCTCATTGAATATTTTCCTCTGGGAAATATAAAAGGCTTTAAATTTACTAAGACTAAAATAAGATAGCCTGAGTGCATTCCAGCAATGAGTTCAGGGAATGATTTTGCAGCAGTTGGTTTGATCCAAAATTTCTGTATTGAAAGATAACCTCAAATTTATGATAGTCTTAAACTCACTACAATAACACTGTGGTAGAATAAATATATAAACAAAGAAAAATTCACACCTTGCATTTCAGTTCTATTTGGGGAATCTGGCCAAGAGCAAAAAAGTATTGTTCTTTTGTGAGTTAACAAAGAAATGCCCATCTTTTACAATGCTCTGATAATATACCTAGAGAATAACAGCATGAAACATTCACATTGAGTACTGATTTGATTTGCTACATTATCTCAAATGCATCATTAAACAGTGAAAATCATGTCTTAATAAAGACATCCTACCTGTGTCAACAACTTGATCTTAAGAAAAGAGTTTGATTTGTGCTGTGTGTGACAATATGCCAAATCATGAGGTTTCCTAAATCACAAACAGATTTACTATACTCAGTGTTCATGAAACCAAGTATGTCCAGACAACTAATTTACTTCACCAGACATAAGCACTGTCATGAGAGACCACAAAAAGGAGCCATTGGTTCCAACAGCACTGAAAAAAAATTAATAATAATACTGTGCCTATGCTACTGTAAGTACAAGTGGTAACATAGATAGTTTATGTTAACTTTCGCTAGTTTAGAAGTTGGCTAAATTACCAGAAGGGCTCAATAAGCCTTAGTATTGATTGAAAAAAAAAAAAAAATCGGTGGTTTAAGTGCCCCATGACTGTTCCTTGCGCTAAGAAATAAGATTTATTTGCTTTAGGAGTTTCTACATTATCTGGTGTCAGGGGCTTGGGAGGTTGGAATAGGTTCAGTGTTTGGGGGGTGGACAACTGTAATAGGCAAGTAGGTAGGTAGGTAGGTAGAGAGATCTCTAAATCTTCCAAATGCACATAAAAGTAGCTTCTGTAGCCATGAGTTTTACCACTGTCATCTTCATCTTCCCCTAGTTTCCCACTTTTTAGCTAAATTTGCAAGTTTTATCAATTTCTTTATAAGATGTTTGCAGTTTCTGTCATTTCCTATGTTTTTATCCAATATCTACCTCAGTATGATGCTGATGCTGATAAATAATACTGCTTATTAAATATGGCAGGTGGAATGAAAATGTTCCATGTAGACTGTAGCCCCTGGAAATGGTCAATAGCTTTATTTTTACATTCAATGTATTTTTGGTGTTGCTGGTGGCATTGTTATAGACAAAGGAACCCTGCCCACTATGAATACTATACTTTTATCAAGATGAATCTGGAATGCTTCCTAGGTTATACATCTGCTTGCTCCATCTAATTTACATATCAGAAGATATGCTGACCAGGGTATACGGAGAGTAATTATATGTATTACAAGTTGTTAGGCTACTATTTCTACAACTGCCAAAGACTCATCACCACCACCCCCTAAATCTAAATAAGCTTCTGGTTAGCTGGCTGTCAGAAGCAAGTTAGAATGCTTGTGTGCCAGATACGACTAGCTGTACTGCGTTTACGTGCTATCATGGACATACTGCAAGACTTGTCACAGGCTAAACATTTTGCCACTGACTAGAGGACAATAGCTTTTAAACATTCTAACATTATACGTTGTACTTAAGATTCTTTATCCTTTTTTAACAATTTCCCGTTTCATTATTAATGGTTTTTCATAAGCTGTGTTCATCTTGTAAATGAGCTCTGGACAAAAGCAGTGGTAGAGACAGATTAAAAATAAATGGGTTGCCTTTAAGGGACAGAGTCTCTTCTTACAGTAGCCTCTGTAGCTGGTGCTCCTGTCTGGCCCAAACATGCAGGGACAGTGTCAAGACAGCAAACCACTATGTTTGTTCGTACATTGCTTCGTAAGTGAAGTAGCGTATTATAGTAAGGCCAACACTGGAGCAAGCCACCTAAGTTTTGCTACTGTGAATGGGGCTTGATACGCATCCAACAATGAAGAGAATAATTATTGGGTAGTATAATAGCTTGTACCTTAGTTTTCAAGAATTTTAAATCATTTGTCTGAATTTCAGCTATCGATTGGTATCCGCCAGTACTCAGGCCAATTACTAGAGAAGAACGAGGTTTCGAATGTTTCCCCAGAGAATTCGATACAAAGCTTGGTTCTTCTTTGTTCATCCTTCCCCATCAGGAATGATGAAACATTAGCCCAGGTCTTTTATACACACATAGAGTAAGTGTACAATATGGTGTCAGATCCAGAATGTTTAAAAAAAGATTAGCAGGGAACATGTAGTCTTAAGTAAGTGGATGTATTGCTCAGCAGTGAATGCATTTAAGAGGCAGCCTGTCATTGTGAAGTGGAGAGAAGAAGAACACCTTGGTGCATCCAGTTAAATGTGCAGCTGTATATAAACCTTACGGCATCGATCTGAGTTTGCACTGTACTCCATACTCGGTCAAAATTCTGCTTCCTACTGACTAAATGAGAAATGTAAAATTAAAATTCTCTGACATAGATTTTCATAAGTGTCCAGACAGGGCTAGACCATTATTTTTTAATGGAGATGCGCTGGATAATTTTAGCACCAGCAGCTCAGCAGAAGGCATTGCTCCATCTATTCATCCAGCCAGGTGTTGCATGCTGCCTTCAGAGCAGTAGGACACTAAAATTGTCCTTAACTGCCCTTTAAAGGACTGGTAAGAAATGTGGGATGTCCAGCAGAAATGCGGGAGACATTTTATGTCCATGCTCTTGAAGAGATCAGGGCAAAGTTTACCCCAGGTCTGGGTTCAGATGAGTGTCTACCATTTGATTTGATATAGACATACTGAGATTTCTTTGCTTGTTAAACGTGCGTGCTCAAAAAAGCACGTTTCTGGAGAAAGATTTCCTCAACGATGTGTTAATATAGGTACCTAAGCTCATGTTCTAAACTGCAGTAGCCACTTTTGAAAAATAGTCTTTATGTTCAGAAACATTTATGTAAACCTTTCAGGTTAGTAGCTTTGGCTTCTGCAAAGTGAATCACAGTAATAACAGAACCCCATAACTATGATTTTGTATGAAACAGTAGCCAATATTCAAAACTTTATTAGTAGTCATATGGTGTAGCTAGTAAATTTTCATTCATGTGATTTAGGCTATCTTCTGCCTCTACCTAAACATAATGACTTGTGCACAAAAGGCTTATGTTAGTTGTTTAGTATTACATAATTTGTTTCAAATCACACCTAATCATCTAACTTCTCCGTAACAGTTGTGAAATATGCACAGACACCTAAAGAGAAGACACAGCATTATGTTTGATAATGAAAAATATTTTGAATACTTAGGTCAAAAGAAAAACAGGATAAATTCAACAATGAATTAATTTTATCCATTTTTTATTAACTTCAGCAGTCTCTCAGAAATCAATACAGAACGAAGACCCAAAGTTTTCCAAAAGTTCAGAGTCCTGATGACATCAGAAAGTAACTGAGATTGCACTATACAGCAGGTAAAGAACTCCTTGTTTATTCTGTAAGTCATCACTCCACTCTTTTCTCTTATTTCATCCTTTCTGTATATACATGAAGAGATCTGGATGGATCTGATCCTCCTGTCACTTATACTGGTAATGTGATATGACTGATTATGATGTGAAAGAAAATCTGAGGACTCTACACAGTCTCTGGATCAAATGTAGCTATATAGCTCCCATAAAAGTTCTGTAACCCTCGGGTTCACAAGTTTTTCTCCTTCTTGTTTTTCCTTATTAAATATGGTCTTTAAAAATATCAAGTGTTCAGTGTTCCCATGTGATCTTATATCAGTATGACAACCAGCTTCCAGCATGGAATTTCATTTTAGAAGCTAAGAAAATATAAACTTTAATTTCCTCAGACAAAATGCCTTTGAACTTGAGTTAACCAAATGTTGGAAGTTAGCAGAAATCTATAAATTTAAAAAGCTGCCAATAATGCAGAACTGTGCTTGTAATATTGCATCTAACAAGAGATTTTAGGTATTCTATTAGCCATTCCTATTTATAGCTGCTTTATTAGCTATAACAAGAGATTATTAAATGTACTACCTACATTATTTGAGAACCATCCAATATGAGTAATTGTATTCATTAATCTTTGAATTGCACAGTATTAAGCTAAAAAATATTAACATCTCAGTCTAGAAATGGAATTTGGTTTTACAGGTGACAAATATACTTTAATGGCTAAAGTGCCTACCATTAAAAGAGGGCTTCTTTCAGACTTTACAGATTTGTTTTTATTCTTCAATAAATAAAATGAAATAAAATTTAAAAATTAAGTAGCTACAAAAGTTAGATAAAATGTTTCAGTGGTATTTTCTGTGACCCATTCTGTTCTGTGACTGTATTCCAGAGGCAGCTTACTATGAGCCATTTTACCATAGGTTTTTTCTTTTATTTTTTCTTTACAGAAGTAGTTCACAAGACTTAATAAGATTTAATGGAAATGATTCCTGAGTTACATTAGAAAGTTCCATAAATCCTCTTCAAAAAACCCCCACAGCATTACAGATTTGTTAAGTATGGTCTCAGCACAGTTTTATAAAGATTTCTTCTTTTTTTGAGAGAGAGTAAATTGGTCCACTATCCATACTGTGATAAGAAATTGAATTGTACTGAACCTTTACAGGGTATGTGCATTAGTCCAAATAACTAAAGAGCTGTAAACACTGCTGACAACTTATTAAGTGCTTGTCTGGGATGTGTGCAAAAGAGAGTAGTTATACCAGAAAAATATTTTTTTCATGACAAYGATATCTAAAATGTAATGTTGGTTATCTTAGTAAAAAGTGATCAGTATGCATTACAGATGTAAAATGCTTGCTGTTAAAAACATGCATTTACAGGTGTACAATGTCCTAAGAACTAGAAGGACTGAGATCATTCTGCAGGTGCAGACTATAATAAGAGGAATTACCTTTCCTCCTTCTCCACTTCTTTTCCTTATCAAATCTTTGCAGTATCTCAATTCATATTAAGTATCATTTCTGTCTAAAGTATGTAATGTGCTTTTTATATATATGTGTGTGTGTGTGTGTACCTAATTCTTCAATGAATAAAACGTAAGATATGATCACTTAAGAGAACGGAATACTTTAGTTCCAGTATTTTAGAAGTGTTAAAATACTAAGAAACATCTGGAAGAACAGATAAAAAGAGATAAATGTTTAGTTTTGTTATGAGTAACACACTAACATGCGATTAGGTTGTAATGGTTGTAACTTAACAAAACTGTTGTATGAAATATTTTGTTTAGCATTCATTAAAAACTGCTAATGTACTTGTGGTTTTTCATGGACTATATTTTTATGCATATTATTAGTGGAACACAAATATGCAAAAAAGCAAACAGTTTGGCATTATAATGTGAAAAGAAATTTTACACCAATCTTATTTTTAATTTGTATGGGAACATTTTTACCACAAATTCCATATTTTAATAATACTATCCCAACTCTATTTTTTAAACTCTTTTTGTCACTGTTTTGTAACAGAAACACTGTAAATATTATAGATGTGGTAAACTATTATACTTGTTTTCTTATAAATGAAATGATCTGTGCCAACACTGACAAAATGAATTAATGTGTTACTAAGGCAACAGTCACATTATATGCTTTCTCTTTCACAGTATGCGGTAGAGCATATGGTTTACTCTTAATGGAACACTAGCTTCTCATTAACATACCAGTAGCAATGTCAGAACTTACAAACCAGCATAACAGGGAAATGGAAAAACTTATAAATTAGACCCTTTCAGTATTATTGAGTAGGAAATGACTGATGTTGCAAGGTACAATATTTAACTAATACAGTGCCCTTTTCTGCATCTTTCCTCTCCAAAAAGAATAAAACTTTTTCTTGTTATAAATACAAATATTGAGGTGCATTTCTTTTTCTGCTTTAAAATGATTGACATTTTTATCATTCTTAAAACCATGTTTCAGTATTTTTCTTTCTCATGCTGTGTTTTACCTAAGCTTCCTTTTCTCTAGAACATATTAATACCAACAACATTATGGGGAAAATAAAAAGAGCTCATTTCTATAAATGGATTATCCCTTCAGTAGATACAGTGAAACAAATAGGAATTGTAAAATGAACCACATAGCTTCCTTGGCCATTCAGGATCATGCAAAAGAAATGGATACACCAGACCACTGGGTCATCCCATGGGGAAAAAATAATGCATCAGGCTTTCATTGGAGTTGTTTGGTGTTGTCTGCCATATTAAAGCCAGTTTCCCTAACTGCAAAAGTTACAACTGGTTTATGCCTACTGAAGTATTTTATCTTTTTTACCTAATGTCTCCCAGTTTGGAAGTGTCTGTGGCAGGACAGCAGTATGTCATAAGTGCATGCTGTAAGAAGGGATTATCTAAAAGTTTCTAATTTTCTGCTTTTACAAAGAAATTGAGTGTGAATTCTGAGCGTGAGTGAGTATGGCAACAGCAGAATAAAAGCTGTATGTGTCAGATTAGTATTTCCAGTTTAAAAATTCATAACAACTCTTCTTTCCCCCAAAARTAAAAAAAAAAACCCTGTAATAACAAAAAAAAAAAGGCAATTATGCTGCATTTCCTTCACTTCAGTACCCTTATCTTTACATCTCAACACAGCAGTGATACAGTCAGATGACCTGGTTGTACGTGGTTGTCTGCTATCCAAGTCACTGCAGGGGTAAAACTCGACCTGTCTAAGACTGGGTCAGTCCAGAGTTTCGTGGGAACTGAAATCTGGAACTGAAATTCCAAACATTTGATGCCACGAACTGTTGAATCTTGAGTCCCTTGGTATGTTGCAAAACATACCAAGGAAGAGAAAGTGCCACATCTGAATGGATTCAGCATGACTGCAGTACTTTTACTGACAGTGAAATTCTCATTTCAGAAGTAGCTCTATGTGACCCAGCRAAATTATATTAAGTAACACTACAGAGCATAAGGAAGATGACCACAATCTTGTCCTCTATGTTATTTTACTTTAAAACACATATGTATAGGCGGTTTTAGAAGTTTAAGGTTGTTATACAGCACTCAGGACATGAGAAAATCTTGATTAAAAAAATCTATGTGTCATTGAACATGTACGATAATGCAAGACAGAAAGTTTGCTCAGCTTAGTCTGCTGAGGCTTTTCTTCTTATTCATTCTCAATTAATTTTTTATCTCCCCCCTCCATTCTTATTTTTTTTTTTTTTTTTTTTTTTTTTTTTTTTTTTTTTTTTTTTTTTTTTTTTTTTTTTTTTTTTTTTTTTTTTTTTTTTTTTTTTTTAATTCTACAACATGTGTTTCTCTTGTTTTCATCACAGTTAGCGAGGTTTCTACAATGACCAGTTAAGGACTATGTATTAAGAACTAAGCCAGATCCATCTCTGCTCCTTAGGGTTTTTAGCAAAGAGTAGCGATATCCAACACAGGCTGAGGGCAGTGATCCAGCAGTGCTTACAGCAAAGGCTCCAATGTCAAAAAGCAAGAACTGTTTATACCCAGGTGTGGGGGGGTGTGTGTGTAAATAAACACAGTAAGGCATACTTAATTTGCGGAATCCTATTCTTTCATTGAGAGGAAGTCATCAACAAGAAAGTGTAATTATCAAACTAGCTTAGCTTCTCTTTTTTCCAACTGTATTGTGTATCCGCACCTGAGTGAACCCTTATCTCACCTCATCGAGGATACCAAAGCTGAGTATCAGTTTAACTTCAATAACACAAACTGTTACTGCAATTAGTTCTATACTAATTCAGCAGTGATGTTTGTCCTGTATGTATTTTTACTAACTAGAGGTAGTACATCCATATCATTTGTAGAACATAAACAGGGTAGGGAGGAGGAAGCTTTGCAAACTCCTTTAACTTTATGAAACACAAAGATAATTGCCCAAAGCAAAAATTGCTTGTTAACTCTCTATTCTTTCACAATCAACCTCTGCTAAAGAAGCACTCTTTTTTACCATTCACCTCGCACCTCAAAGTTATAGGAAGCATATTGCCATTGAACAGCAGCGCTGCTAACTCCTGCCACTTCAATAAAAATAAAATGCAAAGGGTTGTTTATTATTTCGATGTAGACTGTGTCATTACTTGATCTGGTCACTCCCTCGTTGGATTATACTGCTTCTACCAGGAGAAATCAGTGTTTGTGAAGAAGTTGTACAGTCATTTGTAATTACTTTACAATACAGTAGATGGTAACAAATGTCTCTGAATGAAGTTCCTGATGCAAAGAGATAATTAAAATGTATGTCTATCTGACCCCAGTTCCTGCCAGCTTTATGTAGCCACTSTGCTGCCAGTATCTTTGTTTTGTTTAGACAAAGAAACTCTATGTTGTATTAACAATAACATTTAAAACAATTGCTGAAATAAACATTTGGTCCAAACTGGAGAGTTACAACACTCTTCTAATTCTGGTGAGGCTCATGTACTACAACAACGGTTTCTTTTTCCCAGGAAAAGCATTATTTCATTGAATTTCCATTGGTGTTAAGACTTTAAGACTTAGCCTAGGCATCATGCAATTCTAGATATCTTCTTCAAGAGAGAAAATTAATTAGAGAGCAAAGGAAGCCAGCATGCTTATCATTTGATCAGGTCATTGACATGAGTGCTTCACGCTTTTTTAAAGCCAAAAGCTGTCTTGTGCACCTGTTCAGAGGTCTCATCAATTTTATCTGAGCAAAGCCAGTTCTTTTAAGCTTGTCCAGGGAAAAAGGTGGCAATTGTGCTGGGGAGGGAAAAAGAGAGGAAGATGTGTTGCAAGCTCTTTATCTTGATCTTACTGTTTGTTTTTGAACTGATGTATGTAATGAAACAAAGAGGATTTAATCGTGGCAAACAGAAGCCTATTGGCACCCAGAGGGATCTCATTTTCTCTCTTACAAGTCTTTTTCGTTTCAGGTTGCAACATCTACTTTTCAGCCTATCCACAAGGCTGAGTTTCTTACCTGGGGCTTAAACTTGTGAGGCATGAAGCTCTTTTGTTTTGACAGGTGCTCTTTGCTACACATCAGCCTAGCATTGGTGGTGCTAATACACAGGACAAACTTCAGATATGTTAATGACTGTAGTTACCAAAGTTCTGTCTGTAATGAGTTTTATTAGGTTGCTTTACTTTTAGTTCTTAGGATAAAGTGGTAAACCAAATTGCACCAATGGAAGAGTGAGAAAGTTGGTTGCTTGTTATGCATTGCATGAATTTCTCCAGTTTCTATAAAACCTCTGGAGTAATGGGAATATTATAAACTAGTATGTAAGAATCAGATTATAACCTCTTGCATAGTATAGCTGCATGCAAGATGTTTCAAACATAAAGATAATGTACAGAGGAAACTTAAAATAGCCCTTTAATTAATGGCTTCCCAGCTCTTCCAGAAAGGGACATCCCTTTTTTGTTGACCAGCTGCCCTGAGCCTAASATAGTATTTATGTGTTTGATCCTTAACTGGTAGCCTAGAAGGTCATTATAATATCAATAATAAATAATAACACATTTTTTAAGATGAAAAAGTGGACATTCAGGCCTTGAAGTTCTGAAGCAAGTTGTGAAGGCAATTGCCTTGCCTTGTCTTGCCTTGCCTTGCCTTGCCTTGCTTTGCCTTGCCTTGCCTTGCCTTGCCTTGCCTTCCTTTCCCATCCCAGGACCCTCTATCACTGAGGCACTTTGAAGGTACATCATAGGTACCATTTGATGACTAAATTCTAAATATCTATTTTGTCAATTAAATAACGTGGAGGTGATGTACATGTTCTCTTGTGGTTTAGAAGGAACTTTAAGGGCTCCAACTGTGGTTAAAAAGCCTGAAGCAGCAAGGAATATTGGGTATGGACAAAAGGTAGGGAAAAAGAAAGAGAACTCACCAATATTCTGTAATTAGCAGATAGAAATTAAATGCACAGTACAATGTAGCAAAGTCGTTAGTAAACAATAATTCAATTACAATTTATTTCACTGTTCTAGTGATGTCAATCCAGTTTTAGAAGAATATTATTCCCAGTGGCTTGACTTTTGTTTTCTGTGTTTGTCTTTGTACTTTGAAAAAAAAGAAATCACAGCTGTGGAACCTTGTAAAAACAAGAATGCATCACTTCTCTGGAAGCTATTCAGATCTCAATGTATCTGAACTGTCTATGAGAGGCCAACAATTCTAGTAACTTGGACTTGATGGCATCAAAGGTTTTTATTTTTCTTACCTCTAATTTTATCCTATGAGTAGACTTTGGGAAAAGTAGACACTTCATTGTTCCACTAAGACACTGGCTAGAAAGGTATATCCTGTCATCCCCATTTCAAATAGCTATGAAAGAGTATGTCTTTCTTAATCTTGTCACTTTGAATAAACTGGCTTACCTACTATGATTAAAGCAATCATACAAAATCTATGCCAACCTAAAACCAGAGTGCAGTACCGCTTGTCAGAAATTATAGGTTTTTAAGCCTCAACTTTTTTTTCTTGTAAAAGCAAACTGATTTTTTTATCTCTCTGAGAAAGCTAAGTGTGTTAACCTCTGTTTTTTTTTTCTGGAAGGGACACTTGATACTTGAAAACATAATTCTGCATACACAACTCTTTGGATGGAATATATTTGATCAGTTTTATTTAGAGCTTCCAAGAGCTACATTCAAACAGAGACTCCTACAGGGAGAAATAGCCTTTATTAAGACTGTGAAATTTGGAAGGGAAATTTTGCCCAGGACCACCAGCCCAGTACTTACCTATGGCTGAACTCTTAGGAGATATTTTAACTTAGTGCTGGCAGGTGCTCATCTTTCAAGGTTTCACCCTGATGTTCCATGCTTACTTCCATTAGGTACTATGGAAGGCTGAAGAGTTGAACAAATCCTGCTGAGATTTGACCTGTGATTCCTGAGTCCAGATCTACTGCTTTTTAGTATACTCATCAGCTTCTCTCAGTGAACTGGGCAGGAAGGAGAGAGGAAAGCCTTCCAACATTACCCTAGTTCTGTTATTTTCAGGTGGCTCTATTTAAAGCCATAGGTTTTTGTAACCTTGTATGTGTAGATGGACCTGAAGCCTTACAATCCAGATTAAAATGTACATGAAAACACACCCAAGGAGGAGCACCGATACATGCAACAACTTACTAAAAGTCAKTAGAGACAGACTGAGCTTACTAGGTTTGTTGGTAAATGTCTGGAGTACAGTGAAATGTGCCTCAAATTGTGTCTCCATTAATTTTGGGATCACTGAAGCACCTCAATGGCTTTCAGCTCCAACTTGCTCTGCTGTTGGTGAACCTTTCCTGGCTGTTAGATTGGTCACTAAATCAGACTTTGGCCAGGACTACAAAGACTAAGAACTAATTGAAAAATAGTCCAATGTTAACCAATAAACATTTTGTTTCTTGGTTGGTTGGTTTTTTACAGCACTTAAGCTCTTGGATGCAAGTGCTGTCAGGTTGGGAGATGTTTGGGGGCATAGCTGCATTTCTTTGTAGGAACTGAGGATCAGGGTCAGCAGGGTTGGAGCTTTATTCCACCATGTGGAATATTTCCTTTTTTCATTTCCTCCTCTAATCAACTCTGAAACAGGAACATAAGGACAGAAAAAGTGTATCAGAAGGAAGTTAATACCTGAAGTTTGTGGAACAGAGGTGTTCTATAGGTCTTATACAAAACAGCTTCCCACTCCCTGACTGATTTACTAGGAAAAACTTCTGTGACTGGTGACTTGACCCTGTGCTCTGCACAGTCTCCAAGGGTACGAGTTTTCTGACAGCAGGTCATTCTTTAGCAAGATTTCCTGGCTGGAAACCGAAGCTAGGCATCTTTTACTAGAAATAAGGTGCACATTTCAAATACTGAGAGCTCTTCAATCACTAAGGAAAATTTGCTAAGTGGCAAGGTGGACCCTTTACTGTTTGAAGTATTTAATTAAAGATTTGAGTTCTTTCTACAATATTCAATCAAAAGTTCTAGGTCTTGATAGGGAAGATAACTAGGATGAGATTCTACAGTCTATCTTATGGAAGAAATTAGAGTGGCTATACATATGATTTCTCCTGGATTAAAAAACAATTGTCTCTATAAGCCTCATCCTTGTCCTTTGGTCCTGTTATTTTCTGGAATTTTGGCAATTGCATTAAAGAGAATCTACCACTGTGTCTTTGCACTTCCCGCACACTACTTCCTTTCTGTTCCGTCTTAACTCAGGCTAACACAGTGCTTTCCTTGAAGTCTCTCTGAAGTTTGTCTTAGTTGTTTCACAACCCTTCCAGCTTTTTTAGTGTGCTACAAAATATTTAATTTGATTTGTCTAGTTATAATTATTTGCTACTTTAGGGGAGTGTTGGATTCAGCCCATATTCTCCTTGGAAAAACACAATCAATGTGTGAATCTATCGCATATTTTCTGGAGTGTGAACATTATAGTTATTCACATCGGATTGTAAAATTCACCTTGATTTCAAGTCTAACCTATGTTTTCCTACTTTCACCCTTCAGCTTTTATTTCTAGGGACTGCAGGCACAAGACCTATAACTATAAGCTATAATTTCTCTAAGCAGTGAGAGCCATCTTGGTAGCAAAGTTTGCCTGCAAATTGTAGGAGCTGAAATGAGAAGCTTGCAGCTGATGAGGCATCCTGCTGAAGGAAGGCATCTCCTTTCCCCATCTTCCTGAAGACAGATGAACTTTCAGAATTTTCACAAATAGGGAAAGATACAGAGAAGGCATTGCATTTAGGATATTTGCTCTTTTTCCAGAGATTTGTAATCTCTTCTATTTTATTAAGTAAAAAACAACCCCAGCTTAAAAAAGAGAGGGCAAAACTTTTGCTACCAGGAAGTTTGATCACATGGCTGATTTGGCTCTTGAAGGGTTAAATTGTAAACCAGAAAGCTCACTTTTCAGGGGGATTCTAGGAGTTTAAGTGACAATGGGGGTTTGGACTTACTGCTGGGATAGGAAGTTGGATGGCAAGGTTCAGCTCTTATGAGGGAATCTAAGAGTTAGCCAAGAGGCCAGAAGGTTAAAGGGCAGTTCTCAGGCTTCCCATCGGCTCCAGAAACTCCAAACATTCAAGCATTCAGTGGCTGGATTCCCTCATGACAGTCAGATGAATGGCCAGTAGGGACACGGAACTAAAACTGATCCTGTTCCACCTCAGTGTAACTTGTCACTTACCCTCATTCATTTAAATGGAGGTAATAATTGAAGAATAATTCTACTAGAAGTCATAGGCAAGAAGAATTAAAGAGAAAAACATAGTTTCTCAAATGTCTTTAAGCCTAATTCCCTGTATTTTGAACTGCAAGCAGAAACGTAGATAAAACCAGTGCATGCTCAGAGAGCTCCGACTCTGTTGTATCTTTCGCCATGTATGTGTGCAGTAAGGTATATTTTGCACGAAATATAGCTTTTTAGAGGACATATAGCTTACTAGAGCTTCTTAGAGGACGTAGCTTAGAGGCCTCCCTGAAGCTCAGAGCACAAGCTTTAGTAAGTTACAGCAGTAAGACTGGAAGTTAGGAAAGATGAGGAAAGCTGTTGCAGCAATCGTTCTGCAGTAGAAAGATTGATTAATGCTATAACATTTATTAATGACCCCAAGCAGCTAGGCAACATGTATGGTCCTGCGTGGTGCTTTTGGTTAGGATGAGAAATGTATTCTGAGTTCTGGTTTGTTACAAAGACCATGCACAATTTTTTATTACCCTTTCCATTGAAGATAACAAAAAGGTGAGAACATCTTTGTTCACAATTCCATGGTTTTTCCAGTTGTTGATTTTTCCCCTAGTTCTTTCCTTTTTGACAGCATTACACTACTTTTACTTCATTTAGGCTGTTTCTATGATGAATAAAATAGCACCATATTGCAATCTTGCCTCCTGGTCTCCTGATGATCTCTACACTAGTTTGCTTTCTGTCCCTTGTGTTTGTTTTCAATCACTGTGCCCATATATTTTACCTTCTAACTGGTTTTGCATGTTTCGAGCAATGGCTTCTGTAATTTCTGTTTTCTGTTTTAGTAGAGGAATGAAGGCTTCATATCTAGATCCTACATGGGCACTAGCATGCTTCAAGAAAATTGTATGCAATCTTTCCTACAACAGCATTTTTGTCACAGTTTTTAGTGCAGACTAATTGACTATCCCCTGCATGTTTTCACATCCTGGCTTGTTTACAATAATACACATATACAGCTCCTGTCCTAACCCCACCAGAAAGTCAAAATTTGAGCTCTGGTTTTCTTTTCTTTATTCAGCCCTCTAAAAGTTCACCATGAAACCAATGAACAAATGAAAAATCTTAATCTAGATGTTTTAACTGTGCCTAGAGGGGCTTCTATGCCAGAGTTTGACTGTCTTGCAAACCGCTTACTGCAATGCTTGTAAAAATCTATTTGCGACTGTTTCTGGTTGCATTTGCAGAAGACAAAAGATTTATTCATAATCTCATATGCTGTGGCATATGAGAAATGCAAGTTTGACAACAGATATTGGTAACAAAGGATTTTTTTGTTCAATTGCTTTTTTGGCAGGAAGTGATGGGGAGACATTAAAAAAAAAGAAAAAAGCTGTAAACAGCAGATCTACATAAGAATCTTTTAAACCAAAATACATGAAATTTAGCTCCCTGGGTGCTGAAGCAATATATATGAGACTAGTTACTATGATTCACAAAGAGCCATCTTGCCGTTTAAGTACGCTTTCAGCTACAGCAGCTGTTTTGATTCATAATCTGTGCTATAGCAAGGTTTATTTTAAAATACCAAGCAGGGGACAGGGCATTCAAACATCAATTACTTAACCGAGAGGATTCAAAACCTGAAGTGCTTGAAACTGAAATGAAACACATGGCAAATATTTTGCTTCCTGTCACACAAGGGATCCGATCCTGCAAGCTGCGTGAGTGCAAAGCTCCAGTTCGTCTCCAGTCAACAGGTGAAATTCTGACATTATTGACGTTAACTGAAATCTTTCCTTCACCTTCCACGGGACTGATTTGACCACAGGGATGTTCTCTGAGCAGGGTAGAGTAAAGTCTCAGAGTCTTTAAATTCTTGTCATTTTAAGTTGGATTCCCTACAGGCTTGTAAATATAAAATCGTTTAATGCTATTCTCTGGATGTGTTGGAAGAATGACAAAGAATGTCATACCTTCCATCTCCGGGAAGGCGTGTTTGAATATTTACAGTCGGCTCTTGCACCTGTAATTGGAGCCAGTCCACTTCACATCAGCACTCCTCTGAGAATTTGCATTCAGTTCTTCATGCAACTTAGTTGCAGCCTATATATGGCAGAGTAAGATGAAAAAAAAAAAAAAGAATAAACCAATATATACATATATGGACATATATATATCCCTATATCCCCTCAATCTCTTTTCCAAATCAATATATACTTTTCAGGGAGGAAAATACTGGCCAGTAACTATTAGTCTCTTCCTGTATTTGGTAAGTCAGCACAAGTCCTGATCTGCCAACCCGAGCAAATAAGTCACCAGTCACGCAGTGTGCAGGATCCTTTCACCGTGCCTTGGATCACTCACATGTGAGGATTGCCTAGATAAATGATTTGCAGGATCGGGCTCAGACAACACCTGGAATTGTCAAAGTGTTCAGACATACAGATGGTTGAGAGGAACTTGGATGTGGCAGTCAAATTATTTTGTTAATGGTGCCATCTCCTGGTAGCAATTTGCTAAGTTAATCTTTGCCCCCACAAACTTGTTAAATAATTACACTTTCTATTTTAATACCATTACACTGAAGACAGGTAAACAAAATAATTTAGATATTGCTTTGTCTGCTAATTTTGTTTTTATTATTTAGTAAGGCATATTCAAATAGGAAACAAGCTCTTATTAAACAGTGGTGCATTTTAGAACATAACTTGCAGGACATAGACACAGTGCTTTTTTGAAAAGATTCTATTTTTTTCCCACGCAAGTTGCTTTCACTTATTTCTTTCATAAGTATCAAACAATATAAGACCAAGTAAAGGTAGATGATACTCTCAGAAGGTGATGGGTCTGCATACCAGCGCAGATCCTAAACCACCACATTTTGGGGAAGCAATAGTGCAGTTCAGAGTGCGTTCAGGAATGTTTGACAAATGAGCAAAGGAACTGTACACTGGAAGAGACTGATGGTATGCCTAAGTCAGTAAGAAATACGTCTTCAAATTTTGAATGGGACTAGTAATGTCTGAATGCCATGTTCAGAGCCTTGCAAGGGCTCACTTTTCAGGAGATCTAAGAAATAAAATGCTGTTGAATTTGGAAATACTAAGACATCACAGTGGAACAAGTAAAATATCCAAGTAATGGATCTAATTACCTGATATTACACTGAGGGAAAATGTTTTCCTGAGCTTATCCAATAATTTCTTTCACTGATACAAAAGGATTAGTACCTTTGTATTTGTGGCAAAAATACTGTAAATTCATTTTCTGGAGCTCTAGTTCTGTTTCTGTTCTGGTTCTGCTATAGACTTTGTTATTGCCGTGAAAAAACTGCTTAACTGAGATACATCTCAATGCTTTTTATCAACAGAAAGAATTTGCCCTTCACAAGACTTCTGTAAAGATCAGTAAAATAAAGTTTGCAAAATGCTTGTATACTAGAAAGTTCAGAACCACACAGTAGCTAATCTAACTTGTAATACAATTCCTGTAAATAGGTAAACTTTGTGATGTTGAATTTGGCTTTTACTATACTTAGATTTGATACACAAATTTCTGTAGGATAACAGGGCAGCTACCTTTGCAGAAACATACATAGTCTCCTGAATGTATGGATAAGCTTCACTTACAAGCTGGAATGGACATGCATTCTGTGTAAGGACTTTGCTGCTGCAGATTCCATTTTGGTGCAATATTTGTTTTTCTCCACATTGCTATGTTTGGAAACCAGCACCAAACTTACTCTACTCTGCACTTGAACAGTGTTATCATATTCCAACATTTAACCAGCCAACACCTCTGTCTTTTCCCAAGAGTGCCTCTTTGACTGGAGGAAAGCAGTCTTGTATTTTCACTTGCCACCTATTTGCCCATATTTTTCCATGCTCATCCTGTTGCTGTGTAGCATCTTCTCAATCTTCCCAGCTAAAGAGAAGAAGGAGATGCAAAGGTAATCCAGTACCGAACTGGCCACTTCAGAACTGCAGCTGGTTTGCCCTGACATAGGGCAAATATATGTTGGAAATAGGTCTTATTCAAGAAATACATGAAGGAGCCCAACCATGGCCAGTTTTGGGAGAGCTCACACAAGAATCACACAGGAAGATATTCCAGAGGAAGAGACCATTTCTATTCACATGTGATGCCTGATGCTCAGACAAGCTGAAATGGTAGCAAGGGGAATACGGAAAATGTTACCACAAGTAGTGTGTGGACTACAACACAAAAATTGGCAAGGGAATGGAGGATTGAAATGCACATCTCCCAGGAAAGGTCAAATTATGTAAATTGCAGAATATTTACTTGGGGAACTCTAATGGTGGATAGATGTGAGCTACACATTAAATTGCTCAATAGAGTTGGGTATCTAGTTGTTTGTGCAAAAAACTTAGCTGAAGATAGACTTTAAAAACACAGAATTAGGACGACATTACAATCAAAATGGTGACTAACAAAGCAAACTGTCAAAGTTTTCAATATATACTAGAGGCCAGATACTGAACAGTTTGAAAGCAAAAGAGTGGTGGGACCGAACAGGAGGAATATCAAGAAGTATAAAGTAAGCAGGAAAAAGAAGTCTAAGAGCAATAACCAGCTCACATCAATTTTTAGGTGGTTTTATATCTTATCTTTCTTTTTGTATCCCCAAGTGTATCTCATTACGGTTTAGATGTGGTTTTTAACTTGTTTTTCCACTGTGCTGCTGTATGTCAGAGAAAAATCACTTAGATCTAGAGATAAAAACATTGCATTTGGCTTCTGTGGCTATAAGTAAACCAGATTAATTTTTACTCTTATGAGTACATTTTTTCTTTGACCAACTGTTCTAAAGAACTTTCAGGATCTTATTTATATTCAAATTGTTTAAAGATTTTTTATGCAAGCTAACCTTTTTACTTCATAGAGACTCTTTGCACAATATGTCAATTATCAGTTAAAGGGCTAATCATTTCAATTAATGTATTTGAGTTATATATCTTACTATTGTCTTATTGACTAATGCTTTTGAACTGAAAGTGGGGCATTCAGCACTCTTTCTATGCAGCATTATTTTAAAATATAGCTGGAACTGGCTGCCTGTAAGTAGCTTACCAGCACCACACTGTGAACTCTGCTGACTAGAAGCTGCCAGAAGTACTACATTGATTCCTAGCTGTTGGGCATCTGCTTCTATATTTAAAAAGAAGTTATTGCTTTGTTATGGAAATTGAAGGCAGAGGGGAACCTTATTGTTCTAAAACACAGATTAATTAGCAGCGGCGGTGGAAACTCTGAAACATTCTGACATCAGACAGGAAGAGACATAGTACCTATCTCATCATGAATTATTGTATTTTCACATTAAAAATGTCATAGTAGACTGGCATATTACATACTTCGTATATGCCTAAGGCGTTGTAAAAACAGAGCGACCACTGATTAATTTTGAGAAAAGCCTCAGGCCTTGTTATGCATCTCCGTTAACGAAGTCATTTATGCAGCTATCCAAGCTGGCCAGTAGGTGGCAAGGTACACAAATACACAAAGCTGCTTCTACGCCTGAAAGACTACGCATTGGATGAGAACTACTTAGCAGTAAGCCTGGAAGGACTGTAACAGCAAAAGCCATCTCTCTACTGAGAGACGTCCTATAGAATTTCAGCATTTTCAGTTTTCTCTAAGGATGATTCCTTACTGAATATTACAGTTTAATAATAAAGTCTGCACTGAGTTGGAAATAAGAAGTTGTTAATAAGTGGCTACTACAAAAAACAAAAGTATGAGAAGGTATTGGGAATGGAGTAAAATCACACAGTCCCTTATTTCACAGTTATCATGCAAATCAGACAACACAAGGTCTGGTTACTGGATGGCTCAGAAAATTGGCAATACCCTGGCATTTCTGTCTTTGATCACTGGTTTGAGTTCAATCTAGGATGGTAATAGTTACACACTTGGCTCAAAAGAGATAGCTTTGGTGGTTTCAGGCAAATGCACGATTGTCCACATCATAAAATGATGACAGCTACTTGGCAATGTGATTTGAAAAGGGAGGCTAAGGCTTTGTCTGAACAGTGAAGTTGTGCTACTTATGTGGATTTAGTTAAAGTGATGTTATTGTCCGGATCTAGTCATACTTGTATACCTATTTCTGTATGAGCAGGGATTTAACCTCTATAGATATGAGACTTTTGTGCTCATATAAATATGTCTACTCTAGGGGCTGTGCTGATATAATTTCACTGGTAAAAAGCCTCAGCTTAGCCAACAAAAGAGTACAAATATTGAGAAAGGATGAGAGTAATAAATTAATAATTTCATCACCTTTAAGGCTATGAATACATGAATAAGTCTGTGCAAAACAAATTAGACATGGAGTATGTGGACCATGATTTTAAATATCTGTGATAGCAGAGTTATTAAGCATGAAAAATACTGCAGGATTTGTGATACTAGTCCTGCATCCTCTGTGCTACCTAGCCTTCCCACTCTGTTGTCTCCTTCCCCAGAGCCAAGGAGGTATTACCTTCATTGGCTGCCTGCTATAACAGTGGAAGAGCTGGTAGGCAGTCTTCTTCCTTCTGTCCTAAAGCTGCCTGAGCCTCCTTTCAAGCAAAAGCATCTAGCAGATCTAGTAAATCTGGAAACAGTGGAGGTCTGTGAGATGCAAAAGGAACTGAGTGGATGCAAGGGCTTGTGCAAGGGCAAAGGGCCCCAAGGCTTTTAAAGGAAGGGCAGGGAGTGTCCCCTGCCCCAGGCACTGGAGCCTCAGCCACAAGATGCTTCCAGGGACAGGCAAGGTCAGCTTTGACTGGAAGGCTGGGAAACAAGAAGCAGAAGAAATGATAGTCCTAGTACAGTCACTGACACCTCTATTCTCTTGATCAAAAGACTAAATTATGTCATGCACTGTGCTTTTTTTTCATATGGCACTGTGAAGGATTTAAGTGTTATCACCCATCGGTGACACACCAGTCTATTTGTGTGTGCATTCTTTATTACATTGAACTGCAAGCTTGGTTTCATTGAGAGGTGCTCCACATTTTGCATAGGGGTAGGAGATGCACAGGTGCATTTTAATCTAATGTACTATGAAACTATATCCTACTTTGTCATAGTACTTTGTTAGCAATGTGCTAAGAGATTTGTGCTGAACGACGTCGGAATCCATGGATCTGCCATGGCTAGCTAGTGCCTGTTACGAGGACTTCAAGGGCTGTGCCTTTACTCAGCAGCTACCACATGGACACTGTGACCTCTGGCAACTGTGGTTGTAGTTGCAGGAAGTCTGTATATTTACAAGTTCTTTAAATGTCTGACAAAAAGATTTCTTTGTAAATGGATTGTAATTCCCACTTCATGCACACAATATAGCCTTTGCCTCCCACAGAACATCTCATCTAAGGGTGCATATTCATTGGATGCATCCAAGTTGACCTGGAAAGGTGAGAAAACATCACCTAGTATGCCTGCCTTTTCTTGGCTTTGAGTTCCAGATTACTGGTCTCTGCTCCCAAGTCATTCATTTACTTTCTTTGTCAGTTTGCCATCTACAAATGGAGTTAAATATAGAAATGTAATGAGGGGCTGACTCAGAATATTATACATTCCTGCATATTTTTGAATGTTGTATTTTCCAAGTGTCATTAATTCCATAAGAAAACTAAGATATGAGTCGGAATAATGTCTGGCTGTAAAGGTACTCTTGTTTTGAAACTGCTTTTGAGGCTGATTTTTTTTTAATGTGAGCTTGTTTTGAGCAAGCCAGTTCATATATTTAGACCTATGTTACCCCTGCTGTGAAGCACGAACAGTGGTATTTGCCTACTTTCTCACAGACAAGTGGCTAATAGTCATAAATTTTTAGAAAAGATGAAAGTATTGTGCATCTCAATAGTTGCAAAAAGGGGAACAGAATTCTGGGTATCTAGCAGTTTTGCTTTGTGCTCTTTCCAATTTCTAAGTATGGATTCATCATCCTAATCCTACAACTTTCTCTGAATTTCCTGAAATGTTGTGACCTTGAAAACCAACAGTCTGTGAAATTTTTCCTTCATGTTTGTTTTACTGAGTTCTGAGAATGAGAAGGGGTATTTCAATTTTAAATATATAATATTTTCTGATGATGCTTTGCTTGTTCAATAGGAACTCTTCCAACTTGCCATTAATGTATATGCATATACATATATAYGCATTTTTTAGGCAAAGAAGGCTGTTTTCAGGCCACAATGAATACGAAAAGGCCATTATCAGTCTCAAAGCAGTTAATCTTAAACTGGCCCATTTTCTGGATGGAACTTTGATGTACAAAACTTCCCATTAGGATTAAGGTAAGGTCAAGTTCAGCCCAGGAACATTAAAAGTGCTCCTTATTAAGATCTCCTTATTTCTCTATGAAAGACTACAGTTATTATGTTTCTACTAGTAGGTCTCATTTTGCCTATTAGAGGTTTTCCAGTCTGGGGCTGTGAGCCAAATGCCTACTCTAACTTTTTACCACTTTGTGCCATGAATATTCTTGACTGTACATGCTTTTGAGCATACTTCCTTTTGACAGATTAAAGAATAAGGCCTGTGGATATATACATTTTACATGAGCATGGGGTTTTAACATCACCTTAATTATCGTTTTATTAAGATTCCTATTCATAACACCTGTAGTGATCATCTGTGGTGAGCACATGTAGAGATACAACGCCATGAGCAAAAGTGGCAGGGTTAGAAACCTCAGCAGTCCTTAATTACTCACTGAGGACCTTAAATCCTATTTCAGAAGAAAACAGGAAGCCTGAGACACCTAGAAATCCTCAAGGATTCAGGCTTGCAAGCTCATAATTCACTTTTGAGAAATACAATTAAGGACTCTGACATGTGAATTCAGGCAAACCTGGCTACAGCAGTGCAATACCCTCACTCTCTCTCCTGCCCCTTTTCCAGACGTCTTCCCATGGCAGAGCTGGCGGAATGGAGCATCACAGCTCTAATTCACAATCAGGCAAATTAACTTAAACATTAAGACAAAAATTGTGCTTAGATGCTTTTGAGTGTCAACTAGAAAAGTTGAAATGTTCTATTTTCGCTCTGTTATAAGGCCAGTAACAAACAGCTGGGGGCTGAGACAGTAACATCTTAAACTGCTGCAGCTGTTTACTTGGTAAATGTGAGCCAGGTCCCTCAAGTCAATTTTTATTTTTTCTTAAGAATATGTCAGTACACTTTCCACTTATTAAATGTAGTGACCTAACTGCTCAAAATTAACTTGTGTTTTTGTATGCCTAAGTCAACAGAGAAATGAGAATGGACTACTTGCTTTTCAAAGGGTAGTTATTAAGACTTTCTGAAAAATCAGTCCCCATTAAAAGTGTAAGAGGTCATCACCAATAAGTCACTATTCATTTTGGAAGTTATATCAGAAACTATTTAAGTTATAGTTGGCAAATCTATCATAAATTCATACTGGAAAATAGTTTGTCTGGATAGAAATACTTCAACAGAATCTGCCAATTTTTGTCAAATTTTGGCAGCACACACGTGCTTACAGATTTTGGTATTTGCCTTAAAGGCACGTTTTCATCATGCCTGTTATCCTTGTAGCTCCCCTGGTCGACACCCTGCCTGGCAGACCTCTGCAGCATGAGGCCTCAGGCCCTCCAGGCTCACAGCAGAGCTAGATGCCTTAGGGTGTAGGACCTTAGTGCTTGGATGCCCAAGCAAAAAATTCCATTTCATGGGACCTTTCAGAATAGCAACTTTTCAGTCTGAAACTTAAGTAGACTTTTCTTAAATTCTTATTTGTGAACAGCTGATGTTCAAGTTTGTAGCTGTGCTTAGCAAGGCAGCAAAATAGTTTACACTTCTTATAATGTGTGCTCCCTGTTCTTCACCGAAGCAAAGCAAAGACTCAGTAAGAAGCACAGATAAATATTAGCTCACCCAATAGACCCTGATTTCAGCATTCACTTGCTCCAGTTGCTAGGAACGAGCTAAGCAAAAAGCAAGGCGAAACTCTGCATCCCATTCAGGTGTCAAATTTGTCACCACCGAAAAGTACCTGATCTACCAAGACAGTTCCTCTAGTTTACATGTGATTTGGTTGAGCTCTTTCCCACCTGACACATGCACAGTAAATCCCAGAAATATGAGACTTTTGGTTCAGATGACATAGGTCTGGTCATGAGGTAGAAGGTGGCCAGTGCAGTGTGTGGCTGGCCTCCTTTGTTGCTAGAATAAATTATAGCCTATCTTTCGGGGAGGGGGGGGGAGGAATTAGTATCTCCGGGAAAGTGGTAAGTTGAGCAAAGTTTGGGGTGCTGAACAGCTACAGGGACGGGGCTCTGGTTTATCTGCATGAAGCAGAGCTTTTCCAGGATGTCAGTATTTTGGTAGACCTATCTGAATAATACTGCACCATAATCCATAATTATTCAACTCTGACCTTTCTCCCTATGTCTTATGGACTGAAGTAGTGTATGGCGGTTAACCTGCCTAGTGATTCATTCTTAAAATTTCCCTAGGAGTTTTCTTTTTTTTCCTTTCTCCCTAATTTCACAGGATGCCAAGTATCTGTTCCCATTAGTCCAGTAAGGGTTTGGGGTTTTTTTAGCTTATCAGTATTTTCCATGTCACCTCTGTGACTTCATTGTCCAGGATAAATTCAGGTGTGCAGAAGAGGTGTTGATTTATCCAATAACATAAAATAAATAACCTGGTTTGTTTAAACTCTCAAACAAAAAAAGACTGTTGTTGACACAAAAACCAGATGGTTATTGCCTTGCCATGAGGTCAGGATTTACAACTTTCTAGCCACCGGAGAGGTGAGATAGGAAGGCTTTTCAGTAGTGAGGTGTAGAGGGGAAAGAGGAGGGAGGAGGAAGAAAAGGGGAAGGCAGAATATCCAACTAGTTTTGAAGAGATCCTGCTAAGCTGAGAACAAGGAGGTCTGATGTAGTATCTGAGACAATGGGAGACAAGGCCCACTGACAGGAATAGCCTTCCATCCTACGATGTGAAGGTGTGGATCAGCAGCTGCCTGATAGTTGAGCTGTACAGGTTGCGCAAGTGAGTGCTTTTTGCTCACCTTGTTTGCTGAGTTTGTTAAACTGCCTGGACAAGACCCTGGATAAAGGAAGTATTTCTGAATGAATAAAGAAGATGGTAGAAGTTAAAATGGCAACTTAACAAAAACCAGAAGTTCTAGCTTCCAAGTACGTGTTGGCTACTTCTCTGCACTCCACAGCTAAGGTTTGATAGAATAAACATGTCTACAGATGTATGATTATGTGTACACATGTGCTTGATATGCATATGATATGCAGTAGCGCAGCAGAAAAGGAAATACCATCAGTAGATCCTCAGGTCAATATTTATGTGCAGCATAACCACTGTTGTTTTTGCTTCTGTGATGCATGCGCAGGAACTGTTGGCCTAATGGAAAATGTAAAGGCCATGGAAACATTACTACAGAGCAGCCTACCATTCCTTTTTCCTGAGTAAAATGAGCAAAGGAAAATCATGTAGGACAACACAATCCCAGATTTGCTTCAGTACACTTTGATGCTGATGTATCTGGAAGAGCAAGTTTCCGTTTAGGCTTTGAGTTAGGAATCAGTGAATTCATCTGTCTGGCTGAACTGCAAACAGTTCAAATTTCACAGTGCAAGATTTTTGAACAGCAGCAGGGAAAATTTTAATTTATTATATTGGCTAATGGCAGATTCTTTTTTGAAAAGCAATGAATATTTGCACAACAAGTTCCTTAAAGTGATGAAGCAAGCTTCAGTGCTCAAAAAAACCAGGCAGAGGGAGGAAAAAAAAGTATAATATGCCCCTAGTAATAAAGCAAGAGTTCCTTTGAAATCACGTTTAGTAGCTAGTCAGAAAGTTTCTCAGAGTAGTAATTTATTTATACTTTCGCCTCTGCTCTGTTGGCAGTTTATCAAAAGTGCTCCGTGAGATTAAATATGTTTATCAACATAGGTCTGTGCTTATCAAACCCTTGTGCATGCTAAGCATTGTTATGGCAAGAAATCAGCAGATGATGGGGTTTAGTGTCAGTACTCAATGTCCTTCCTTCATTAAAAGTTGCACTGTTTTTAGTTTTGTCACCCAGCTTCTTAGAGATGCCGTTGTAAGCTGCAAAATAGTTTGCTTTCTCTTTTCATCTCCTGACTAGTGTCCATGCTTGGGAACAGAGTGCCAGTACGCTATTTGATATTTTTGAGAATTTAAATGTGTTGCTGAAAATTACCTTTGCTCAAGGGTTGGTACACTAACTGTAAATAAAACCAAGCCACTAATAAAATCCTAACTGACCTAAATTGATCAATATGAAAGCAGAGGTCTAAATCTCTGTTACTGGTTAACATAAGAGGAATGAGGCAACAAAATTAAGGCACTTCTGTGAGGTCATGGCTCCTTATGAACAGTCATGATATGAGCATCTGAACAAAGTCTATATGATTCTGATAATTCTCCTCAATTTCCTTTTAGAAAAGTTAAGTTAATTTGGCTTGACTCCTGGAGTTGTTAAAGAACAGAATATAATCTTTATACATCTGTGAGTCCACCACTGCACCTTTAAGTGGACTTGCTCTTAAATATACACACACGTATACACTTCTACTGACAGAAATTTGATAATCAGCCTGAGTCTATTTTTATGATTATTTTACAGCTAATTTAAGATTAAGAATGAGGCTGAATGAAAACTATGGCCAATGATTAGCCAAATTTAGCCTTGTAGGAAAGTCCTGACTGAAAATACAGACATTACAGCATGGCAGAAAAGTCAACACATTCAAACCCTGCCCAACCAGAGTTGTTTCAGAACATGTTACAAGGCCAGTGTTATCAGAGAGCTTCCTTCAGGGTCCAGCTGAAGTGGAAGAGGATTTCTTTTTTGGCAGTGGGAGTAGAGGAAAAGAGGCGGGGAGGAGGAAGACAACGTTTATAAGTCATTTTTCACAATACTTTTTAATTTTCTATAAAATATATTTTTTTCTGTTTGAATAGAGGTGCCTTTTCTTCATTTCTTCTACAGTACACACTGTCTGTCCAGTAGAGGTGCAAAAGAAGGAAAATTCTGCTGGCTTTGGTCGTGTTATGTATCCGGCATAAACTTCCTCTGGACAAAGCTCTTCTTCGAGGAAAGAATGGATTTATCTGATGAAAAGCTGATGATTGTAACATACAGCCAAGATGTGATCAGTAGAGGTTTACTGTATGTGGCTCTTATCATTGCACACTTCTGCTTCTCATCCCATGTATCTCTTCTTTTTTAACCTCCCTCTTCAGTACCTGTATATCAACTGTTTTTTTCAGAGATAGCCTGTGGCATGGAATAATTTTCAGCTTGTCGCCGAGTTACGTGGCACGTGTTTTACAGTGCAGCCTGAACCTCTCTCACAGTTAAAGCTAAATGGGTTAGTGTTGGAACACTAAGTAATTTTTAGAAATGAAAGTTAGTATCTTTAAAGTTTTCAGAGGAAGGAGGGTGGGAGGGATCCATATTACCTTGTCAGTTCAGTGGAACTCAGTAGAAAAGCAGAAGCAGCACATTTCTCTAAAAACTAAATTCCTGTTAATTTCACTGGTACAAAATCAGTGTACTCAACTTCCCCACTCCCCCAGTATGTTTCAAAACTGAACTTACGATAGAAAATCAGTCCAAGTAGGTTCTTACAAAGTGTGTTTTATAGGTACACAGGTTAGCTGGCAGCATTTTCCTACCTACCTCCACATGGGCTTCTTAATAATGAACTAACTTACTCCACCTACTTCTGATGCCATTCCAGGTATATTTTAAACAGAAAGATCAATCAAATGAACCTATTTTAACAAGACTTTTATTGAAAACATACACAGAGTCAACAAGTTATTTAGCTTCTGAATGTACATATTAGAGAATATTCATATTAGAGAAGAATATTTTAAGAAAAGGGGAAATACAACCGACATGCTGCAGTTTACATTACTAAGGCATTTAGGCTTAAAAGCAAGTTACAGTGTGTCTGTCTGTGTGTGTATCTATATACACAAACACATACACACAGGTTATCTGATTTGAAACTGTACAGTGCTATGCAATCCGTTATTTTTTGCTTTTTCTATTTTTTCGACACTAAATAAAGCTTTTATCCAAATGGTAGAAGTTGTTCACAGAACAGCAGTTATAATCTACTCTTCAAGAGTTTCTTTACAATTACAATACTAACGATGCACAAAAAACCCTCCAGATCTTCATGGGAAAGTTCTCTCTTACCAAAATGAGGCTCAAGTAAGAAAAACACTAGTTTGCAAAGGCACCGTGGACAGGTTTTAATACATTAAATACAACATGAATCATTCACAATAACAAGTTTAGTGTTTCTGGGAACTTTTGTAAATACAACACAGTTGGTCACACAAAAATGTTTCTGTTGATTTGTCTTGGCAACTCAGATACATCAACAGTGTAACAGCATAACAGCTTTGTTCCCATCTGACAGAAAATAATGGCAGTTCTGCAAGGCAAATGTTAAACCTGACCGTATGTATTTATTAATTCCACAGTGTTTTGACAGATTATAGGGGATGAAACTTAAAGGATGCTGACACGCTCACTGAGGGCTTTCATTTCTGTTTCTTCTAGCTTGGTGTTTTCATTATGGTTAGCACTTGGACTGATAAGGTGTGCTGGGTACTGCAATCCATGTTCTCCTGAATACTGTTCCCATCGGGAGTCATCACTTTCATGGGTGATGTAACGTTCCCCCATTTTACATTCAAGTTCCCTTAAATCTAACCAGGTTTGATAGTCCTGAAATAAAATAACCGTATTAGTTTTAACATTCCTAAAATAAATTACATTCCCTTCAACTACCAATAATACGCGAAGTGCTGTTAACTCAGCAATCTAAAGGTCATGCATCCCTATTGCTCCAGAATGGAAAAATCTTATAATTAATAAACATGAAATCTGCCTATAGAGACAGGTTTCATTTCTTGAGGATTATTTGATAAATTAATTTTATTAAACTCTGTCATAAGTATAGTATGGACATGTTACAGGTTGTTTTGCAGAACGTATCGATAGTCTACAGATTTCCATGACATTTAAATGAGGCATGGGTGGTAAAACAATTCCTCACACTAGTCACAAGATGAACAAGTAAGAAGTAACATCTTTAAATCATACATGTACATCCTAGTGATCCATATCAGCTAGGCAAGACAGTTGCTTCATCTCAGTATAATGGTGCAGGATATGAATTCAGCTTGGGCTAGAAAAAATCTGCTTTTCCAAACTTAGGCAATTACTGGTGTGCTCAAAGAGACATATACATCTAAACATCACGGTACTTTGGAACTCCATGTTGACAGTCAACAGTAAGGCTGGAAACTGGTTTGGTTCTCATGCTCTTTAGACCGTCATGCTCTGTAGCCTCTGGTCTGCCTAAAGTATATCTCAAGTTTAATAATTTATTTTCTTATTCCCACCCAAAGCATACATGAAGCTGCAGTAATAAAGCCAATCCTAGCCCCATGCAAACTAACCTCTGCTCACGATCCTGTATCCAGTTTTCTTTTTTCCCCTTCATCTTGTCTCAACCTAAGACACAACCCTGGTCACCTAGCCAAAGCATCAGAAAGCCCACACTCTGTAAACGCATGAAAGCCTTCATCCTTAGTATCTCACAGCCTTTGGCCCACTTCTTACACAGACATCCTCTCAGAAATCACCTCTAAGTCTCACTGCCCTGCACCACTGTTATCTTTCCTTAGCCCATAAGGTTGGGCTCTTCTGGAAAGAGGACTCATCTCATCCATGGTGCTAGAGCTGCTGCTGTACTGCCTCACCTTAGTTCACCTCCACTCACTATTGCACAAGCGATAAAAGTGGATGTAGAGAGGTGAAGGACTCTGTCCCATCATGTGAGACAGCCAGCATCCTTGCTGCAGGCCTTAGCCCAGATCACCTCTCTGGTCCCCAAAGGCTCAGACAAATGAATTCTGCAATGGTTGCCAGGGAGAAGAGCAGTCTTGGAGGAAAAGACTGGAGAATGACAGGAAATCTGGAAGGAAGAAAGCAAGTCCAGGAGAATTGTCCCTGGGGAAGGCAGGTTGCGAGGTTACAGTCTTTTCCTCCTATACCAGCAGGTCACCCTCTACTTTGAAAAACAGTTGCAAATATAAGGTACTGGAGTAGGAGCCAGTTCTCAGTTTGGATAAAGGTTCCTTTGGGATTGTGGACTACGCATCTGATCTGTGCCATGCCTGTGCCATGATTACTTTCCTACATGCAAAGGTGGATCCCTTGGGAGATCCCACGAGCTGATGTCTCAGCCTGGCCTCGGCCCATCCCCATCCCCATGGAGACACCCCGTGCCCTGGCCTGGGGTTTTTCCCAGCCTGCCCTGCTCCCTGGCCGGGGGCAGTGGGATGGGCCTTAGGCTGCTGCTCACTGCAGATTCTGTTTTAGATCTTTCAACGTGGAGTGATTTGGCTGCTGCCATGATAAAAAATTAACATATGAGGAGCAGAAGACAGTGGCTGCTAGCATCTCAAAAATTCGTAACATTTCAGTTTTGAGCTGAAGATTTCAATTGAAGATGGCTAATGTATTTTCACAGAAAGCATACAACTTCACTAGTTCTTCTGATGACTGTGGAGCGGCAGCCCATTGACTAGTTTTAATAAGAAGTGAATCAGGATAGACACCAGGCAATGAAAAAATGTAAGTCAAATGACTATAAAGGGGGTTTTTTATATATATCATGTTCTCAGTGGACAAACAAGATAAAATATTTTTGTAGTGTATTTTGAAAATATGAGAGAGTTCAGTATTGGAATCTAATACTTCAAAAATTAATTAGAATATATACATAAATTGATGGAGTATGAAGTTCTCAGGATCTGAAAACATCTTCAGGTTTGTAGATTTGCTTAGATTCTATTGTGCTTAAAGATGAAAACTTTTTGTATACTTAGAGCCTAAATAGATAGGAAAAAACATGGAATTCGTAGCAATACCTGTAACCACGGGTGGCTTAACGTTTTGTCCACACTGTAGCGCTTTCTCATTTTCACTTGCAACAAATTATTTATGAGATCAATAGCTGAAAAGAAATAATATTGGAAAACATCAGTTTAAATATATTTGTTTCAACTACGACATACAAACAGAGAGATAGACAGACCGTCTCCATTTTAAAGAGGACAGTTATCCCTCTTTACTCCAGCTTTTTACAAACTGCAGTCAATGTTGATGTCCCTGAAGGTACCCATGCAACCTTTCCTAATGGGATTACAACTGTTTTACTAAACAGTTGCCTGCTAGCTAGCATATTGTCTACCTCTGTGTGTTCATTTGCAGACATGCAGCAAAGTCTGAAGATAATTCTCACTCAGTTCTTGCTCAAGTGAAAAAAATCTCATGTAAGTGAGGACTACAGTATTCTTCAGGTACCACAGTGAACACATATATATATGTATATGTTTCTCTGAGACTCTCAGTATCACTTTTAGATGACTGACAGCAGCACCCTCCCAGGCACTGTGTGGAAGAATCAGGTTTTGTAAGTCACTAAGTCTTGCAATACTACTCTTTTGAACTGAGCATTGCTTCTACCTGCTAGTCAGCAGTCTGGTGTTTCATAAAGGCGAGAGGGCTTCTTTACAAATTTCTTAATTTCTGTCTTTTTGGAGGAGTCGGTGATTCACTGAAGTTACAGGTATGTGTGCTATGGTGCCTGAAGGGAAGAAGCCCATGAGTCAATGACCAGTGCATGGACCTGCACTGAGTGACCCATGTGGAAAAATCTCTGGGATAAGATTGCTGAGCTTTGAATGCATCTAATAAAGCCATTAAAAACCAACCAACCAAACAAACAAAAAAAGAGGGTATCATGAAAGGTTAAATTCTGTTTTAGGTGGTGCTAAATGTTCAGCATGTGTTCTGGGGGAAGCTTATTGTTATAGAATAACTGACAGACCACAAGGAATTAAAATATCACTGCCATTTTCCCATTTCATCACAGTATCCCTTGGCTTGGGCAAAGTATGCTGGTTTGCATCTTTATTCCTTTGTTTATATCCTGGTGACAAGGAAAGATGGTCTTGAAAGTAACACAGAAACATGGCATCACTGAGGGGAACTGGGTCTGAAACATGTCAGATGGACGTTGTTGCCAGCTAGATATTGAAGGAACTGAATAATCATCTTGGCTGTTTTAAGAGCAGGAGACGGGACAGAATTCTTTAAACTGGTACATCTCTGAGGTTATATTTTGTGCAGCAATATGGACAAGCTTTTCTTTTTTAACAGAGGCTTCCTCTCTCCAGGCTCAATTTGCCAATTAGACTTTTCTGTGTGTTTCTGCCATGGAGCAGAGCACAATGAGCACAATGTCCAGGAAAATGGGAATGTATATGGCAGCCTATCTGGATGTATGCAGTAAGTCTTACAGACAAAACTATTCTGAGCAATAACGGACTATCACTAAAGTAGCCGTGACTTCCTGGTGCTGAACATTATCTTGGAAATCAAAGCAATTGTGGGAATGAAATAAAACAAATCTCAGGACTTCTGACACACAAAGCATTGCCAGAGGTTTTTAGCCATGCTTTTCCTGGAGCAGATGGTCCTAATTTTACTTTTTCTGTTGAGGACAAACAGATTTTAGCTACTGTCTCTTTTAGTGTACAGTACAGTTCATGCTAAATTCCCTAACTCATATTTATTTTGTTCCCTCTCAAAATGTCTGTGAAGTGGATGTGGGATCAGAAAGCCAGTGGATAGTCAATAGGACCACTACTGATAGATGGCAGCACTCTGAAAACTTATTTGTTTTCCAAAACAGTGGTGTTAATCTTTTTCCTCTTTATTGGTAAGAGAAGTTCTCGAGTTCCAAGCTACAAGGAAGAGACAGGAAAGTCAGTCATACGCCACAGTCCAGTTACAGGGTGACTTCTGATATAACCTGGGAAAAAGTAGTGGCCATCTGATGCTTGGAAGAGGAGAACATAGTTCTTACCCACTGCAGTAAATCTGGGTATCAGCAAACATCAGCATCTTCTGCAACACTGTCACCTTACCCTTAAATTCAGCAGAATTACAGTAAGACTTCAGTCTGTCTTTTGATAAAAARGCCAGTGCTGAATGTGAATTTAATAGGGTTCTTATTTATTTACTATCTTCAGTGGTATTCAAGTGTATAGGATCTTCAGACATAATTTTTCATCATTCACTATGAATCTCAGTTTGGCAAATAGGTCAATAACTTGATGAAAGAGTTGATTGTCCAGGGAACTGATTTCAGTCAGCCAACTGTTGAGATATAAGTGCATGCTTCCCAAGATGTGGCTCTATAACTACCAAGTACCTACTGAATATTCTTCCTCCCATGGAGTATTGATAATGTCTCTATTATGCATTTTTTGTCCAACGCACTGGAAGCAGGTATGACTGTGAGTCTTACAAGTGATGAAAATATACATAGTTATTCAGCCTCCCCCAAGTTACAACAGGATGAAGAACACTTTGTCCCTTTTTTTTTTCCCTTCAGGACAATGACATACTACATGTAATAACATTTTTCTTTGTATTCCTGGGGGAAATTGTCAATGGGTTGTGAAACAGATCAGAAAGGCATTGGTCTAGAAAATTCACAAGAGAAGGTACACAAAGATGAAAGTGAAAAGGCAACTTCACAGGATGGTTAGGATTGTCAGTATTGAGCAATCATTTGTTCTTGAGAACAGTTTACACAGATAGCCTGCTTGTTTCACAAGGGGAATATTGCTGTCTCTGTAACAAGTTTTGGTGTTTGTTTTCAGTTCTTTATCTAGGGTTCTTTTCACCAGGAAAGTTTTGAGTATCACTTGCCTCTTAGCAATAAATAAGCACAAATGCAAACGTGACTATTATGAGGACTTAGGGCCCAAACTATCTGATACAATTCCCTTTGCTTTAATACTCAAAGTTTTCAAATGTAGGTGAAGAATGAGATCAAACATGAGTTTCAAAAGCTAAAAGGATTTGCTATTTTTTACCAGGAAATCATGGAATCCAAGAAAAGCCACTTCTCAAGCGCAAGAGTTCTGAGTATCAGAAGTCAAGATGCAGGCAATACATACTGGCAACAAAAGGACAGTGCTGTGTAAAGGAAAGCAGAAGCTAGGGAGTTCCATACAGACAGGCTGAGTGCTGGAACTGAAGGATTAAAGGATTTCCTTAGGGATCTGGAATAGTCTGTTAATGAGAAAATTCTGAATTTAACTGGTATTAAGCAAATTGTAGAGGTTCAGACACTGATAGGTTCTGTTGGACTATTCAAAGGAAATGAGGAAAGATCCTGCTTATTCTCTCTCTTTCAGCTTAGAAAAAACCATCCTGTCCTGATAGTGTCCTGACAGCCACTATCTAACATAATTTGGTCTGGCTATGGTTCACATAAGATGTGCGAACAGTAAGATTCATGTTGACTCAATTTCAGAATTAAAAAAAAATTCATACAGTTTGATGATTACTTTTTGAGTTCTACTGCTTAAAAACACTGGAGATAAAAATTTGGAAGGTATTAACATTTAGTTTAGACATACAACTCAGTGTGATTCATGGGACCAAACTGGGGCACCAAATGTTAGGAAATTAAATTTTCTGCCTAGGCAGATAAAGCAGTTTTGAGGAAAGGGGAGTAACTACACTGTATTTTAAATTAAATTTTATGAATTTTCACTAGAGACTGATTACTTTTTTTAAAATCAGGTTTTAAAGTAATCCTTGTCAGACATTTTAGGACCTTTATAAAATTTGACAATATTCCTCTGTAAAATCAATAATTCAATAAATGCAGAGAGTTAAGAAAGACCACCTACGGTCTGCACACCTTCTACAGGAATCCAACAGGTTACCACCAAGGAAGCAACCTGTATGCAGGTTCTGAGAGTATTATGGTACTGCTTTTCCTAACACTTTTATGGGCTCCTGTTTACTTCCCGTGATTTAAGGATAGCGTAAGTAGCCAGCTGAGGCCTTATCAAGTTCCAGGAGCTGGAGAATTTGCTAAAGGAGATAAACTAGCCAACTGCTCCAGTAGCATGACTACTGGTCATTTAGATAGGTGGTCATTCAGCAGAATCCCCAACGGGAAGGTTCAAATGCAGCTTTAAAAAGTTGTATGTCCCCTTGATTTTAGGAAAGATTGCTCTTTAGTTGCATTTTACTGGAAAGAACCTCCAGAGTCAGGAGGTTCATGTTTCTAAACTCCTTATGGCAGTTTATTAGTATGGCAAATAATTCATTGTAGTAAAGACACAGTAACAATTTTCACCCTAAGTATCAAATTAACACATGATAATGACAGTTTTCATAGGAATGACTGCTTTAACTCAGTTAGGATGTAACCCACACATTAACACAGAAGTTTACAAGATATCTGAAAACCCTATTATGAACTTACCATTCATTTAGTCCTACCATACAGATTTTAGCTTTTCACATAAGTTATGAAAAAGAAATCACCTTAAGAATATCAAGAAAAGCAGTGCCAAATTAACAATAAATTTATACTTGGTCCAGAATTTTTGAAGTATACCCATAATATTAGCTACTCTTACAGCTATCACTTGTAAAAATTTAAGCTGCTGCCATTAATGTAAAACTTAGGACTTCCTAGGCCCTGGATTCTTCTGAGTATAGCTCTGTTGATCAGTGGTATTATTTTTTCATACACATAAACCCCTTCCCTATTGCTGGTCAATACAGCTTTGTTGACAAATGCTGTAGTATACCTGCAGTTATTTTGGCAAAAAATAATCTTCAGCTGGCAGAGCTTATTATTTTCAGGGACATGGATTCAAGAAATCCTTGGCAATTATAAGCTGCACCTCTACAAGAGGGGTTTTGTAATACTAATCTATCCTAGCAAACATGTGTAAGTAGAGCCAAGACCTTAGTTTACACAGCTAGTTAAAAATTTACTGAGGTAGAGAGCATCTTTGAGCTATAATGTGCATTTGACCTCCTTGTACTTAATGCTCATTCATGTGACTTTCTCATTCATGTGTGAAACAGAGTTTCTATTCACATTATGCTGAAACAAGTCTATACGAATACTGGCTTGAAGGCAGCTGTGGTATTTATTTCTGACTCAAAAGCAGTGTAACAGGCACACCATGATCAAATTTAATGCATGGAAGAAATTGCATTGTTTCTTCCCAAATTATTTAATAATATGAAGTAATGTGAAGCACCTAATCAACAATGTGCACATCACATAGCTCATCAGGCTAGTAGTAATAGCTGTGTTGGTAGCTGATGAAAAAAAAAATTATCAATACAATCATTTATGAAAATTCCACAACAGAATGAAACACACCATGAATAATCCAAAGCTTGACATAGCACATTTTAGGACCATGCAGTTCAAAAGAACAACCACCACAGTGAAGACACACGCAGTAAATTACACTAACAGGCAGAGGGACAAAATCCTTCAGGGAGTAACCTGTAGCTAAGTCAAAATAAATCTTTTGAGATGGTGGACTGGAAGGTCAATGTTGGAAACAAATAGTAACGCTGTTGAAAATAGCTCCATGTTTGACAGATGCGAAATTTAAAGCTATAAAACAGGAGAGAATTCTGCAAGTAGATTCCTCTGTATTAATATCTAGCAAAATTCCACAATGAAGTCTGAATTAAGGTCAAATTGTCATACAGCAATTCGGTGAATTTGGAAATGTAAGCTGGCTTGACAGTCATTGAAGACAGAACAGAAATTACAGATCGGGCAATGGAATGATGAATGGCTGTGAGAAAACCTGGTTTTATACAAGATACCCAAAGTTTACCACAGAAACTACCTCTCTGCAGTAATGTCTTACAATTCTATTTAGACATACAAAGACAACCTCCATTTTTGGGGAGTATTCTTTCAAAAGAGAGACGCTATTGGAAAAAGGTGGGGAAATGCAGCCACTTAGTGGGGGTGAAAATCAGAATTCCCTATGGAGGAATCTGTGAGATTGTGTGTGTGTGTAAATATAGATTCTCTCTCTCTCTACCTCTCTCCCTTTCCCCACCCCCGCTCCCTCCCTCTCCTTAAAATGTAAAGCAATTGGGTTTGGTGAAGTTAGAGTTAGAAAATACATTTCTGAGAGCTACAAAAATGGAAAGGTCTTAGTTTTTATAGGTTAAGTTTTAATGGGGGAAGAGGACAGACAAAGCATTACACAAAAAAGCTAGAATTTCTCAGCAGGAAGAGTTGATTAAATTAATCCAGATGTTTTGACATCAGACAGACACATTATGGAGAGAAAAGACTCATAGTCAATGACTGGACCACATTCCTGAGTGGCAGAGCAGAGAAGACAGAACTGTTGACAGAGACTGAAAGACATCAGACACTCAAAAATATTATCCTCAAATGGATTCAGCCTTCTTTCTTGGCTTGTGACTGTAGATTTTTACTTTAAAAATTGCTAGAAAATGCTACAGACAAAGTAATTCTCAAGAAAACAAACGAACACAGACCACACTATTACATTCATGACACACTTTTCCTCCAAAATACAATTTCTTCCCATATGTTTTTGCTCTGAACCTGCCAGACTTTATTTTAAGTGTATTTTTTATATAATCATGCAGTTTAAACTGTTATGGGTCATGTGTTTTTACAAATCTATTGCCTCATTATTAGTGCAGTTTAGAATCTTAAAAGCCAATTGAATTTTACCTGAAGTCCAATAATTGAATAAGGAACACAGAATGGGAACATTGAGGCTACTTTACCACTGTTGTCGCTTTTCCAGACACAATGTTTAGGTATGACCTCTTTTTTTTTTTTTTTTTTCTTTTAAAGTTTTGCTACCCTCTGCATTCCAGCTCCCAAATTAACATGCTGTTGCTTGGCAATATCAGAAAAAGCATCTACTGAGCACTAAAACCAAAGTGGTGACAAACACAGCATTATTCACTGTAATTTGTGCACTATCCATTAAATGCAAATAAATATGTGATTTTGCTAAAAAGTAAAATATCTGAGCTTTTAATTCCTCTCTGACTACAATAAAAACAGAATTAAACATGGCGATAACTAAGTTTAGCTATTCTTAAACTTTTTACATGAGTAATGGTCTGAAAAGAGTGCTGAAATAACTACAGTTGCAAGAAGTTTTACATCAGATTTGGTTCTCTGAGCTAGAGTAATAGTCATAAGCAAGAAACAAAAGGTTTGAGCGCTGTTCTGCTCTGCGTTGATTTTTGCAATAGGCATGCAAAAATTCCTAACACTGCTTTCATTAGCCATTCTGCGACAAATTATACTCCCTTTAATAAAATCGTTGTTTCACAGACACTGGCAATATGCTTGGTTGATGATCACTTCCCTTAATCTAAACTGAAAATTGCATAACAAAGTAAAAACCCCACAACTTTTGAAACATTTATGGTTCCACTAAAAGTACATACACAGAATTTCAAGCAAACAAGTTACTGCGGTTTAAGAAGCAGCTAGCTCAGGTGTATCAGCTGCATATGTTTGTGATCCTAACCTGGTACAGTTGTGAAGTAAATCCCCTTCCCATCTATTGTTTTAGGGTGTCTGTCTTACCTGCCATCACTTGCTTTGGGCATCAAGCAGGATTGTTGATATAGACAGCAATAGGTTTGAATAAACATTTATTTCTTCTTCTTTTGTTTTTTTTAGCTCATATTTATATGTAATTCCTTCTACTACTACTCACTGTTCTACAACAGTGTTTCCAGGATTATCATATTATGAACATTCATAGCAACGAGTACTGACATATTTCAGCAGTAAAAAATGAAGACACAGTCATGCATATTGCATTTTATATGGTAGGAGAACCTGAGCATTTTTACTGGCATGCAGAAATCAGAGTTGATATTAATTCTTTTAGATGGTAGCCAAGCTCTTCTAAGTTCACCGAATTCTCAGTTTCTGCCTGCTGTTAGTGAGGCATGTAATATAGTCTCTGGATGAAGTTACCACTTTCAAAATCTAGCCATAATGTACAATTCATAGAGTCCATTGTTAATGAGTGCTTGGACCCAGCACTGTCTTTTGGACATATGAGAAGAATGCAGTAAGTAATGGAGAAAAAGAAGAATATTTACATTAGTTTTACTTATGGTAACCTTTGGACAAATGGCTCCTATTTTTCAAATTTGCACAGCATAACACTTTAAAAAGATCTTTCTTACCTGCATTAAAGATAATACTTATTTTGCGTTTCTTTTATCTGCTACAATAATACTTGCCTAATCAATATTGGTTTCAACTTTTTAATGCTATAGCAGTGCAGCAAAATTTTGGTTGAATRCTTCTGTGAAGACTGTGGTTGTTTATTATGTGTTAAAGTTCTCTTAAATATTTGCACAAGTTTTTAAATGAAAATAAATAAATTGGACCAACTGCTGGATCTTCAATATGTTTTCTTTTTTACAAGTAAAAACATAACTTAAATAGTTTTGTTTTAATTTTAAAACAAAGAATAATGCTTCTTGCAAGAAAATATCTGTGTAGATCCTTCAAGACAAACAGCATTTTCAATCTACGAGCTTGAAAGAGATAGGTTGATCAATGTTTATTTACATAGACCTTGCCGGATTCTGCGGCAGCATCATATTCCACACTGCGATATAACTCCCTTACAGGCCTGAGTGGAAGAACTAGTTGATGATAATTAATGTCCTCTTGGGAGAATTATTGCTATGATACAAATTCTAGGAAATAGTTAAACAACAAATCTACTCTGCCTTTAAAAGAAATCTATTATGGATCTTTTTATATGAAAATGAAAAAAATTTAAAAAGTAATCATAGTCATGTATGTTAAAACTTCTGTTGAAAAATGTTCAGTGATTAAGAATAGCTGGCAAAAAGAATAATGGAAAAGATACGGCAGGCAAATACCCAATTCATTAGCTTAATCTGTTTGGGAAGCTGGAAGAGCCCATGGCAAGCTAAAGGAAGATTTTCAAGTGCACAAATGTAACCTGTTGGTATTGAAACTAATTCTCTGTCTGAATTTTGTAGATTTATAGCATTTAGTGCAGAGAAATTCATGAGCCCCAGTGTATTTTAGCTTGAAACGAGCTTTGTGTTATCATAGTTCACATTTAAATACACGTACCTTTTCAAATCATTTTTATTTGCAATGTTGAGTAAGCAACTTCATAAAAACTTTAAAATCATCTGTGTTTCCCCCCAAATGCTTCAACGATTTGTAGCATCAATTATGATGGCACTGTTCAGAATTGCAATCCAGATTAGATGTGTTAGGACACTGGGTACAGATTTGCATTTTAACCATGCTATATGGTCATAGATAATAGAAAGTGGATGGGGCCAGCAGGTGTACAGGACCCATGCACCTGCCCTCTTGTGATCTGCGCAGGAGTGTGGACCAGAGTAGCTGACACGAGAAAACCGTTCCTTTATTTCCCCTAGCTCACCTGGAGTTTCATTTTGAGCTCTAAAAGTCAGCATTATCAAGTAATACTTGGACAGAGATCTAGACTCCAACTCCCTGTGTTAAACACAATGGATCTGTTCAGAGTTTTTTCAGGTTTTCACTTAGCACAATAGAGTGGCTCATCAGCTAGGAATTCAAAATATATAATAAATTTACAATGTATAAGCAGATTTTAACTTAGTAATTTGTTAAAGTGTGTTCTTTCCCACCCTTCTGCATGCTTGCAGCCTGATATCCATTAACTCTTAATGAAAGCTGTGATTCTATGAAAGGAGAGATAACACCCCAGTAGGTGAGTTTTCTGTAGGTGCTCTACTGAATCTTCACCTCTGAATGTAGAAATTGATCTTCTGTCTACCACAGTAGAAACTTGTGGGAGACAATTTCTTGCAGCCTCTTCTGTGTTGATTGCTGTTTGCTTATCTCTAGTGCCAGATAAAGCATTGCTGCCAACAGATTCTGTCAGCTTACATATCAGAAGTGTGTGGAGGTTCAGGAGGACTTCAGTGTGTAATTGTGCACATTTATAGCTTGGGTTTTTTTTTCCTCAACAGATCTCAGCAAACTTCATCTGCCACCGAGATATAACAACAGACAATGCTCTCAAAGCATTTTTCAGCTGAGAATCTCAGATGGCTATAATATACATTATAGTAAGCAGTAGGCACACTTCTCTAAGCTACCATTAACATGTAAGTTAAACATGTCACCTGCAACTCAGAAAAACTGTACTGTAAATAATGGAAATTGTAAATTCTAATACTTTCATTCAATTTGGTACGTATTACAATTCAGAAAAAAGATAAGACTCTGATGTTTATAATGTTTCCTTCACTTTAAGACTTACGAAGCAACCTTGCAAAAAGTTAAGGACATAAAGACAATGATAAAATAAAATAAAATAAAATAAAATAAAATAAAATAAAATAAAATAAAATAAAACAAAACCCACAGCAAATCAAGTTGCCTGAAAATGTTTGTTATGTACAAGAAATATTGGTGAAATTAGAACTGATATTTTTGTTAAATGCCCTACTTAGTTGTGTTTAGACACATCTTTAATAGAATTCATTTACCTTCCTTAAAGATGTTCATAGTGAATTATTCACATTGTTCTTTTACTGTCAAAAGCTTTGATGCCATTGACCAGAACTCCAGTTTCAAAAGTCCCGTTGGCTATCTCCAAGCCTTCCCCCCATGGCAGAAAGTCTCTTCTATGACACTTTCTCACACTGTTCTTGAAACCTCATCTGCTTGGAATTGTTCAGTATCTTTTTTATCTTCTCTACACAAAGACTATCAGGGTACAGCATCCTACTGAATGGAAACTAAATTACTGGCACAAGTAGAATGAGAAAAAGACTGCAGAGGCACTAGAGCTGAAAGAAGAGGTACAGAAGTACATATAAGCAACACCAGTTCCAGCAGCTGAGGTTCCCCACAAGATTCCATAGCAACTCAATCTGTAGGTGGCTATGTGCCTCCTTCAACACCTCCTGGAGAGATCCCACGCTAGAGGATTACGCCATATGCAGTCTATACATGGTCTGCAGGAAATGTCTAAAGCAGCCGATAGCACAAAACACAGACTTTACATTATGGTACATTATAGTACCTTGAAATTTCAAATCTTTTTTTTTCACCGGTAAGTACAGGGAAAAAAAAATATAAAAGCAAAATACAACTATTCTTTTTTAGCATTTATATAAAAAGAGCCCAAGCAGATATTACCTTCATGAGAAATTTCTTTCCATGGATTAGGTGGATACATGAAAGCGGCATTCTGGATTTGGTCATGTATGTCTTCATCTTCATTGAATGGAAAGGTACCGCTGAGGCTTACATAAATGATGACACCCACAGACCACATATCCAGAGATCTGTTATAGCCTTTGTTTCTCAGCACTTCTGGAGCAAGGTAGGCTGGCGTTCCTACAACTGAACGCCTAAATGATTTCTCTCCAATGATTCGGGCAAAGCCAAAATCACAAAGTTTTACCTGTTTAAAGAAAAATGCTATAGTAAGACAGACATTATTTTTATTATCAGATACATAGTTGAGGAACTTTTATCATGGTTTAGTTGCAAGATGCATCTTTACTGTTCCTTCAAGGATACTTTTTTTTAAACTCCTCTTTGAGAGGAATACCTTTATTTCACTGAGACTTTAGACCAGATTACCAGACCATTGCATCTCTTCTATTCCTTCACTCCATGAATAAACCATGGTAAAAGCAGTAACACAAGACTGCTTAGAATGAAAGAAATACAGTTTTGGATGGGCCTAACAGCTCAGGCTCCTGGTGAAAGTAGTAATACAAAGTAATACTTATTCATTCATAACATAAAAACACGGCAAACAGAAAAACTGTTTTACCTATGGCTTTTTCCTAAATCAAGCAAGTTGACAAAATTGAGTTCTTGAACTTCCACTTTTATTTTATTGTGGACCTAGTTACACCCTGCCCCTCTGCAAAATTCCTGTGTGATTTCTTCAGCGGGACAGATTTAGCTGCTTAAAAACTCTCACTTAACGCCTCAGTATAGATCCTTCCTTTCCAATTATTGATATTGGTATTATCTACAAATTATCAATAGTGCTCCTTTTGAATATGGGCAGTTGGAGGAGATTATAGATGAACTCTGCAGATCAAAGGTAACAGGAGCTGATAAAATACCTTTTAAAGAGAAATACAACAATAAGCCAGAAAGTATATTTAAATATTCTGCAATCTACCTAGCATTTAAATTCATAAAATTAAAGAAGAAGCTCTTATTCTCCATGAGCTGTACCCTAACTTTCAGAAAAATAACTGCCTTTCCAGTGACTGCTTGCAAATTGTCACTTATCTGGACCAAATCAACCAGATAAGTAATTTGTGCTGTAACGGTGAGCAGATGAGAAACAATCACACAAGTAGTTATGTCACACTTGAAAATCTAGTTGAATATTTTAGGCAAATGACAAAAGGCAAGGATTTTCAAACATGTCTTCTTTGGAAAGTTTTTTGAATAAGTGATCGGTTTTTTTGTATCTAAAAATTCTGTGTAGTTCTTGGAGGAGATACAGACAGGTCACTAATCACTTTTTTGTTTGTTCATAAAATAATCATTGCTAACACTTATTAATTTGAACAATTTATATTAAAAAAGGGCATTTTCTACGTGCCTGTGGGAAAGGATCAGCTGATGCCAATAACACATTTTCTGGTTTGAGGTCACAATGAACAATATTTTTGAAATGAAGATGTCTTAAAGCAACAAGGATCTGTGAAGAAACAAATCAGAAAGAAATTCAGTTTTAAATGTTGTACTTTTTTGTTTGTTTGTTTTATATTGTTCAGACAATATCAGTGATCAGAGAAGCAAGGACTGGTGTAGAGAGAAACAATCCAACAAGAATGTACCTTTTATAAGAATGTCTACAATGGAAAATAAAAGAAAAAGCAAAAATGTCAGCTATTATTTGCTATGCCTCAAGTTTTCTTGATGTTTCACTGTATGGAATATGATTTTGCCCTCTCCAAAGACTTTATATGCTAAACAGTTTTTAAAAACTGGGTTCTAAGTACTTGTTTACTTTTTTTTTGTGTGAAATCTTTGGATGCAGAAACATTTGCAAAATGACCTTCCAGATCTAAATTCACTCAAAAAATTTCACAGAAATATTATGTGATCCAATTTAAGCATTTTCTGGAGGAGAGAAAGCATAAGGAGCCTTGCATGTATTTTTATTCCGTTACACACACAAGAACATGGCAACAGAGTGTAACAGATATCCATCCTATTCCTGTGGCTTTAACTCCATTCCTTGTGTCTCATCAGGGGCTGGCAGAATTTCCCACTATATTAGAGCAGGGAATGGTGAGGAGGCTGAACGAACCGGGGAAGGCAAGAAACCAAACTCTGAAGCTGGTGGCAGTTTTGCCCATGAAGGCCTGAAAACTAGGGAACCTGCTATGTTCTACCCCAAATAATAAAATTCCCTCGTAACACTGTTGTTCCTGCTCCTTTCTTTTTCCTGACTGCTGAAACACAGGCTGCTCTGACTCTGAGGTGGCTCGTTACTCAGTTGTGTACCTAAATTTAAACCAGTATTATGGGCAGCCGAAGGAGCAATATGATAATATGACAACAGGAAGAACAAAAAAAAAAACCAACCAGATCACATTGTTAACAGAAGTCATAGAGGAAACTAGATCCGTTTAATCAGAGGTAGTGCTGAGACCCAATCTCAGCACAGAAAAGATGCACAAAAGTGCATAGCACGAACTGCAATGGTTAGGCATGAGGAAGTTCAGGAGGCTCCAATTTCTTTACGTATGTCTTCAACAGTTTGCTGTTAGTGCTTTGCATCCCCTTCTTGTGCTTATTTCTTCAAGCATATGAGAAACTGTAGCTTGATGGCCCTTCCATCCAGCAGTCAGAGTGCTGCACATGTATCTGGTTCTAGGTCCTCTTAATGGTTTACTACCTATCAGATAATGTACACAAAGCTGTCTTACCATCCCTGATACTACAATTCAGGCTTTCAGAAATCAAAGCAGTAAATTATGCCAAAAGCAAAACATAAGAAAGAGTGATAATAATTGACCTCAAATCTCTTTCTAGGTCTATAATTAATTTCTTACCTGAGTAATTAAAAACTTTGTTATTCTCTCTGGCAATCTGCCCTTTTCACTTGATAAGATCATCTCCAGCATGTCTCCATGGAGTTTTTCCATAACAACAAACACTCTTTCCGGCGTCTCAAACATACACTCCAGATTTACAACCCCAGGATGATGAAGATTCTATTAAAGATAAATACAGCACTAGATTTCCCAACATCATCAGTAGGTTTTATCATTACATAGCCAGTCTTCAGACCCCCCTAAACCAGACAACATTTCAGTATTTCGTAATTTAAACTGTGCTTAACCTGTAGGCAACAGGCATGAAATTTCTAGGGACAGTACAAGAGAATGGATGAACTTCAAATTAGTTTAACAAACACATTTTCCTTATTGTGCCTGGTGCTTAAAACTGCAGAAATTGTAACTCCTAACGTGACATTGCCAATACATTTGGTCTTGGCTGTTTATGCAGAATAAGCAGCAAACACACTAGTATTTTTGCAAAAATACTAATGATTATCAATTAAAATAATTATCATATTATCTGGTATTTATAGAAATGTATAAATGGAGTTAATACAGTAAAAAAGAATAGAAAATTACCTGTAAAATTGCAACTTCATTACGAAGTTGACTTTCCTGTTTAGTTGGAAACCTTAGTTTGTCAATTATTTTAATGGCAACATCTCTTCCTGTTTTGCGATGTTTTCCTGCATTAATAAAACAAAATTATCAATTAACATGATTAATTCTGAAAAATGTTCCACTTTCCCTGGATTGTACAAATGACCACAACCAAGTAATTCTCAGACCAGGTTTGCAGCAAATTAAGTCATGTAAGTCATTAAAAGTTTTCTGTCATTTCCCTTCTTTCTACCCTTTGACAAGAGAACTTTGCTCATTATCCTCTGACAAAGCTGTTTAAACACGTAAGAAACATACACATAGGAGAAAGTCAGCTCTGCATTTCAAGAATATAGATGCAGAGTTAACTTTCTGATATATATACACGCTTGTGTATACTTAAGCTTATATACTTATACTTATACTTAAGCATATACTTAAGCTGCATTCTCTGCAATTGGCAGGTTGTAGGTTTAGCCCTTCGATAGTAGTTCCAGACTAGCAAATAATGAAATAGATGATCGCCTTTAAGCATGTGAGTGCATGTCCCAGGTTTATCAGAGACCCACAGAGATTCTTCAGTGAGAAATTTGTTGTTAGTTCTCACTTCACACTGTCTCAAACAACAGCTGTACCTAAACACACCCCCAAAAACTGCTGAAAAAAAGGAGGAAAAAGAGAGGAAAAATGGATAAGAAAATGGAAAAAAGAAACAATTCAAACAAACCACTGAAAAACAACGGAAAAAAGCTCACAAAAGCATGCTAAGAAAAACAGTAGGAAGAAGTAATTATAATGTTTTCTCTTCTTCCATTATAGTTCTCAAAAAGAACAGTTTTCTGCACTTCAGGGTTTTCTTTACTAGAGCTTATAGAGAACATAAAGCTATTAATATACAGTGACTCATTATTGGGTAGAAAACTTCAAATTACAAAAAGACTTTGTCAACAAAAACCAGTTTCATTGTTTAATGAATACTGCTTATATAAAACAATGGGCAGCTAATTTCTGTAACAAAACGTTTCAGAGTCCAAATACTTTCACCATTCAAGAAATCTGCTCTCTTAAGCATAACTATACAGCACACCAAAGCCTTACCTCCATAAACAATTCCAAATTGTCCTGATCCCAACACCTCATCTGGGAAGATTTGGTATACAGTGCTAATATCCTGTTTACATAAACATAACAAATATTAAGCCCCGAGATATGGAAACAAAACCTGTATTTCATTTGCTTTTTCTAATGGGAAGTAGCATACATTTACTATAGYACATTTCAAAATATATTATCTGCCAGAAACATTCATGCAAGTTTTCTTAAAAGCCACATTAACTGCAATTGCTATAAAAGCTGCCGCATCTTCGATAGGTTTCAGCCACTGCCATCCTCCAGTCAAGTAGTCCCCAGCGCACAACATTACACTTTATCTTTGTGAAATTTGAAGACGAACATACATATGGAAACAAAGAGGGTCTTGTTAGCGACGTTCCACCCTGAAGTCCCAGGATCCCAGGTCTAGGAATTACTGCTGGTTTTTATGAAAAGGGAGGAACTGCGAATTTAAAATTTTCTTGAAAAAGTTCCTATGTCAGCTCATGTCAGCCACGAAAATGCAAGTGGTTTCTTAGTTTACAGAAAGCTTTGTGAGTATCAGCAGTTCTGGGCTTTGGCTGTTTGTGTTTGTCCTCTGAGATGGGTAAAATATTCCATCCGTGCCAGAGAGGGAGTCTCATGTCTCACTGTTTCTTAGGGCCTAAACACAGGCTAAAGCACAAGCTGTTAGCAGATTCCTTTGGAAGTCTCAAACAAACCTCAAATCTCGGAGCTCAGTTTCATTTTCCTGATATTTAACCAGCAGCACATACGCAGAAGAGTAAAAGAACTTGATAGGAGTTGGTAGTAAAGGCTGTCTCGCTTTTTCTTAGGAAACGAAAGGACACATCCTTCCCTAGCAGGCAATCTTCTTCTGGCAAATACCAGAGCTGCCCCAAAGCTGTACATGGCTGCAGGCAGTCCTGGAAATAATCCTCTGCCCGTGAAACAGAAAACCAGCGGCGTGACTGTTTACCTTGACCGCGTGTCCTGTGTCTAACAGTCCTAGCGTAAAAGAAACCCAGAAATCTTTACGTATGTGTAACAACATATGTAACTCTTCCTTCGGATAGAGCTTCACCTTTGTACAACACAGAATATCTCATCTCTCAGTGATGACAGGAAATGGTATACTTATCAAGGCTTGTGATTAGCTTTACGAAGTTCAGCTGACCAATTCCATGAACTAATAACTTCTACAGCTCGTTTTTCCTTTTGGTAATTAACATCCTGCAAGGATCCATAGTTAAATTCTGTGTTAAGTGAAATTACCCATATGTAATTCTTATGTCTCAAGAAAAGGTGCCATGAAGATGATTTTTCTCAAAAGTTAGAAAAGCTAATTGTTTGTTAATTTCTACAAAGTAAGCAAAAAATGGCTGCTGGGAACTCCTCTAACATTCCTCTCTGCAAAACAGATCAATGACTTTGCAAGCTTAATCATAGCATGTCTAGCACCAGCATCCGGAGAACACTCACCACATTTTCTTGAACTTGGCAGTTTGACACAGAAATACTGATGGATATATCCCCTGGGGAAGAAAGTAAAATATACTTTAGATTGCTGTGCTTTTAGTTCAAACATGTAGTAATAGGAAATGACATTTACATTACATCAATACCTACTGACAGCTCTAGAAATTGGACCAATTACGTCAGCTTGTTCATCTACCAGCCAATATAAAATTACACCAGCCCACAAATATGTGACTTGAACAACAGTTTTGCAGTGTGTGAAAAAGAACAGAATTATACATTTCATTATTAATTTTTTAATAGTGGAATCTCATAATTCCCCTTTATAAGCTTATTATTGCTTTTTTCCATTCTATTTTGGGGCTTTATACCTCATGCAAGTAACATAACTGCAACTAGGGTAAACTGTTTTTATTTAGTGGATTTAATAATCCTTTTTATTTATAGTGTCACTTACAATGTATTTGATGCTATTCAGATGAAGGCCAATACGCATTCAAATTGGTCTGCATACTGTTAAAAGTAACACACATTTCAACTGGCTTAAGAGACATTATTAAAACACATAATGGAAACAAAAACGTGTGCTTCTGCCTTAACACAACAAATATCAGATCCAACCTCTACAAATTCAGATCTTTGGATGTTGTCATAAGCATTTTGAACTGCAAACCTACTGAGGGATTTAATAAAACTTGAGAATATGCCCATTGCTAACTATTGCACAAGAATTGCCTATTACACAAAGATGTCATTTTGGGGAGGAAAGAATGGTTCTTTGGAGCACTGCCGCCTCTGTCTCCTCCTACCTCTGCCTAGAATCCTGTTCATGCTGACTTTTCATTTTCTTAGTATGGATTTCAGCCTCACTGAAACCAGTGTCCTCTACTATAAAGCCAGTATAACACACTGAAGACACTCGCTGCTACCCATCAGCACCTCTCCCGGTTGCAGTGTAGCATGAGTAACTTCTGCTCCGCGTAACTTATTCCCTTGTCCTTTCCTTAGGAATAGATGGTTTTTGGAATGGTATGTTTCAGTTACATAGAGGCTTCTTTATCATTGCCAATTTGTTTTCAAAACAAATTGTGCTGCTTTGTGTTTACATAAAGAAAAGCATGGACAAAGACATACGTCTTACACTTTGAGCAGAAGACAGAAGGTTGCTATCATTCTCACTCCCCACAGGAATTTGTTCTAAAGGTCTCAGATGACCTTAATTTTCACACAAAAACCCCAAAGATAACTACTAACTTGTAAAGAAAATTTTCAAACTTCCCAAGAGAGAGAAGACAGCTGTCTTTCCCAGTCCAGCATTTTAGGTGATTTGTTTAGCTACGCTGGGCTCAAACCAGGGGCATTAGGCAACTAGCCTGATTGAAATCACATCCAGAATTTCACACTTTTTTATGCAGGAACCCAGTCGAGAAAGCAAAGGACAGAGCTGATCTAATCTGATATGTGAGCTGTTGTGCCTGGAGATGTAATGCCACAGCCTGTTGTATTACTTGGTTTCTGAAGGGCTTGCGGTCTTCGTCAGCATTTCGCGCTGCATTAATAGCATACAGATGTCAAGTGCTAAAGCGGGTGTATATTGCAACAAAAGGTCTAATCCAAATCGTGTAGACATACCCAAATTTGCTTTACACTGACTAGGCTGAGTACAAGTAGCAGAGCAACCACAGCGGCACATGCCTAGCAGTGGGGAATTGTTTGCTCTGTGCTACTTTGGTATCAGTACCTGAGCTAGATTTAAATGAGTTTCACGTTTGGTTTACATAAGCTGTCATCTTTGCTAGAGAATTACCCAAAGGTATGTAAATTGGAGGCAAAGATATATTCAGTCCTTTTGGTCCTGGGTAACATCCATGCCTTGTTGTGCTTAGAACAGCTGTTCTTCACACTTGAGCTCATTTCATCTCAGCATGGGACAATGTTTGTGGCAGTTGTACAGCCAAATGTGATGAAAGGGAGCATATCATCTACGCTGCAGCGACCTAAAGAGTGAAGAGCTGCTTCTGCAGATAGCTAGAAACATAAATTACAGTCACGATGGGAAAAATCTATCAATTCCCAACTGGAGCTCAGAAAACCTTCATGGCCCTGCACAAGGAGGCTATCACTCATGTCGGCAACACAAACGTGGATGAGATGCCTTACTAATATAACAACTATTTGCTTGCTAACAATCTGCATCTTGTATATTAACACAGATGTCCTAATATAAACTGGAAACACATGGTTGAGAAGCTGTGGTGTTTAAAATAATATGCAAACAGGTGATAAGCTATGACAGAATAGCCTGTACTAGCTGTGCAATACTTCCTTTCAACGTGTGCAGGAGATTGAGCAATGTCATTTGTGATATGACTGTACTTATCTGAAATGAAGGAAATGAATAAACTTACTGTGCAGGCTGGGTCCTGACCCAGTTGATGCCCCTTTAGGGATGACAGGCATCAGGGCGTGTTGTATTGCCATCTCCCACATTCGTGCCACATCGATGCCAATACCACTGGTGATAACGCTGTTATTCAGTGGAACACTTGAGAGGTTTTCTATGTTTTCTCCAACATAATAGACTATATTTGCTGTGCTTATTTCAAAACAATGAGGATTGGCTCCTTGAGGCAGCAAAGTGAAAGTTTTTGCAGGTTCCAGAGACAAAATTTCAGACAATGGGATTTCCTAAAATGAAAAAATGTTTTACTTTCTGTATAAAGATTATCAACATATAAAACTAAAGCATGAAATTTACTTAAGTAATTTATGATATTAGCTGTTGCTTTTAACCACATGCTTCTTGTACAAACAAAAAGGCTCTTGTAACCTGACACTCCATGACACAGAGGACTGTTGATGGTAAAATACTACATGTTTCTTTCCAAGACCAAGTAGAACTTTAATTATTTAATTAAACTTATCAAAGAGAGCAGTGAGGTGCCATCAGAAAAGATCCATATATCAACAGAACTCCACTAGAAAATTAAACCCTGTTGACTCCTTATTTAATAAAATTTATTTGCAATAAATTATTTGCAGAATAAATCTATTCAACATTAAGATTCCAAATCCACCTTTCACATAGGCGTAAACTTGATTGTTTCACCTTGAATAACACTTAGGGAACATTTCACTGACATATTTCCCTGAGAGGAAGCCGTAAGAAAAAAATACTTTCCATTATTAAAACTTATTGCAGTAATGCCTAAGGAGTTTAACTGCCTCAGGTAAAAGGATATGAGCATTAAAACAATCTTTTACAATCAAAATCACAACATAATGTCCAAAGGACAGAATTAAAATACTGTATACTATACTTAATTGTTTGGAAAGAATTTGTATTATGAATGACAGAATGTCAGATGAGTTTCTTGGCAGAATTTGTCACTGGTACTGAATTGCCCCTGTATAAAGACCTTCCATTTCCACAACGTGTATTTTACAGGTCCCTGTTAGCTGACATCTTTCTGATCTGAGACTTGTTTGTGAAAGGCAAAACACACATATGCAGCTTAAATAATGAAAACAAACATAGATCAAAGTTATACTACCAGTGTACTTTTAGTAAGTATCTATTAATTCAGCAATTTATTCATTATATTCTGCTGGTACAACATGAGATTGAAAAATATTCCTTACTTTGTAATATTTGCTTCCAGTATCATTTTGAAAAAGTGTAATGCATTTGCTGTCCAGTCTCCAGTAGTGTCGTTTCCTCTGCAATGAAAATCAAGGGAAAAATCTTTCTAGCATTTTCCAAGTAAGTTAATGAAATGTTCATTTCTCAAAAGCATCACTTCCAAAATGTTTTGCTTAAGTTTGAAGAGACAAATTGTGGATGATAAAGATTCATTTGTTATTACAAGATTTTTATGACGACTTTATATTTGAGTTTAGGATTTATAGGGCCACCCTCTGTTGTTTCTGTAATAACCTAGCTCTGTTCAAATTGTCCAAGTTTTAAAAATTTAAAATGTCACTTCGATGTCTGCATTACATTCAGCACAATTTGCTACAGGTTTGCTGCTAAAATAATTAAACTTTCTTTTTATATCAGTTATAACACCCCAGCTCACTTTAGAAGGCCACATACTGAAGTCTTTATTCCTGTTTTAGCAGGTTGGAATGAAAATAACTTTTTTCTACACTAAATCTACTTTACAAAAGTCTCAATTCACCTAGCAGTAAGATATCTAGGAGACTGCAGCTGGAAGGTGAAGCTACTTTCCAGAATCCCTAAGGTGTTAACATCATTTTTTACTTCCTTCAGAATGTCTTCACATTTGGCTGCCTCTGACAATGCAACTGACATATTCAGATATTTTTTGTGTGTTTTAACTGTCTCCTGTTTCTTACAAGCAATGCCAGTCCTCAGTTATGACAAGAGTCAGAACTTTAGGAATCACAAATACTGCAAAAAATGCCTTACATGAGTGACTGTAAATCATCAAAGTATTGTTAGAATTTGATTCTGTACTATCATATAGCATGTACAGTAAGACAGGTCTTCCTTAACATTTCTTACCAGCATGTCCTTGCTTGTATAGTGAACCATCCAACCCTCCTTCATTACTGTGCTACTTCTCCTTTTTGTGTGCTTCACAGATTGTACCACTCTCATTAATGGAATATTGTTGCTGGTTGAAGGGCTTAAGAATAAATCAATAAAGGCTTTTAAAAAGAAGATAACTTTGGACAAAAAGAAAAAAAATTCTTTTAAATCAGAACATATATATATCTCTCCAATATCCACATTTATATTTATTATCACTATCAGACCTGGGGACTGGACACTATTTTGTTTTGTCATTCCAAGTATCTTGAGATCACGGAGAAAAAAAATTGTAATGCTATACCAGGAGAATGTCAGAGACCTTCTGAAGGCTTACACACACACACACTCTCTTTCTCTCTCTCCCTCTCTCCCTCCCCCAAAAATATTCCTAAAGATGAGCTAAGAAAATGGGCAAATGACTAGGGCCTCAGCTAGGGTGTGGGAGCCATAGCTCAAGCCTGTGCTATGCATGATTCAGACCAGTACTTGATCTTGAATCTCTCATAACCTAAGCAAACATTGTCCATCAGATTACTGTCCTGTGATCTTTCTTGGGTTCAAACACACAATGGAGTGATGACAGTTTGCAGAGTAGAAAATGTGTCAGCTGCCTAGCAGTGCGTACCCTGGCAGGGCACAGCAGAGAATCTGCCGGAACCTCTCAGAGAAAGAGGTTTAAGCCAATACATTTTATCCTCAAAGACCTACAGCAAAGTCCCATTGCCTTGCACTCTGGGATATGCACGCTGAAACTTTCCACAACTCAGCTGACACACAGTAAGTTGGGAAGGTATGGGAACTTGACAGTATGCCTGATAGCACCATCAGATAAAATCTGGAATATCTAGTTGGAGAGGTATAAGAAGTAACCAAGCCCATCTTCCCACTTTCCTTGCTGTTAGAGTTAACCATTCCTAAAGCAGATTCTGCGTAATGGAATATGGACTCATAACCTGCTTCAATCCTAAACCTAAATGCTTAGTTATTTCTGGCAGAACTTTAAACGGAGATGCTGCATTGTACGTGAAAACACAGCACAGAGAGCTCATGTGTTCTGCCCTGCTGGCAAAGCTATTGGTGCAACAACTCCAACAAAAAGGGGCAGAAACCGCCCAGGAAAAGAATAGTATCTTAAGTTTCCACAGTTGTTGTGACTGTGGATGTCTGCAGATGGCCCCGCTTCACTGTAATGCATCCTGGAAATAAGAAATGTTTTATGAATTGGCAGTTTCCAATCAAAATGCAAAAAGTGTGCCGTCTTAAAGTTTCATTAAGACTGTAACATACAGTTAACATCTCTTTTTTGCCTAAAAATGATCAAAGGAGCTGCAGTTCCTATTTAACTGTTCTTGTCTGTACTGACAAGAGGTTTACTTTTTAATTTGCCTTTTATAGATCACTTAAAAATAATCCATGGATATGGAGACTACCCTTAGAAATAACTGGGAGAAGGTATTACTGGAAATACAGGGGTGCCCCTCAACTAAGTAAAACATGTACCATGGTTACCAATGGTTTTATTAGTTATAATTGGGTATTTATATTTTGAAAACCTGCAATGCTGTCCATTTAATACAAATTGGACATTCAAAATATTGTATGACACTGATTTTGTGATATAAGCACAGGCTTATATTCCAATGATACAAGTTGTCTGTATATATGTCTATGCAGATGAATATGACAGTAGGAAAAACAGTTCACTGCTGTAGGAGGTAAGACTGCATGTTGAAATGGATTGCTTTCTATTAGTGCAACAGGTATATGTTAGGAACAGAGAGCTACTGAAACAGACTCCTAGTAAGCAGAATAAAAGAGGAAACTGCAGGTCAAACTGGGACCTGTGAAAGAAAAATATTCTATAATTCTTCAAGGTACAGATCCCTTGCATCAAGGAAATTACAGCTGAAAGGATCTCAATTCATTTTAGGTTCCCTGACGATGAATAATCCCTACTTTTTTCCCTACTACTCTGTACAGTTCCAATAAGTGAATAATGTTTTCTTCTCTTCAGACATTTCTGAGGTAAGTTGCACAACTCAATTCCTCTTTTCCCTCCTGATTAGTCATTTCAAACCACTAATCTATTTTGTAACTTGCTTCAAACTACTACTTCAAGTTTGTCAAACTTTCCTTCTTGCTAAAGGTATCTAAAAATGCAAACAATTCATCTACAGCCGATTATACTGTAGCCACTTACACAATTTTTTTTATTTTTATTTTTGTTCATTTAAATGACCAGGTATTGCACTATTAGTCAGGGAAAAAATGCTTGGGAAAATAAATAAGTAAAAAAAAAAAAAATGTTCTCTATTGCTCATACACAAATAGTTTCACAACATAATTTTCATAAGAGAATAAACCTGTAACAATTACTTGTGCATCAGTTTTCAGTTGCTACTTCAACTTAACAATAATTTTTAAGCTTTGCATATATTCAGTGATGCAATCTCATTGCAATTTCAGAACCACCACATATCCCTAGCTCTCTCCATTCTCAATGAGTGAGAATAGGGTCCACGTAGATTCCCCCTTGAGCCCTAGACATGATACTTACAAATAAATACAAAAGAAGATGGAAGGTAGACTCACTCCCCAGCTCACCTGATCATCCTGTTAGACTCATCGTGATCCGCATCAGCATCCTGCATTTCCCCGTTGTCACTATGGCATCCTGTCATTGTCATCTCAGAATCATGAGCTATAGATTCTTCCATGTCATCTATAAAACCACTGTTTCTTTCACTGTCATTGTCGTCACTCCCTTCTTCCATGACCACATCAGACTCAGCCCCAGGACTAAGAAGATCTGGAATATAGTTTCTGAAGTTATTATCTGAAAACATACAATACTCCAATCACAACATCCTGACACATTTTGAGCTCCAGAAAAACCCAGGTTCTCTTTGGATCTCTGTTGCCTGGGTCTCTCTCTACTTAATACTCCATGTGTACTGGTGAAGTGTGGTTTTTAACCAGTGTCCTGGTTCCAGCTGGGACAGAGTTAGAGTTAACTTTCTTCCCAGTAGCTGGCGGAGGTGTGTGTGTGCTGTGTTTTGGGTTTGGTATCATAGGAGCGTTGACGGCCCATTGATGTTTTGGGTGTTGCTGGGTGGTGCTTGCACCAGGCACTTTTCGGCCTCCCATGCCCTGCCAGGTGCATGGGAAGCTGGCGGGGGGAGCATAGCCGCGGCGGCTGACCCAGCTGGCCAATGGGGTATTCTATACCATGTGACATCATGCTCAGTATAAAACGGGGGCGGGGGCCTCTAGCATCACGGGACGGGCTACGCGTTGGTCAGCGGGTGGTGAGCAGTTGCATTGTGCATTGCCTGTTTTGTATATTCTAGTATTGTTGTTGTTATCATTGTTATTATTACTGTTCTACTTTGTTTTATTTCAATTGTTGAACTGTTTTTATCTCAACCCGTGAGTTTTCCTGCTTGTGCCCTTCCGATTCTCTCCCCCATCCTACCAGACCAGGGGGGTAAGCGAGCGGCTGCATCGTGTTTAGTTGCTGGCTAGGGTTAAACCACGACAACCAGTCATTTAGAAAATCACTACAGAAAACTGGAAATGCATCAAACCAAAATATTTTCAAAAATACAACTTTCTATTAAAAAACGCCAAAGTCAAAGCAGAATTTCTTATCCATGGACTTCTAATAAACATTCTATATTCATGAGCTTTATTTCTGAGATCTTCTGGCAGATATTCTATACAGCTTGAATGTTATGTACTGGCTTGATGGCTGTTGGCAGGCTACAGCTGCAAACTGATGCTAGAAGAGCAGTAATTTCAAAACTAGGCATTTTGTAATATGATGATGACATGACAATGAACTATTGAAATAATTCCTGAGACAATTATAATGTGAACTATATTTTTGGGGAAAAAAGATATTTCCTTTGCACCAGTGTTCCCTGTGAAGGCTGCACAGTATGGCACAGTAATCCATACTATGGAAATAACGCTCCCTGCCTTCAGAAAAGAAATATTAAATAAATATCAAAAAGTCCAATGTAAGCATAAAAAAAATACAAAGACTTAGGATTTAACTTATTTGACTATGGCATACTATTAATAGTATCTTCCAGCTTATATTTAAATTATGTTAAACTTTCCAGTTTCAAGATTAGATATGCCTGAGCAAGATCAAAGCAAGAAATAACTTTTTATTGTATTGCTGCTTGTGAATGGATTTATCTGGAAGACAGAAAGGAAGAGAAAACTTTAAACTTATTTACCTAAGGACTTACATTACAAAAACAAACAAACAGACAAAACCCCAAACAAAAAAAAAAAACACCCACAAAAGAAAAGGCATTTTGTTGAAACTCAACCTGCTGCTATAAACGCTGTGATCTAACATGTCAAAATCATCAGTCCTTGTCACACAGTAAAGACAGCATTAGTTTTTCTGGGATGTTTGCAGTGTTTCAGAAATTTCAAGTAAGGTCAAAATCACATGGAAGACACCAAATATTCTCATGGAGAAACTTTTGCCTAATTGTGTGGAGGAAGGTTCTTGACAGTCAATGTAGACAATGCCCCAAAAGAAAAAGCACACTGAACTGGCTGACAGCAGAATGTTTTGAATTGATGGCATTTCACTCAAATTGGAAGTGCACAGCTGAAAGGTTTGTTTCCATGTACAGTAGTCTTAAAATATTTGGATATAAGTTACTGATGTGTGATTAAGAGACACATTATACCTCATCTCTAGCAGAAACAGTCACCCAGTCAGGAATGACACTTTACAGTGTACAGGCTCTCTCTTTGCTATTCCTACAAAACTTTTTTAATCTCTATTTTTAATAAACCCACAATCAGTTAAAAATAACCTCCCACATTTAGTATATAATGTGTTTAGCAATGAGACCATACTTGGAATTTTATTGCTTCAGCTCTTCCTTCACTTACTATTTTGGGGAAGATGTATTGCACAGCAGATGGACAGAGTGACAGATACTGTATTTTATTTATTAAGTCTGAAAATAATGTGAACCAAATTACTGTAAAAATAGAAATGACACACCAGGATGAAATTTGACGCTATGGATACCATACTATGGATATTATTTGGTGGGGAAAAGCCAAATTCTATAAATTTTAAGATGGAGAGCTTCAAGGAGTACACTTGGAGTAAGCTTGGAGTATGTGTTCTCACCCCAAGTGGCTTTGCACAAGCTTTCCTCACTCAGCTCTTCCTCAGACAAACCATCACTTCCCATCAGCCCGGCATCAGATTCACTTGGAGGCAAGTCAACAAAAGTAGCGTGTTGCTTGTGGGGCAAAGGTGGGGAGGGGGCACAGAGGATGTGTTGGAGGGATGAAACACAGCTGCCTCAGATGGAAAGAGGGAACTTCAAGGAGAAATTCAGAAACAGATGTCAATTTTGTTCATTTAGTCCAGCTGTCCAGAAACAAGGCTTGCCTTCCTGTCTTCTCTTAGCACTTTTGATCAATACTGTTTTGCACTCCTCTCTAAAACTGCACCTATGCAGGAAAAATTTGATCATTTATACGCAGATTTAGTTACTTGCTCTGACTGCAAATCTCAGGGAAAACTCTATACTATTATCAATGGAATTAACAAGTCATGGTGTATGTTTAGCTCTTGGATTTGAAAATCAAGCCATAAACTTCCATAAGCATCGTTACTTGCACTCCTGAAGAAATAGTTATGTTATGGGATGGTTAATGGTTAAGTGAGGTATAAATGGTGTAAAGATTAAAAAAAATAATAATAATAGTGACTCCAAGAGTCAGTTTGAGGTGCATCAGAGAGGACATGCAGTAGGAGTGCAACATCAACATTCCAGAAAAACATGCACCTTATCACGTTTCAAGTTGGATACTCAGCATCTGAAATATTTTTGTCTACGCTAATTGCCATTAAACAGAAAAACTTTGTGGTAATACAGGCACACCACTATGAGAAATACTATGAAAAATATTAGTTAACATTCCTAATTTTGGAAATTCTTGATAGCTCTTCAATAAAGTAGATCACTGATTTAAAGTTTGAAAAAGGATGCCTAATAAGGCAATACTTTATTAACCTCAGAAGCAGTTTAGGCTGACAACTTAACATGGTAATATGCATTAGAAACTGAAGACTTCACCACACTTCTCATTCCCTTATCACATAGAAAAGTGACATTCTCAAGGCAATCAACAACTCATCTACAACCACCCTCTTTTTCTCCAGTACCGTCTGTCAAGCCTACCCATACATTCCTATACTTGACACAAAACCAACAGCACATGTATGGGAAAATCGGCAGATATTCAAGCCTTTATTTCTGGCAACCAATACGATTAGTTTTACACCAACAGTAAACAGTGGAATTTTTTCCTGGAGGGCCTTCCCAGTTCTTCCAGGTATACTTTTCCTTCTCAGGAAGATTATCCTAAAACAAACACTTCCCCCCCCCCAGATTAAAAAGCAATTTTGTGCTTGTATCTGACAGGTGAATGCCAACTTCTCATGCATGTGGCTTTTTGCTTTAATTTGGCATTCTGCATTCAACAGCCCATGATCACCCGGCCGTTTTGCTGCTGACACCATGTCTGTGGCACAGCTGAGCCTGTCTGTCAGTGCCACCTATTTGGAAGACACACGCTCCCAGCTGATGGTGTATGAGCCACTCGTAGGGTTCCTCCCACACTTCAACTTCGACGTACAACAGAAATATTGCGGAGGAAAGGCCACTCCCAAGCAATGGAAAAACGTATCTTTGTACACGTCACAGTTTTACATTTCTCTTTTATTTAACTGATGGTTTAAACAATGACAGAAACAATTGTTAAGGCAACTTACCTCCATTAATGGCAACTTCCCCCAGGCAGTTATTTGGCACTTTAGGAGCACAGCGTTTGTGACAGTTGAACCTACAGTCTGTTAAGAAAAAAAGGGATACAGTAAAATTATTTCTCTTTTTCTGTGCCACAATTATATTTTTTCTTGCTATCCAGCCTATAAATGTCAAGCCCTACCATTTCACTAATACAAATTTAACATCACCAGAGAGTGTTCGTTAGCCTGGCTGCAGGCCACCTGCCAGCGGAAGGGACAGGATGAAGATGCTAGAAGCGCGTTTCCCTGAGGGGAAAGGAAAGCACTACCGAGGGCAGTTGGGTGGAGGCACCAGCTGCAGCCGAAGCGTGTGCTCAACTCATCTAGGGGAGCGATGGGGAGACCCAAGTGCTTGGCTGCAAAGCCAGAGCTGCTTTTCCAGTGAAAGAAGCAGATCGGGCTGCAGTATATCCACTGCAGCTTAAGAGATATACATATCAAATACTGACAACTGAAAATTGAAACTGCAGAACCCTAGCCAACAATTATAAATGAGAAAAATATTTGTTCTTTACATCTCAAAGCAACTTCTAGACAGCTTTCAGTGGAGGGTTCCTTCAATACCTTCCTTATTTTCCAGATATTTTTACTTCACTCTACCTTTACTTTTTTCATATGTGTAAATAGCACATTATTATATGTCACCTTAACTGTTTTCTTTTGGCTTATGAACACATTTTACTTAAACTAAGARCTGTAACTTATTAACACGCCTGGAAAAGCAGAGTCAGGAAGGAAGAAATATACTAAGGTTGTCTATATCCTTATAATTATTTAACTTCAAATTGATCCAAAAACCAACTGAGGTACAGCAGTGCCAAACTGTAGGTAAATATTTTTTTAAAAAATCAGGTTAATATTTGCTTATGTCACTGGATTCAAAATGAACTGAAACAGGTGATGCCTTCATAGAGATTTTGCTTTAGTTAAATCACATCAGAATCACGTCTTAAGTTAAATGAGCACAACTTTGAATTTTTGCAGGGTGTTAGTTCAAAGAAGCAACAGAAAGTATACTGATTAAATCAATGATAGTTATTGTTCATTTTAATAGAAGGAAGGTGATTTTAAGGATCCGTTAGCCAATGTTATCTAACACCATAGCATGCACAATGGTTTGTATTTATGGGCATTCTAGTTGACTAAGGTGAGCCAGTAATCTAGGCTACAATCCAAGGGGCTTGATTCACTTTGGCACCTACTAAGGTACAACACCATGACACTTGAGAGCACATTAGTCACATTGAAAAAATGTGGTTTTAAATTCTCATATAAGCTCGTCTTATTTTATTTCCATTACAACTTTCCCAAAACCCTGAGCTGCTGAGACTCAGGAACATGCTTCTATTCAAGCACAAGACTTTGTAGACTGAAAACAATGAAGATAAGAATACAGTCCTTTGTGTTAACTATTCTGCTGTAACTGCCTGTGAGCACACACTCACCTAGTGCCAAATACAAGATAATTTACACCTCAATGAAAAAGATGCGAGCTACTGCAGATATACCGCAGGGTAAGAATGAACAGCCATGCAGCCAGCTCCTGCAGAACAGCAATTACTGTAATTTTGATTCCAGCTTAATCCAATGTAATTGTACGTGTGCCTACGCCTAGACAGTTTAGTCAGGAAATCACGAGTAAGGCTACATAGTAACTACTCAAACGCTAATTTACTAATTTCATTATGCTTAGCTTTTATGTTCCTAAAGGGCGTTTACTTACCTTTGCACTGCAAACCCTGTCTAAAAAGCCCTTTGAGAAGCTTCTTACAGTACTGGCAAACTGTTGGCCGTGTGTAAGAGTGGATGACAAAAGTGTGAGGCACTTTAACCTTGGACAGTAAGATCTTGTCTAGCTGAATAGGTCGTCCAATGTAGGACTGTGAATTTGATCTCTTCTCTCGCCCAGTGAATGATTCTGATGGTGTCTTTTGCTGTGAAATACATAAAAAGAACATTTGAAATAATCAGGATGTATTCATTTTTAAAAGAATATCATATTCACAGATTCACTCACCTCAAGAACAGTAAGCCGTATGTCATAAAAAGTAATGTAAGTGCTTTTAAACACTAATAGAACATGCAACATACCCCTCTCAGACTGCTTTTGAGAAATTTCAATGGTATCAAACAGTATCTTTGCCAACACTACTATCATACATTTCACATGAAAACCTGAAACAGGTTTTTACTAAGAAAAAAAAAATTAAATCAAAAAAATTAAAATATTCACTAAAAATTTCTCAGAAAAGCATTTTGTGTTCCGATAAAAACACAAGCCATTTTTACCTCTCTTATTTTCTGTTTTATATCAAAGGTAACTTTGAAAGGCTGTATTTTTTGTATAAACATTAAGAAAATTATTACCTTATTCTATGCGCATGCAGGTTTTTGATAGAAAACAGATTAGTATTTTCCATCCCCTTTATTTATAATTTTTGCTGTCGCTAACGTTACCACATTTAGATTATGCACAATAGATCACAACAGGTATTTAAATGCATATATATATAAATATATATGAAGTGAGACACACAGTCTAAGGTATGGAATCAAAAGAATTCCTGAAAGAAACGAGCTACCTTATTTTCTCTACTAAATTCATTTGGATGTAAATATGGTAATTACCCCAGAAAACAACTGACCCAGAAAACTGCTTTCTCCTAAGAATTGCCCTTGAGAAACAACCAAACTACACCCACAGTTAACGTGGAAAGGAGAAAAAAAAGTGACAAGATACAGCTTGATCATTTAAAACTCAGCATCTTGTTACTGACATCTGCAAATAATCTGATAACTGAAGGCTAGAAAACGACTCATTCCCAGTGAGCCTGCACTGTTCAAAAAGTTGTAGTAGCTGAAACTTCAGATTGGCCTAACTTGAAAAACTGTTTTGTTTCAAACTGATAATGTTATAGGAAATTCTTCATCTGAGAAGGCTGATTGATTATTAATTCCTGGTCACCAAAATATAAAAATACATTTCTGTATGCTTTTGTCTGAGAATCTTGGAGTAAAGAGGAATTTGAAAGTCATTTTGATGGCAGAAGAACCTAAGGAGTTCCAGGCTTTGCCTTCACAGTGTATTTGCCATGGGGAAAAAAAAAGTTTTTTCCTTCCGAAGTTCAGATGGGTTTCTTACTGTGAAGATCAATTCTTTTGGTTATACTATAGAACTATCTGACTTTCCAAAGAAGCATATGCAATAGATTTGCTGAGCACCAGAGCTACCCTGCTACTTGACAACAATGCCAACATCATATGTTTATCCATTGTATAAGTGCAGTCCTGTCAAATCAAGGAAAAATATGCAAAATACATTGTATGAGCCAGGTACATATGGTCACCATAAACAAACTAGATTGAAACAAGTGTAAGAAAGCATCTATCTTTTTTTTATCACAAATAATAGTGGAAAAAGTATGAGTACATACTTTGGTATTATGTGTTTACTTCCTGAGTTTTAGATCTTCATGCTCTGTAAAGCACCTATGCATATGAAAAAAAACCCAAACTAGTCTCAGTTTATGATTAAATTTATTTAATATTTGTTAGTTAGCAATATTGTTTGCCTACTATTTCCAAGGCAGATCGCATTAAGTCTTATGAAGTCAACATGAACAGGACTTTGAAAGGGAGGGCAGAAGCCCAGCAGGAAGGCAGAATGAGCCCACACATACAGCACAAACTGCACTGCTCAGCTTGTGCAAACTACCTGCAAATGACAGCCCTCAGTACTTGTGGACAGGACATAGCTCACAAGAGGAGCCAGAAATAGCGATGCAGTCCTCTCAGTCTTGTGGGTAGAATAGGAACAGTTTTGGCCCAGACTGATGCTACTTCAGCCTTAGCGCAGTGCCTTACAAGTTACATCCTCAGCCCTATGCTATGGTCAGTTACCTAGCTCTGAATTTGCTCTTCACTGCTCACAACAAGAAGTTATACATGTGACATACTACCTTTTAATATAAGTATTTTGTTTTTGAATAAAGTAATTCTTTAATAGTTTGCCTTAATTCTAATCACTACCTGCAAGGCATTAGTCACAACACTTTGCTGTCTTTGTCTTGAATATGGACATTTGGTGGACTTTTCACATGTAGTGACACTATTCTCTTAAAATGCACTTTAACTGAAAAGAGGAAAGAGTTCTATTGTTTGCTTTCATTATGCAAATGAAATGTCACTGCAACAAACTAATATTTCAGTTTACTGTTCTTACTACTAGAGCTATTTCTTGACAATCTTACTCTTGCCTGAAGTACAAGTGATCCAAATATCTCCTAATGTTATGATCTCTCTTAGAACCCTGTCTAATATCATCTAAACTAAACCTACTTTCTATTATCATTCTTTGCCTTCATTTTCCAAATTATTGCCAAATCAAAAATTATTTTGGCAACTGAATACTGCTAAAAGCTTTTTAAAAAAGTCCAAAATACCTATATCTAGTTCACCTCATGCTCAAAGGATTTTAGAAAGCTGGTTTGGCCCAGTTTTTCTCACCAAATGTGTTGCAGGTTTTAGAAACTTCAGTAGTGTTGCTGAAATGTACTGAGACTAATCTTAGGCACTTATATGATTAACAGAGAGAGACAGGCTTCCCTACAGCTTTGGCTCTGACCACTGAGATGTGCTGCCTAGATGATGTCTGATCAAATCCCAGGTATGGTACAATGTGAGCGTGGGACAAATTATTTTCTATATTTTTTGCTTTTTCAGTTTGATGGCAAGATTTTCAGTTTTAATGTGCCAGTATGTGCTTCTGGATGGTTCTGAGAAAACATCAGGTTGGAAAAAGGGTGAATTCTAGATGCTCTACATTGAGTCAATCCTTTCTGAAAGATAACTCTGCAACAGTCACTCATCGTACCATCAACTTTGATCAAATACCGAGTTACCATTGATAAAGCTTTTGTCCCGTTGTTTACTAAACTTGTTTCTTGAAATTTGTATCCGTCAATGCACAGTTATAATTTTTGAAGGATTTACTTCAAGTCTCACTTCACATGGCTGCCAAGTAATGTTAGAGAACAGGCGAATAACTACATTTTTGCTAGTAATTTAGAAGTGTTCTCTACAGTTCAAGCGGTAATGGATACTAAACAAAAGATGAAACGCTGGAAGACCTACTGCAGGATGTCAGTCTTCAAGACTGTTCCTACTTTAATTTTTTAACGTGATTTTAATATTCAAACTGCTGCTTATATTTCTGTTAAAAATAATACACTGAGAATGCATAACAAGCTCAGTAACAAATGAACGCAACAATTTCACCACCTTCACCTCAAAATGAGTGAAACTAAATAGGTAGGCCTAAACTCACTCCAACATATTCTCTGTAAGCAATATCTGTCAGCTTTTTCTATTTACACCCCAATTTACAGAAAAAGTATTTCAGCTTTTTTTTCGCCATTCTGCAAACACTGGGCTGCTACGCAACAGCAGCGTAGCACACCGTGTAACACACCAGCAATTCTTAATTTACAGTGTCTTCAGGTCAAGTTAAGAGGTAAAGCTGAGTGTCGCCTACTCCCATATTAGAAAAGACATCAGCAGTCATGGCACCAGAGAGTCTGGTCTCTCTCCTGCATGCCCAGGCCTGATATGACGGACTCGCACTCCTTCCCTCTTCCAGATGGAGGCAACGCGACCCTCGGCTCCTGCTCAGAAGTAGCAAGGGAAGGGAAGCTGGTGACAGAGAACTCATGGCAGCAGCAGCCAGAGCATCACTCCACAGCCCTCTGATGACTGACTGATTAGGAGGAGGAGTACCTTCTCCCTCTTGTCAATGACGAGCTTCTCCTCCCAATATCTTCCAAAACTCAAACTGTCACTATCCCTCAACTTTAACTTCCAGCACTCCCAGCATCAGACAGATGCCACAATTTAAAGCCCCTGAAAGAAAAGGAAACCAGGAACTCTCCTATTTTAGCTGCAAATGCAAGAATCTCTTCCACGAAGCACCACCTTCTTCGGCCGGTGTGCCTGGTTTCTTAGAAAGATAAATTAGTTTTTCCTGGTAGTCAGCCAGACTACTGACTCAGCAAATCTGGAAACTTCCCAGGAAATGATTGCTTAACTGGATTACACCATGGAAACTAACAGCCTGCGCGGCTCCAAACACTAAATGGTCCTTTAGAACAATCATCCCAGCAAGGTAATCTATACTTTAACAGCTCAGAATATGATTTTCCAAGTGACAACAAACACGAAGAAACATGTGCAAATATTTAACTGTACGGCTGTCCAACCAAGCCAGTGACACTGATCACATCCAGAGACTTCAATTCAATTATGCCTTAAACTATGAGAATATCTAATAAAATCCAGTGTTTGCTTACTATTTTGAAAGAAGTTTTTTTTTAATTCCAAGTAGGGAGAGGTGCCAAGCTTTTCCCCAACATGGGGCATTCTGCATGACTCTTATTAGCTGATGCCTTGCCCCTCCTTCTTGTTCAATTTCTTTGAATTTTTGGAATATACTGAAGCTACTCATGGTTTACCTGGTGAGCACTGTTAAAAGGTATTCAAGGACACAAGTTTGTCTACAGTAGCCAGAAGCACAAAGTCATTGTGCAGAACCCTGTCACTGCAGGAAGGAGACAATCCTCCATATAACTGCTACCCCAAAGGTAAAATCCCTCAGCAGGAGATCCCTCCATCTGTGTTTTTACCTTGTCCAAATCCATTGCAAAATACAATTAAGAAACTGAAAAAAATAATAATTCCCTGACAACAGATTCAGCTGTTCTCATCACCTGGGTGAGTGTGACTGTCTTCTAGCACCGCTTCTATCCCTCCCAGGCACAGAAATCATAGAAACTTCAGGGAGATGCTGAAGGGACTAATGGGAAGCAATAAAAGCTGACTGCCTGGATGCAGAGTTGGCCTCTTGGGAACAAAGACAAGGAACAGCCCTGCAATCCAGCTGCACAGGCTAGCCTAAAACATAAAACAGACTGCTGTTTGCCTGACTTCTTTTAAAAGGTTTCAACAGTCCCACTAAAAATGTCCCAGTGATTCTGACAAAACTTTACTGAAGAGCTTCATGTTCTAGAAGAGTAAGAAAAGAAATACTTCAATTTTGACATTTGATCWTCATATTTTAAATCATGCTTGCGGAAACACATTCAAGTCAGTAAACTTCACTCAGAAGACAACAGGCTACACATCCTATACTCTCCTAAACATATAATTTGTCAACACTGTTCACAAAGAAGTGTTAACCTTTTGCAGGCTCAATATCTAAAAAGTATTGTGACATTATTCCTGTACTTTACACTGAGATATTAAATAAAAAACAACACAGGTATTCCTACATTTTTGAAATATTTGCCTTAACAAAAGCAGCAAACTATCATGAGCAAGTTTTATTTATTTCCTTGGACAACTGAGAAAAGTGATGTATATTTAAAAAAAACAAACAGCAGTAACTGTCCGCATGAAGTTTCATTTTCAGTGTTGAAGCATACATACTTGTTGAAACATGCATTTCCTTCCTATATTGAAGGCAGAGGATAAAGCCTTAATATGTTCATATACAATTTCTTCACAGGAAGCTACTGTCAAATGAGGTGCTAGATATCTATGTAACCACAGGAACTACTACGTTTTTAATGCAATGCAAATGTTGACTTTCTTTTACAAATTAAACTATGTGACTGTAATTAAGTGAATTCAAGGAAACAAATCTTCAGTTAAATACACTGAAATACCACGCTTAGAATGCAATCAACTGTGTTGTCTTTCAAGGCTTCTTGCACTCTTCCTTTAAGTCAAGTGTATAATTTAATCCTACAAGCACCACAGTTAGACAGCTATGGCCTGAAAAACACTTGAGTGTTACATGTGTAAACACATCGAAGAACTGACTTCAGTACAAGCTGTTAATATTAAACTATCCACAGATGGAAATTATTATGTACCCTGTCCCTCCACTCAAATATCAATACCAGCAAACAGTGGTTAGAATGCTCTGTCTGTAACCTGCCTTATTTTGTAAAGKAACAAGAGATTACTGGGTTTCAGCAGTCGTCGTGTGACTACACTAACTTCTCAGAGTCAGGGATTTCCCAAAACAAAAGCCCTTTGCTGACAAAGGATTTGCTAGTGACAGCAAGCATAGTAGGGCTTATATAGCACAAAGCTTTTTTCCTGCATCTTACAGATGCGAGTTCCTTCAAAAATATTACGATTTAGTTTGATCTTCTATCATGTGCTTCACAATCTTAAGTATAATGATTTTAAGTAATAAGTTATTTTCACGTAAGTCTGTTGCACTACTATAATGTCCATCATAAGCCAGACTCTGAAGCTCAGTTGTGTCTACTGCACAGAACTAATAAGAAAGAAAAAATAAAGGCACATACCATGAAACAAAGGTGGCATAGCCAAGTTATAATTCAAGACAAAACCTTTCAGGGAATCTTTGTACAATTCTGGTTCACACTATCACATACGAATATTGCTTTTTTTTTTTTTTCCCCCCAATGTCTGTGTAAAAATGCGTCCCATCTGACACTGCCTCCATACAATCCTTACCAAATCAGGGATAACCAGCAGGCCTTTGGGCTTAACCACAGCCACTGGTTTGGAAAAAAATTTGGCATTGGACAGAGGAGGTCTAGAAAAACCAGCTTGGCAAGGCTTGTCTAAAGAGAGGAAGCTTGGGGGCAGTAGGATGTTACCAATGCAGAAAAACAAGGTTATATATTAGAAGGGAAAGCCATTGAACCATTGAACACGTTTGGGCCAGGTAAGCGGAGATAAAAGGTTGTGGTGATTGCCTCTATTCCTCAAAATACAAATCACACTTTGGGATCTTGTACCGTTTCAGAAGACCCAGCACTAACATAAATGATGTTTCAGAGATGCTATAGGAAAGTAAAACGTGTGCTACAGGGTTTGCCACTTTTTTGTATTTTCAATATGTGCAAACCCTTGTGTTAGTACTTAGAAACTACAAGAACTTAGCTCTGAGTGTATGTTTGCTTAGACGTACCATACACTCCTAAAGAATTCCTACTGTCACAGTTGCAGAGCACCTACAAGCCCTCAGTTTAAGCCACGGTGACTTATATGAAGGACCATAAGCTGACAACTATTATTATTGTATGTCTTTCCTAAGAACAAAATAGGGGGTTTAAGAACAAGTGGCAATTACCTAAACCTCTCTCCTCTTCCAAGCTGAAGAATCAAATACCCATAAAACCTCTCTAAGGGACCACAAACAAGTTGCATTCAAAAACATCAGCAGACATGGCACACAGGAAATTTCAGAACATGTACATCTTAAGCTGTTTACCATTTTCTCTTCTACCTATCTTCCTAGATATTTGGAAAATATTAGGTGCAAAATCGATGCAATATTTAACACTTTCCTAAATGTACATCTTTTAACTTAAAATAATTGGCTTGATCATCTTTTGGATCTCATCTAGCTGTGATGAACTTCTGAAACAATCATATTCGGGAAAACTAGGCCAGAAAAGCTCTAATGTAGTTTGAATTAGTCACAATAAATTCAGTCCTACAGTATTTAGTGCATGGCAGCCAGTACAGGGACTACTATTATTTTATGGCACAGCAGTGTACGAGGTAAGCCACTCCAAATTTACTTTCTGTAACCTACAATGTTTTAATTCAGGGTTCAGTTGGACTTTGAATGTCATAGACATGCAATGCTTTAAGAAAAAAAGGAACTACATTTTAAATAGTTTTTGTTGAGTTGTTTTTTACCTTTAATACATTTTAATATTCTAAATAATTGTACAAAAGCAAGAAAACTAAAAAAATGATACCTAAAAGATTGTGGAATGAACTTGAAATCCTAGTTAAATATTTAACTTTCAGTGTCAGATTCACTGAGTTCTTGATTCTCAGTTCTGTTCAGTGCATGACTCTTGATTCACCTGGTGAATCTGGCACTAAATCAATGTTTATACTTAGGACTAGTTTAGTTCACAGCCTATACTCTACACTTTTATTATTTTTAAATAACATCTAGATTTTGGACCTCAAAAAATTTCAAGGAACACTCTCCAAAATAGCTTAGGGTTTTTTATTAAACAAACGAGCACACTGAAAATAAGTTTCTGTAAGACAGTGTACATCACTGGAGCATGGCGGGATAACTTGGGGGTGACAAGAATAGAACATAACTATGAGTGGTATTAATTCAGAGTTAACTTGAGTGTCTTTCTTCAAGAGGAAATATTAATTTTGCCTCTGAGGATCTTCGGTCCAATGAGCTCTACTCTAGCCATTAGAAAAGGACTCCTACTAATTACAACTGGCTTAAGGCATGAAGCTGCTCTCAGCTGCAACACCTTAGCTCTTCTTTAACCCTTCCCTCAAGGGCTCCTTTTTTCCAGTCCAGTGAGTTGGGGAGGCATATGAGGCTCTATAGGGACTGGAACTGGGAAAAGGAGATGTGTCTTCTGTCTGAGTGTGGAAAAGGAAGGCTTCATAGAGTGGGAATTTCTGAGTCACGGGAAACGAGGACTCCTTATTTCAGTGAAGTAAGAGAAAAGAGCAGCTGTATTAAGAGCTGGGTACAAAGGAAAGAAGAGAAAATGGCCATCTACAATTCAAGACAATTCCCTCCCAGTGACTCTACTGTCCTAGTTCTGCAAAATCACTCTTCTATATATAGCTGAGAAGCCTGAAGCCAACTCTGCTTATTACAAATCTACAGAGGCAGGCAACACCTGGTGCTTTGTATTCTGTCAGTGATATATAAATAGTCTTTTTAAACTAAAATGAAGTAAATTATTTAGTAAAAAACAATTCCTGATTGTCCCTCAAAAACCAAAGTTAATATGTAAGTAACTCTGTAACATTCTACCAAAGGTCTTGGGAGTCTGGGGAGGTCCCTGCTGACTGGAAGCTAGCCAATATTATTCCAATCTACAAAAAAGGTGTGAGGGAAGACCCAGGGAACTACAGACCCGTTAGTCTCACCTCAGTTCCTGGAAAAATTATGGAAAAGATTATACTGCGTACTATTGAAAGGCATTTAAAGAATAATGCAATCATCAGGCACAGTCAACCTGGGTTCACAAAAGGAAAGTCCTATTTAACTAATTTGATATCTTTCTATGATAAGGTCACCCACCTACTGGATGAAGGGAAGGTGGTGGATGTAGTTTTTCTAGATTTTAGCAAGGCTGTCCCTTACAGCACCCTTCTGGACAAGTTGTCCGACTGTGGGATGAGCGGGTTTACAGTGCACTGGGTGAAGAACTGGCTGAACGGCAGGCCTTAAAGGGTTGTAGTGAATGGGTCTACATCTGGCTGGCAACTGGTCACCAGCCGTGTTCCTCAGGGTTCAATTCTAGGGCCAGCCCTGTTCAATATATTTATCAACTATCTGGATGTAGGAGTTGAATGTGCCATTAGCAAGTTTGCTGATGATACCAAACTGGGAGGTGCTGTTGACTCTCTTGAGGGACAAGATGCCTTGCAGAGGGATCCAGATAGATTGGAGCATTGGGCTATGATTAATGGGATGAAATTTAACAAGTCGAAATGCCATACGCTGCACCTAGGATGGAGTAATGCTGGGCACAAGTATAAATTGGGAGAGGAGCAGCTGGAGAGCAGCCCTGCAGAAAGGGATCTGGGGGAGCTGGTCGACAGCAGGCTCAGTAAGAATCAGCAGTGTGCCCTGGCAGCCAAAAGGGCAAACTGCATCCTGGGGTGCATCAAACACAGCATAACCAGCCGGTCAACAGAGGTGACCATCCCGCTGTATTCAGCGTTGGTGCAGCCTCACCTTGAATACTGTGTGCAGTTCTGGGCCCCACAATTTAAGAAGGATGCGAAGGTCCTTGAATGCGTCCAGAGGAGTGCAACAAAGCTGGTGAAAGGGCTGGAAGGCATGTCCTAGGAGGAGCGGCTGAGGACTCGGGGTTTGTCTAGTTCGGAGACAAGGAGGCAGAGGGGCGACCTCATTGCTCTCTCCACCTTCCTGAGGAGGGGAAGTGGAGAGGGAGGTGCTGGTCTCTTCTCCCTGGGATCCAGTGACAGGATGTGTGGGAATGGTTCAAAGCTGCGCCAGGGGATGTTTAGACTGGACATTAGGAAACATTTCACTACAGAGAGGGTGGTCAAACACTGGAACAGGCTTCCTAGAGAGGTGGTTGATGCCCCAAGCCTGTCAGTGTTTAAAGGCCATTTGGACAATGCTCTTAATAACATGCTTTAACTTTCGGTTAGTCCTCAAGCGGTCAGACAGTTGGACTAGATGATTGTTGTAGGTCCCTTCCAACTGAAATAGTCTATTCTATTCTATTCTATTCTATTCTATTCCACTTACCTGTGCCCCGTAAGACACAGCATTCCTATTTTAAATGCAAAGCTCAGCTAGGCTTTTTCTGAGAAATCACTGCCAATGTGTCTAAAACATTACCTTAACACATCAACATTCATCGCTTCTAGAAGAATGAATAAAACTTACCAAAATAATGGAAACATATATAAAAATAAATTGAAATAAAATGCTGTTGTGTCGCATAAATGTATTTTAAATTAAAAACATAGATGGTTAACATACCACAACATTCTTTTTACAAAAGAAACACAATTTTGTTTTTCCTCCAAATACCTTTATCTTTTTTCATTACTACTTTTAATTACTGTTAATTTAGGGTAATCCATCACCATCTGGATTGCTGGATTTACCACTTTTCAGATAGCACATACTTAGAATAAAGTTATCTTGCATATTACAAAAATCTTATTCTGTATATGCTTGTTTGTATTGTTTTATGGGTATTCTGTGGAGTTGTACTTCTGGGGCACACTATGATACTTAGGCACACTACAATAAGAATATATGTGTTTTTGAAAGAAATAACTTCATTTCTTCCTAAGAGATAGATGTTTGGCCATGATAATCTTCACTTCAGCATAACAAAATATTCCTCAGATTAACTATGTAGTATTTCTAAAAAGGAAAACATTTGCAAAGTCTGCTCTTTTCTGGCTGCATCTCAAATACATGCTGCAAGGGAAAGATGCCAAGATTTCATAGTTTCAAAACCTTTTGAAACTTTAAACATGAAACAAACTTCTTTGGAAAATCCATATTGAAAGCCAAAGAGGACAACCTTTGACATGAAGTACCCGTTAAAAAAAAAAAAATTGCTTTCTCATTAAGATAGACTTGACACTCTTTTTATATATAGCTGTAATTTAGTTGTACACTGTTCATGTTTATTTCCACAGAAATACAGAATCCTGACTGTTTTTTTTTTAATGCAACCATATTCTGAAAAAAAGCTACTACACTGAATTATGGTATTAGAAGTTTATTGCTGGTGAGTGCTTAAAGGTCGGGTTTGCTCAGCTTAAAACAAAATATTTATTTTCTACATTACTCCAGCAAATTCCAAATGTTCTGAAAGTGAAGTTAAAATTTTCCTCCCATGTGTTACTCTCAGTAAAAAAGGGCTACAGTCCAACCAATGACCTCTATCATACCTAAGAAATGAAAATGCCACTTTTGTATCAAAATATTTTCATGTTAGATAATTTTACTGTTTAATATAAGAATTATGACTTTCACTTTGGAATCCGGACTTTGGAGTTTTGCACTGGATATACTCTTTCTAAAAGAAAAATAGAAAAATGCTCTTGAGTTCTAAAGATCATAAAATACTAATCTGATTAAATTCCTGCATTCCTTCACATTGACACTGATAATCATAAAAGAGGATGTTCCTGATAGTATGATAGGAAGTAGAGCAAGTTCAGTACATACCTCATAGCCAGGGCTGACAGGAGACTGAGACAGGAGGTTGGAAAGAAGAAAAAACAGAACAAAGAAATAAGGGGGGAAAAAAGACAGAAAATAATGTTACTTTAGAAGCAAGCATGAATGTGTGATTATTTTATACTTCCATTCTATGTTATAGAATAGAATGCAAAAGAATTGCATTTGAGCTATGGCAGGTAAAAATCTGGGTTACATAGCATCCTAGTTCTACATGGTCTTAGCATTTCTGTTTGATGAGTTTTACACTACTAAGTTAAGAATCAAAAAAAGGATATTGCCCAGATTTTATTCTTTGGTGGTAGATTTTTTAAAGCTGCACTTAAATGTAGCCCCCAGTCAATTTTCAGCTCAAATGAAATGCTTTATTGGCAAATGAAAACATTTATACCCAAATTAAAACTGTGTCTGTGTGTGGTGGTTCCCTATGAAAGGATAATTAAAGTACCCTTTGCACATTATTATTATTTCAGACATTATCCTGTCTCAAAGATTTTTCAAATGCCACAATTTCATAAGTTAGGGCATAACTTCTTCACTTACTTCATAAGTGGCATTTTTCCAGAAGCCAGACTTACAAGCTAGATTTAACACTGTGAGCTAAAGATGGCTTCTTTCTGGTTCACACAACATCAACAAAAAGGTTCTGAAATCATAACTTAGTTAATAATTCCATCTATGAAAGGTCTCCAGGAACTCCTTCTCTCTCAACTGCTCTGACTCTACGTAGTAAATAGGGGTAAAAATAACATTTATTTTAGTCCTATTTAAAGAATTGACAGATATCTCATTGAATTCTGTGGTCCCAAACAGAAGTCATATTTTGTTACCAGTGATTCAAGTGCCACACCAATACTAATAACAAAGGATACGATTTTGTGAATGAGGATGATGTTTCTTAGTATATTCAGACAGACTGTAGAAAAATGAAACACATTCCAAAGTGCATGCTTTGATTGGTACCACAGTATAAACTGCCATAAAACTTATCTCACAAGTACTGCAGAAGAATGGAGTCCAAAGGACAGATCTGATACAAGAGAACTGACAAAGCTTATGCACAGTTAAAAAAAAGGGACAAAAAATTGAAACACATTCAATGCAAAAAACCCAAAACAAAACAAAAGACATATAGAAGCCATATGTGAGAGCACTTCTGAAAATCTGGTAAACGATACCATGCTTTCCTGAAATAAAGGTGAAATTGGAAAGCTATTTCATTTCTCTAGGCTAATGCCCATCCCTGTACCTACTGTAAACATATTTTCTTTGTGCGTGCGTGCGTGCGCATGTGTGATGTTCTGAATCATCAGCGTGGGTACACTGATGATTACAAGTTTTTAGAGTAGTATAGCCTGCAGTATATATGAAACTTACCGTATTTCTTCACTGGTAATTTTAATATTTTCAACAGTTTTAAAATATGTAGCTTTGCAAAACAGGTATTTCATATCAGAATGTATCTGCAAACAACCGAGTCATATAATTAAAAATGTTTTCAAATTGAAATTTTTTGCTATCTTGTAACTGTACAGTGCAGTGAATATTTATAGAGAGTATACCAGGATGCTCACTCATACAATTTTTTTAACCAAAATTCCAGAAACAATTCAGAATTAGGGCCAGCCTTCCTCAAAATTTTCTGTGTTGGTCTGAATAAGTCGGCATTTCTGACACAACCTCCTGAGAATTATGAATAATCTATAAAGATTTCTTGCTGCAGTTTTAGCAGAACTTAAGCACCTTACTCATTTATGCAGCTTTCCAATTAAAAATACAGATTCATAATGTTAACCTTAATTTCCAAGTAGCTTCAGGCTAATGATAATCAGTAGCATAAGTACATAATTATGGTTCGTAGATGGTACTGCATTTAACACCAGGTCTACAACATTTGCAATAGTGTCCTTTTAGTATGTCAAGTTTAATAAGTTTAATATTCTAATTGAGAGGAAAACATGATAATTGTTGTGTGTACTTATAAATTCTTTCCTCTCTTTTAAACCTTAAGGTTTTCAAAACTTTCACTTAGGAGTGGATTCATTTACACACAGTGTAAATTCTTAACTATTCAAGTATATTATGACCATGAGTGTTAAAAGGAACAAATATGCCAAAGATAAAAAATACATATCATTCTAATTTACTCCAGTCATTACATTTTGTTCTCAGAAGAGTTGCTTTCATGATGGAAAATTACTGTATTAATGCATATAGAGTACACCATATATTTACGTGTCCCTGTGTGTATACTGTACATCTACATATACAACTACATACATATATATAGATATATACATACATTCACCACAAAGATCTGTTTAAGGAAATAATGGAGATTTCTCCTACTTTCTTCTGAACACTTAGAAATATGCTAAATACACAGGCTCCAACTAATTAACTATAGCCTTGACTGTTAACAGATACTCAGTTTGATACAGTGGTGTTTGGGTCACAGTGTTCTCCTGAGGCAAATCCTTCCTATATCATAAACCAATGGATATAATGGTCTGATACAGAAGAAACTCAACTTCTAGCTCCAGAGAAGACATCCTCCAAGAAGCAACTATTCACATTAGCGTGGGTGGCAGTTTTAGACCTTCAAAATAACTTAATTCTTGCCAAAGGGAGGAGACTACTGGGAGTATCAGAAGTGCCACATACCTTAAACCCACGTCCCTTAAGCTGGTGACCTCCCTTTTACATCAAGATGCCTTTTCTCACAGCAACGCTTTATAATTTACATACCACCCTCCTCTGTAGTCTGTAACAGGCAAAACCAGATCCTATAGCACTAAATGTCATTGTTTCTTAGCAGCAACACCCATGGCCTCTATAGCTAGGGAATCCCATACCAGAAGGGCTTCATCCGGCATGCTGGGCGAGGGTTCTGCAGAAACTGTCCGACCGGTGCTGAGTCCTGTTAGCGAAACGTTTGACAGGCGCCTTTTCCGTACGCCACTGCAGTTGTTAGGGATTTTAAATGCACATCTCTTATGGTAATTTAGACCACATCCTGAAAAGAGAAATTTAAAACCATATGATTGTGGTTTATTACTGGAAAAAGGAAAGAACTTTTTTTTTTTTTGAAACAACACGGGTTCAAAAACACCACCCTTATTTTTGATTAAACTTTTTTCTCTACTCTGTTGGTTTAGTTCCTATATTCTACAAATTTTTAGAGAGATAATGTTATGAGCTCTGAATAGTTATATCTATAACCAGTGTTTTTTCTTTGATTTTTCAAAAATTTATTGTCTCAAAGTGCAAGAAATTTCTGTGATACGCATTTGGGAGGTAGGGAGGTCTTTCACTGAAAATGGTATATTCCATTGGATACAGTCTGCCAGGAGTCAAACAGTTGTGGCAAATTGAGAAAAGATAGCTATTACAACCTCATATGGACTGACAGTAATTTCAGCTAAATGATCTGAATTAATGCGATATAGAATTAGATATAGGCTCAGGCTCATAAGGGAAGTGTAAGACTCAGAAAACCTTTTCTTAAAAATACATATAGACCAATTTTTTTGCACTTCAGGTTACAGAACCATATCTAGGAGGCCTCCGAGCAGTCAAAAGGATTAGCTCCTTAATCAGTTAATTATTTTGATAGTTCTTACTGTCTCTACCTACTGTAATTTTTTTTCTGATGCCTAACCAATTTAAAAGCAGCATCAGAGACAACATGCATAAGTGGAATGGACAAGTCTCTTCCTGAGACTGCAAATCACATCTCACTGCAGCTTACCTTCACATTTGAGTCCCTGACGCACCAGCCCCCACAGCATTTCTCCACAATGGTCRCAGAAGGCTGGCGCTCGATACGAATGAACAAAAAGGGCATGGGGCCGGATTTGAAAGTCTTCAAATGTAGCAGAAGCTGTAACAAGATCATTCCAAAAATAAGTAAAATTAGTAACATAACTAATATGCTTCATTTATGTGGTACTTCATCACAGAACAAAGCAAAACACCTTTTGGTCACTATGATGATGAACTTTGAATTTTGCATTGGTCATTGATGATGAACTTTGAATTTTGTATCGGTCGTTATGCTATACTTTGAAGATAAAAAGATTGATGATATACTGTCAACCAATGGTATATCATATATCATGTACAAAGACCACTGGAAAAAGAATAAAGCTGCTTTTACAAACTTGCAGCAATAACCTCTCTGATAATATTTTTTCCAATAAAACACAGGAGAATAATAGCATATCAAACATCTATCAGAAATTGGCAGAGTTCAATCTAATGTTGGAAATTTTTCAACATACTCTTTTACAGACTGTAAAGGTCTACATACATAAGATAAACTGAATACATCCAGTAAAGAAACATATATTTTTTTTAAGACAAGTAAAGGAAAATGTATCAAAAATGGGCCATTTCAGCTGACCATTTGATATATCTTATTCAGCAGCCTGTGTTGGTATTGGTGAACTGACGGCTGAAGTTGAAAATATACAGTCGAGTTTAAAAAGAAAACATGTAATTATACACCCAATCATCAACAAAGACAAAAACCTTGCAGAGCAGTCTGGAAGACTGCTGTACATTTCCTGAAGTACCAATCCTTTCAAAGTGATGTGAGCTTGCAACTAGTGTAACAGTTGCAACAGTTACAGGGGCTAGTTAAAGGCACTAGTGTAAACTATAAAAATAAACAATGACAGTGTTTTAAGAACTATCTAGTATACAGAGGCAGCCACAGAGTACCACAATACTTTTAAAAATACACTTTAATGAAATATTTTCTTTTTCTTATTAAATGTTAAACATATATCAGATAGTCTAATGAAAAATATTATCTGTCAAATGTTGTTAAACATTAAGCACATAGGCAAACATTTGATCTCATTCAGACTGCCATTTAAACAGGTGATCTAAGTGTGTGCACTCTTCACAGACATCAGTATGAATGAACCAGGTATGTAGCCACTTAATAGAAATGCTTTGTCTCTCAACAGAAATACATTCCTGATTTGCAGTTGAGAGGAAAAAAAACATTTTCTTCAATGGTTCAGTTCAAATGAATTCCTAAAAGATCCAAATACCCTTAGTCCCTGGCTTGCTCCTTGTGTATTAATGAAAAGAGGACCAAAAATCTGCATACCAATCAAGAAAAGGTTTTTAACTAATTAGAGTGGAGTACCAATAAAGACCTATGGCCTGGGCTCAGTTCCTTCTGTGCACAAAACTTCTACTCTTAGGAGGAACTTTTCCAAAAATGTCCACATAAAAACATGTTTCTAGTCTCAACCAATTTCCAGAGATCTTTTAACAGAGGTATTTGGAATACCATCACAAAAGTAGGATCCAATGACTCCAATGATATCAAACCTTCTTTTTTTTATTTTTATTAAAACAATCCAAATCACCTAACAGTTTAATTCAGGATTTCATTTTGTTTTCCCAGGATTATTCTGTTCCTAGTTTTCATAATAAGCCATGTTAAAACGCTTACTTAATTCATAAAATTAGGACTTCATAAAAATGTGTTAGAACATCCCGACTCTGAAATAAAATAGTTTTCTATTTATTTAACAATCTTAGGCCAGCCATTTTTTTCAGCCTCAAGGGCTTCCAAACACATAAGGATACTTGTTCAAGTATGTTATTTTTCTATTTTTTTCCGGTCAAGTTCACTACTATTAAGGCAATGCTCACTCTGTAATGGTAATGCTGTCCTTGGTATACTAGAAAACACAACTCATGAGAACACATTTTAGATGTTGAACAGAATTCTTGTGATTTTACTTTGTCTAGGACTTAGTCAGCCATCTTTTCTGTGCATATAGCCTGATGTTCTTCTGCAATTCCAACCAAATCAAAGAATACGTTGGAAGGATCAAGCACTCAAACTTTAAAATATATTTTGATGTTATTTAAAATATAAAAATATGTATTTATTCTTCACTTGTACAAACAGAACAAAATACAGGCATATTAACTTCCCTATTTAATTTCATATTGAAGATCTATCATAGGAACTAGGACAACACCTCCCCAGTAGATCATTGGTTTGTGGAGTTCAAGAAGGTTTTATTTTTCCAGGCCTCTGTATCACCAGCATGCAGCCACCAGGAGGAAAAGGTGCCACGGTCAGGCAACAGACAGCTCTATGGTCCTACCACATATGGACATCAATTGAGCTACGATAGCCCAGCAGCTGGATGAGATCAAATTATAGATGAAAATCATACTGAACCTAAAGAAAACTTGGACTAGAGAAGGAGGAGCAAGGAAAACACTTTCAGGAGTTCACAACCATGCTGTAACCTCTCTACATAGAAAATACACGCTAGCATCTGTGCTGTCAGCCTATAGGTTAGGAGGTTGGATTCTCCACTGTTGTCTCCTATGGAAGCAGCTGACAGGGATATTTTCTGTCATCTGTTCTCCTAGAGACTACCAAGGAGTCATTTTGGGCCTTGGTAATTCACACCTTCCTCTCTTCTCCTCTTGCACGGTCTATGAAACTGTGATATACACATAAAGACATGGTCTTCAGCATTTTGGAAACTCCAGCCATACGGCATGCTACAACATACATCCTCAGCAATGCAGACCGCTATAAACACATCACTAAGCCTTCGAATCTCTCTACTTGTTTCCTTCAGAGTTTCAATCTAAGTTCAAAGCCTCAGCCCTTCTGTTCAGCACTTTCGATTCTGGATTTTGCACAGCATATCTACCTACAGCTTTATGAAGAATATTGCAATTAACATCTCTACTTCTTTGCATAACAAAATGATCATGGAAAACCTACGTATCTGGGAGCTTTCTCAAGGATAACCACCAAAACTGGAACACCATGCCCCATCAGCTTCCCACAGAACTGCAATGTACACTTCTTTGCTATTGTGCCCCTAGTTTAAATTTATAACTGTCCTGGTTCCAGCTGGGACAGAGTTAACTTTCTTCCCAGTAGCTGGGGGTGTGTGCTGTGTTTTGGGTTTGGTATCATAGGAGCGTTGATGGCCCATTGATGTTTTGGGTGTTGCTGGGTGGTGCTTGCACTGGGCACTTTTTGGCCTCCCGTGCCCTGCCAGGTGCATGGGAAGCTGGCGGGGGGAGCATAGCCGGGGCAGTTGACCCAGCTGGCCAATGGGGTATTCCATACCATGCGACGTCATGCCCAGTATAAAAACTAAGTGTGTGGGGAGGCTCTGGGTCCTGGGACGGGCACTCACGTTTCAGGCACGCGTCAGTTCGGCGGGTGGTGAGCAATTGCACTGTGCATCACCTGTTTTGTATATCCTATTGTTGTTGTTACCACTGTTATTATTACTGTTCTACTTTRTTTTATTTCAATTATTAAACTGTTTTTATCTCAACCCGYGAGTTTTCCTACTCGTGCCCTCGCAATTCTCTCCCTCATCCTACTGGAGGGTGGGGGGTGAGCGAGCGGCCGCGTGGTGTTTAGGTGCTGGCCAGGGTTAAACCATTACAATAACGAATATAAAACCAAAAAGCTTACTGTCCTGATTTCGGCTAGGATAGAGTTAATTTTCTTCCTAGTAGCTGGTATAGTGCTGCATTTTGGATTTAGTATGAGAAGAATGTTGCTAACACACTGATGTTTTAGTTGTTGCTAAGCAGTGCTTATACTAAGTCAAGGACTTTTCAGCTTCCCATGCTCTGCCAGGTGCACAAGAAGCTGGGAGGAAGCACAGCCAGGACAGCTGACCCAAACTGGCCAATGGGATATTCCATACCATATGACACCATGCTCAGTATATACACTGGGGGGAGTTGGCCAGGGGGCAGTGATTGCTGCTCGGGGATGGGCTGGTCATCGGTCAGAGGGTTGTGAGCAATTGCATTGTGCATCACTTGTTTTGTATATTCTTTTATCATTATTATTATTTTCTCTTCCTTTGCTGTCCTRTTAATCTGTCTTTACCTCAACCCACGGGTTTTACTGTTTTTTTCCAATTCTCTCCCCCATCCCATAGGGCCTGGCAGGGGAAGGGTGAATGAGCAGTTGTGTGGAACTTAGTTGCCGACTGGGGTTAAACCACGACACTTACTAAAACAAGATACTCAGTAAGCATGCATTTCTCCCCAAGGGAGAAGACAAGGAAAACCCTACTATAAGACCCTCAGACATGATAGCCATGAATTTTGATAACATACATGTGAATTTTAGAGATGCAAACTTTTTGTTTATAAAAATAGACTTTCCTGAGGTTGTTTCTAAAAGCATACAAGTAATACTCAGAGCACTATTAAAATAAGAGTAATGTGTAAAATGAAAATAGTGTCTCAATCTAGCAAAGGATTTAAGTATGTATGTAAGTTTATGCCTATTTCCTTGAATACCTACCTGAAGTTATGCATGTATCTAAATTCTATTTTCAGTAAATGACGTTTGCTAAATTGGAAGACTGGAAAGGAGTTTTACATGGATTTACTGGGTGGTTTTTCAAATGGTATGAACAGTGCAGTAAAAACACAACTAAGCTTAGAAAAAGCAGTAACTTCAATTTAGCTTAATAATTTAGATAATGGATTAAAAATATTTTAATATATCTTTATATTAAAATGCTAGTTTTTGTGAAAAGTAAATATCAATATCTCTGTAGAAGCAAATCTGAAATTAAAAACTCCCACAAACAGTTTTGCCTTAGGGATTTGATCATTTGGCTTTCTTCCTATGTCCTGAATTCAGTTCCATCTGAAGCTGTTAAGTGGATGGAAAGTATTTTGTTGTTGAGTGTCATTCTCTCCATTTTTGTTGTACTGGTCTCTTCCTGCCCCCCCCCCCCCGACCCTTTCACAAATGGTGAAGAAATAATTTATATCCTTTCCACTAAAGCTGTAACTGAGCCTTCCAGTCTCCCTGCAAATTAATTAATGGGTTATCATGGCTCATGCTCTTGTAATAAAAAAATGTTTCTACTCCCAAGGCAAAAAAAGTAATTTAGAAATTACTTTATTATATCTTTTGTTTAGTTCATGTTACAAATATATGTGATATTAAATAAATACCACACTTAGCAGTAATAATGTTAATGCAATTTTAGGGAGGCAGAAATCAAATGTAAAGAAGCCTCCCAAAGTACTGAACTTGAAGTTGTTGTACCAGTTATTATAAACACACATGCAGTATTACATATTTAGTTTTTTTCATTTAAATGTCCTTCAATTTAAATGTCCTTAAAATTTCTTGTATGGTACACAATGCAAAACAGAGATGATCAATTTTCAAAGAAATTGCCTTTCAATGGAAGCTTAAATTTTGCCTATGTGTTTAATTGATTACTGAATTAACATTGGGATTTTTTTCCTTGACAGAAAAGTAAATTGTCTGGATTAAATTACGGCTGGATTTAAATAGCTCTGCAGTAGGTTAGGCTGTCATTTTCATGGTGAACTCACTCTCCTTTATCTGTTACAACRCTAAGTATGTATTGGAGTTAAAACTCAGCAGCGATGAGCTGACTGGCAAAACTGTTCACCTACTATGAACTGTGAGAACACCTGAACTATATTTCTGTGATAAGGGAACAGGAGCTAGTAATGAAGGGTCCACCTGAACTGAAGGGTCCTGACAGTTATGCTTAGAAGCTCCAGAAACCAAAACCAAAGCATGGAAAGGCAGGAAACAGTTTCAGGGAACAGTGATGGATTGTTAGATCCTACTTTTGTACCGAGTTTTGGGGCTGGAATACAAGGGAGTGTAGACCAGCTTCCCAACAAATCACTACTAGAGGACTTAACTCCACAGCTTAGAGATATTCTTAGGCACCACCCATAGAGAAGGTCAACAAGAAATTGAACTTAACAACAAACTACTAGATGAGGAACACCAATCTGATGGTTGAAAAGGTAACTGAGGCAAGTTCTAGGATGCTTCCAGCATTATCAAAAAAAGATACCAATGGTAAAGATAAGCAGTGATAAGTACCATTCTTATTCTACATTTCAACCGTCCTGGCTGAATAACTGGAACTTACCATATCATTTTATATAATGATATATTAAAAAAGCCATATCATTTTATACTGACGTGATAAATATTCAAAAATAAAACACGGGGAGGAAGAATACATTTTATTTTAAGAAAGCTTTAAATTTGGCAAGTACTGCAGAATATAGCAATAAGAAGAATACAAAACATCATTCTTTCTCCTTCTTTTGAAACTGTTTTGGCAATGTTCCACTCTGTTGAAAGGCATGGAACTGTTTTGGGTTTTAATTTTTAAGGTAAAAATAGTGTTTTTCTAGGCTTCAGATCTACGTGTTCTCATCAGGCTCTGCAGACAGCATTCTGTTTTCTTGTCTCATGAAATGATATTATTTCAGAGCACTATTCACTGAAACTACTGTGTCATTAGAACTTGATCTGGATAAACTACACTAACCAGCAAGTTACACAAATGTTTAATCTGTATAAACATGGATAATTGTCGCAGGGGTTGGAGTAGCTGCAGTGCCTGTTGCCGGGGCTTGAGCAGCCACAGTGCCTGTCACAGGGGTTGGAGTAGCTGCAGCACCTGTCGCTGGAGTTTTGAGTAGCCGCAGTGCCTGTCACCAGGGTTGATCTCTGGACGGTATTCTTAAATAGTTGTTTAACCCTAAACAAAATCTGAACCACATTCAGGAGACATAGCAATAGGAACATGCTTGTCTGAACATCCCAAGGATATTCAAAATTCTCAAGAGTTGTTGTAAATAGCCTGAAGGAGAAAGGGAAGGTGAATGAGTGCGGGAAAGTGTCCCCCCAGTCTCGCCCATAACTTGGTTCTCTGAGGAGGAAAGGTAAAGAGTGTAATTATTAATAGTTTCTGAGAGGTGGCTCCCAAGGTACAGAGATGACGGCAATGCTGAGTACAAATACCAGATTAGACTCATGACCAATAATTTTATCATATCATAATACAGCGTCACACAGTGCAGCAAAATGATAACCTTGACCCAGCTCCGAGCGGTGATAAACAGCACAACAGGGAACATATACTGCAAGTAAGGTATTACATAACACAACATTGAGAGCCAGCTCAACTTTGAGAGCAAATAAATCAACATTGTGACCAGTGACTATTAAACCAATATAATGAATGCTTATAACAGATTTGCCTTTAACATGCTCTGGTCAGATCCATTGTTATCTCAACCCTTCGAGCCCCATGTTGGGCACCAAAAAGGACTTTTGTGGTTTAACACGGCAGGCAGCCAAACACCACACAGCCGCTCGCTCACTCCCCCCACCCCAGTGGGATGGGGGATAGAATCGGAAAAAAAAAGTAAAATTTGTGGATTGAGATAAAGACAGTTTAATAGAACAGAAAAGGAAGGGAAAATAATAAGAATAATAATGATGATAGAATATACAAAACAAGTGATGCACAATGCAATTGCTCACGACCCTCCGACCGATGCCCAGCCAGTTCCTGAGCAGCAGTCACTGCTTCCCGGCCAACTCCACCCAGTTTATATACTGAGCATGACATCATATGGTATGGAATACCCCGTTGGCCAGTTTGGGTCAGCTGTCCTGGCTGTGTCCCCTCCCAGCTTCTTGTGCACCTGGCAGAGCATGGGAAGCTGAAAAGTCCTTGACTAGTGTAAACACTACTTAGCAACAACTAAACCATCAGTGTGTTATCAACATTCTTCTCATACTAAATCCAAAACACAGCACTATACCAGCTACTAGGAAGAAAATTAACTCTATCCCAGCCGAAACCAGGACAATAATTCATATTTCTTGTTCTTCCACCTGTATGGCATAGTTGACTTTCTATGGCTAAACCTAGCACAGCTTAAATTTTCAGAGCATGCAATTCCAGAAGCAGTTGTATATGAATTAGGTTTTTCTTTTAAACCTCTTCCATCATCTTGTAATTCATTACTTTTTAAAATTACATGTCTAGAAAGGCTTTCATATAGCTACTAACAATCAAAGTTTTAACTTTCAGAATACTCCTGTGTTATTGACTGAAAAAATAAAAGCCCTGCCGACGAAGAGAAAGATACGTGTATTTTTTTCAAATTAAATGGAGACCTTTCTTATTAACAAAAAAAGCTTCTGTAATGTCATGTTATCCTTTTGCTTTGATAGAGCACTGATGCTGTGAAGGCAACTTTCTGGCTGTACGTAAAACTGTGCAGTAAAAAAAGAAGGGGTTCCAAATATGCCTACAACAGTATCCTGAAAAACTTACTACTCTGCAGAAAAGTTTGCAATATTATGTTCTTAATATGATACTGTTACACTGTTAACTCTCAGGCTAACTTGTCATCATCTATTTAAGCATTCCTAGTATCACCAAAACACAGACATTGAAACTACAACAGTTTTGACAAGATTATTTCATCAAGTCTGTTAATGACTTGGCTGTTAATGGCTAGCACTCCTTTTTCTGGGCTCAGGAGCAGATCTATCATTCAGCACAGCTGGAAATGAGAACAAGAAGCCATTGCAACTCACAGAGGCAAGGTCCTGCTTTCAGAAAGAGGCAAATGATTTACTGATCATTTTAAGTCCCAAGTCCAAAAGGGCTTTGAACTATTAGCAGAGGTGAGATCCTGCTATTATGAGCAACAGAGCTTCATGTAATGGGAGCTGTCATCTAGCATCCACACCTCTCATAGCATAAGAAACCATCAACCACATGATTAGCAGTATCTTGCAGGTATGAAAAGCAGGCATTCTCCTGCTACCCTCTCCCATTTAGAATGCCTTTAAGAGTAATGTATCCTGTTGACTTCCCACAGGTACTCGTAACCGAGTCCTTCCCTACAGGAACTGCTGGCATTCACCACTTAAAAAATAAATATAACATACCATTATACACTATTCCACTTCAAGCACTGATTAAACCATAACAATTAATGACTGTATATACAATTTCACTGGGCTAAGAGAAAGGAAAGCATTTTATTCTTTTCGCTATCCCAACCTGGCAATCAAAGACAGTCCGATTTTTCAGAGTCCCATCAAAGTCAGCAGAGCTAGGGGAGTTCATACAAGCCAAAGATTTGATCTCTGATCTCCATCTTGAAATCTGATTTAAAAATTAAACTAAGATTATCGGGACCCTAATACATAATAGAAATTAAAAACTTCCTAAAATCTAGACATGTACTGATTTATAATCACTCTGTTTCTTTATTTGTTCTGCTCTGAAACAAGGAAACTTGGGTATGGAAAATTTGGATCTAATGAGCTTTCTGGATATGTATGTGAGTACTTCAGCACTCTAAATTTTACATGCAGGAAAATTTTTCTAATCCAGTAAGTTTCATTTTGTTTTCCTTGCCTATTATTGCTTTATCCTGAAGTTTTAGGTGAAAAATAGCTAAATTATGAATACTAACACTTGGCAGGTAATTGGCTGTAGAAGGCAGGGATAGAGGGGGAGATAAATTTTCAGAATTGAATTTTGAACTCTCAAGCAGAAGTCTGCTACTTGCTAATTGCAGCTGGTACAGGCTAGTTGCAATTTTTTATGACACCCAGACTAAGCAAAAGTGGCATGCCCTCAATCCTCCAGTGATAGAAAGACAGGAAACTGAACCACCAACTACAAGGCTGATTACATGTTGTGCTTCTGCACATGGACAATTTAGGTTGGAAACACCGTGAGCTTGGAGGTCTAGAAAGAAGAGGAGGTGGAAAAGAAAGGTCCCCAAAAATAAGCAGTCATCTCAGAAAGAATAAGGGGGGCTGGAAAGATGAAGGTGAAGATCCTGCTTAGAGGTAACATGCTGGAAGTGGGAGAAGATCCCAGAGATCAGGGAGATGGAGGCCAGGGGACGTCCATGCATTTTGGTTGATGACGCCCAAGACTGGTAGCTGCAAGCAGTGCCACAGCAAGAACGAACATGACTTTGTGCCCAGCCTTCCCTGGCCAGCAGCTACCTCCTTACTGGGAGGGGCAGTGGGGAGCTAGTGAAGGTAAGGTTGGGAAGGGAGCAAATGAGCCAGCGTGGGAGGTATTCAAGTAAGGTAAAAGCTCTGATCTCCTTGGTTCTTAAATGAACCCCAGTATCCAGATTCACTATGGGTTGTTGTTTACGTTGTCTCACCCATGACATGAGATTTAAGCAATAAACTGCAGGAGATAATAAACTATTTGCAATCGTTTGTCCAGTGCTAGCTCAGATGTTTATGGAGAGTTTTATTAAAAGATTAACATTTATGAGTCAATATGCTTGATTCATCTGTACATTCTGAATTTTTAAAGTTCAATTTTAATGTACTTCTATTCATTTGAGAATGATTCCAGTTTCAAACCTACAAACTATACAGCACAGCAGGTTTTATATTCATTTGAAATCCCAGCACAGAATTCTTTCTTCATGGATTTACCCATTTTTCACCCAAGTGGAAAAAACACCAATACCTTAGTTCACAGATTCAGGCCCTGTTAATCATAAAATTACACTGCAAAGATATTAATTTAGCATAGGAAAACAAAATTAAATACTCTGCAAGTTTACTGGAGCTATTGATGCAGTGTTCAAAATTAACTCTGACTACTGGCAATAAGGAGCAGCAGCTCCAAATTAAAAATAAAGCCTCTTGCTCCTTTTCTGTGCTCACACTGATCTAAATTAATATCATAAAGTAAACACTATGAGTCTTTTACATCTTTATTTCCTCCGACTTTGTTTTCTAAGTTCTTCACAGTTCTTTTCCAAGGGTTCTGAAGAAAATCACGTAATGGATTACATGGTCACTGTCAGAATTATACATCTCAAAAAGAAGAGGTGCTCAAAAAGAATTAGTAGCACTTGTAAAACTTATCTAATTCCTTCAAGTTTCTTTAAAAAAGGTTAAGAAAATGGTTTCTTATATGGTGAATAAATGCTAATGGCTAAAAGTATATATGGTGAATAAATGCTGATGGCTAAAAGTGAAATGGAATTAAAAATACAATCTTATGCTGAACTCACTAAGGAACCTCTGCGTACATGAAACTATTTTTAACACTCTTTAATGTGAATGATCTGCAAAAGTTTAGATATCTCTTAAAATTACCCTAAGAATTCATAAATATATACCATTAAATACAGAATATACACAGGTGGGGGGTTTTTTGCATGGTATCATCAGATGTTCATGGGCCCTGATGGGATGCACCCAGAAGTGCTGAGGGATCTGGCTGATGTCACTGCGAGGCCATTCTCAACAATCTTTGAACGATCATGGCGATTGGGAGAAGTGCCCAAAGACTGAAGGAAAGCAAATGGCACTTCTATCTTCAAGAAGGGCAAGAAGGAGGACTCAGGGAACTAAAGGCCAGTCAGCCTCACCTCGAGCCCTGGGAAAGTGATGAAACAACTAATCCTGTAAATATACAACCACTTCTGGCACATGCTTTAGTGTCTGCCTGACTAATAATGCCTTCTTCAGGTCTCAGATCTTTGATATGGGACCATCAGAGACAAAGAACAGAAGCATGACTGTATATAACCATTGAGTTTTCTCATCCCCACTTTAATCTTTCCAGGAGAAGACTAGAAAAGGGAGAAGGGAACCTAACAATGGACAATTTGCACATGAAATGCCCAAGATGACATAACCTGGAAGAAATAAATGAATTATTGCTCTGAACGGTGGTTAATTTTTTTAAATGGATTACAACAGTTCAGGTGTGACTCATCATGGAAACATCTCCAGTGCCTGGCCAGGTAGATCTGAAGGTCAAAAAGATAAGCAAAATGTTTAGAGATTATATCGTTGCTCCACTGAAGATAACAAAAGTGTTCTACTGACTTAATAAGTTTACTCAGGATTTCACCCATGCACACAAATAAATGGGATTGAAATTCACTTTGGGAAATGGTGATACTAATATTCCTCACTTGACATTCTGTGTTCAGTTTCTGTGAGACCGACCCAAAAAAAAGTACGGTAAGAGAGAAGAACTGACAGATGATAAAAACCACTGGAGGCATGGAAAAGACTTCCATATAAGGAGAGATTAAAAGACTGGAATTGTTTCATTTGGAGAGGAAATGAGTAAGAGTTTACCAGATTCAAGAAGAGGAGGACGCCAAAAAACCAAACCAGGAAACAAACATAACCCCTGTAGTATAACTTTCTGCAGCAACAAACTAGAGTGATAGGAGTCTTCACGTCCTAAGAAGCAGGCAAGCTCTCCAAACTTCTTTTTGGCAACAAGTTACACCTTAACTAGGTTAACAGAAAGATTCTTGGGGCCTCTTTAAGACCCGGAGTGAGCCAGATTTCAGTTGGAATGACAATGTCTCCAGGCTTGAGTCACACTACCATCCAGATATAAAAAAACAGCAGATTGCAACCTGTGGCAGTTCCTGAGTCTCTTTCTCCTTAGTTTCCGTTTCAAATTGTTATATTCCCCAAGGGAAGGAGGTTTGCTTGTTTGTTGTCAGACCTGCTTTAGCTACAAACCTCAAGCACTTCCTAAAAGAAGATGTGTATCTTACCATAAAGGGCTGCAAACATCACTTATTGTAAATAACCCTGTGACTGTGTATTGCTATTTGCTCTTTCAAAATACCAAAGCCAGCAGTCAGCCAATCAAAGTAAATTCAATGAGTTTAATAGTGATATTGAAAGATCTATTTTTCACATAAACCATATTTAATTTGAAACATACTGGAGCAGCGAGTTATTGAGACCATGAATTCAGAGAGACTGAAAAAGTAGAGAGATTCTCCAAACAGTAGATTTTTTTTCCTGACATATATCCAAGCAGCGTAGAATACACTGTTGATAGGTTAACAGTACAACTCGTCTGATGGGCAAGTTATTCCAAGTGGGTTACCTTTTATTTTTCATTATGCTCCTCTCTGAACCATTTATAGCTACTCTCCATTCACGACTCACTACTATCAATTAAAAATACACTGATACAAATTTTTGGTCAAGTGTGTATTGGTCAAAGAAACTGTCAAACAAATGTATCTAGTAAAAACCTATATGACAAATCAAAGAGTCTTCTGCTTAGCCCAGGCAAGGCTTGTTCCCCATTACATGTTGTAGCTAGTGAAAATGAAGCGGGAGAGGTAGTTATTTGATGGAAGGGAATGGAATCTGGTGAGGAAAAGAGAAATCTTCAAGTTTTGGCAGTTTTATGATTAGAATCTGGGTTAGTAGCAGCAACAACTGAAAGAATATGAAGAACTGAGAAAAGGAGAAAGAAAATTTAATTGAACTTTTCTTACTCACATACTCAAAAAAGACAATTGAAATTTTTTAGAGCAAAACAATTTTTTTTCTAGTATACAACTTCAAGTGAACCTATAGCAGTGGTCTCCGAAGTGGAGTGCACACACCCCTGGGTGTGCACAAGACAATCCATTAGGGTGCAGGAAGAAAATATTAGAATTTCAGCAACACGTGTAAGTTAGAAATAAATAAATATACATATATTGGGGGTGTATGCTCAAAAATTTTTAGTGATGGGGTGCACAATAAAAAAATTTGTCTGATCTATAGGACTTTGCCACTCTACCTTTAAGAAAAGCTCAAGTGCTATTAAAGACACATCCTGTGAAATAATTTATAGTCATGTTGAAGTTTCACACACCATAGAGTAAGGAAAGACTAAATAGATTAAATAAATTTGTAAAACAGTAAACAGAGTTGATTCATCCTTTGATGGAAATATGTTTTGTGTTAACATACACTTCTGTTTTCTCCATCAATGCCTTTTTAATTATAAGCATTTCATATTGATTCAGAATGCTAATCAGATGATACCGTCACATTAAAAGTCCAAATGAGCACAGAAATATCCATTCAAATATAGGACAATGTACCACAAACTCACTCACAAAGTTTCATTCATCACCTCAAGTCTTTTGAGAAAGGATCAGCTGAAGAGGGGGCTGCTGAAGTACAATACTTAAATAATCTGTTCAGCTACTGTTAATAAGTGGGTTGTGTTAGACTCAGTCAAAATGATAATATCTAAAACCTTTTAAAGAAGGGTAAATGTGATGTGTATCATATTAAGAAAACTGAGTAAAAATGAATAAGAAAGGAAAAAAAAAAATTGCCTCACCCAAGTGAGAATAAGATATTTTAAGGAAAATAAGGTTTTTTTGAAGTTCAGAGGTTTTAACAGATATACCTACTCTATGACATAAAATGAGCATCAAGAATTAATTATCATAGATCATTAAGGTTGGAAAAGACCTCTAAGATCATCAAGTCCAACTGTCAACCCAACACCACCATGCCCACAAGCGCCTCATCTACACGTCTTTTAATACTTCCAGGGATGGTGACTCAGCCACTTCCCTGGGCAGCCTGTTCCAATGTTTAAACACACTTTCAGTAAAGAAATTTTTCCTAATGTCCAATCTAAACCCTCCCTGACGCAACTTGAGGCCATTTCCTCTCATCCTATCGCTAGTTACTTGGGAGAAGAGACAGACACCCACCTCGCTGCAACCTCCTTTCAGGTAGTTGTAGAGCACGATAAGGTCTCCCCTCAGCCTCCTCTTCTCCAGACTAAACAGTCCCAGTTCCCTCAGATGCTCCTCATAAGACTTGTTCTCCAGACCCTTCACTCATATTCAGCCAGCTGCCAACCAGCACCCCCAGGTCCTTTTCCGACAGGCAGCTTTCCAGCCACTCTTCCCCAAGCCTGTAGCGTTGCATGGGGTTGTTGTGGCCCAAGTGCAGGACCCGGCACTTGGCCTTGTTGAATCTCATACAGTTGGCCTCAGCCCATCGATCCAGACTGTCCAGGTCCCTCTGCAGAGCCTTCCTACCCTCGAGCAGATCAACACTCCCGCCCAGCTTGGTGTCGTCTGCAAACTTAGTGAGGGAGCACTCAATCCCCTCATCCAGATCATTGATAAAGATATTGAACAAGACCGGCCCCAAAACGGAGCCCTGGGGAACACCGCTCGTGASCGGCCGCCAACTGGATTTCACTCCATTCACCACAACTCTCTGGGCCCGGCCGTCCAGCCAGTTTTTTACCCAGCGAAGAGTACACCGGTCTAGGCCATGAGCTGCCAGCTTCTCTAGGAGGATGCTGTGGGAGACAGTGTCGAAGGCTTTACTGAAGTCCAGGTAGACCACATCCACAGCCTTTCCCTCATCCACTAGGCGGGTCACCTGGTC